>JAVJIX010000002.1:17422500-17492500 GCA_036785185.1 Paratrypauchen microcephalus | reverse complement strand
CTTTTTGCATAAGCATCTCTTTGGCATGACCTAATGGATTTTGTTCAGTGTGAAAGGCTGTAGTAAAATAAGAAAAAGTATGAAAAGTTTTTACTGTTAGATGCCAGCGGTTTCAAATCTATCCTAAACTATAGGTTGTATCTAGCTGAGAATAGTGCAGGAATGCATTCCTTTGTACTCGACAGAACTGGCCTCAGCATATCCAGGAGAGAAATACCTCAAAAATTGCTAAGCCTAGCCTTCACGTGGACTAGACTACACAGCATTCCTTTCTCATGTTAAAAACAGGCAGCCTTTCCACCTATCTGAAGCCATATTGTTTGCCACCGTAGTTGCTTTGAGAAGCAGTTCATGCTAAATCTGTGTTTTGCAGTTTAGTTAGAGGTTAGTCCACATCCGTCCCCACAGACTGACAAGCTTCCTGTATTTTCTGTTTCCAGTTGGTACTGTCTGTTCTTGGCAGACAGGTTGAGTCACATTACCTGCCCTTCGCCTACCTCCTGTGTAGCAATGCACGAGTTCTGCCCGAGGTGTGGTTTTACAGACTGAGTCGCTTGACATTTACTGAAGTGTCAGAGCATAAAACACCTGAAGAAACTCACTGTGATCCCAGATGGCTTACTTGAACACTCTCACTTCAGATGTTCATGAAGAGGTTGAGGCTCAAAGAGAAGATGACAAACTCCAGAAGTAATTTCCTCACTAGGGGATTAAACGCTACGGCTACGGACACTGTGCCAAGGAAAGCCCAGGGAGACTTAGAGGACAGAATGTGTGAAATACCAAAACAAATTAGCTCATTGTTAGCTATTAGCTACAGTGTATTTTACACAGTGTACAGGCACTTGCTGTATTGATATGCATATAAGAGAGGAATAGCAAAAGGAAGAAATTCAATTTGTCAACTGGACAAAAGCTTATTTGGTCAAATACGTTTCACAGCTCATCCAAGCTGCTTCTTCAGTTCTGGCTAGAGTGCTGCTGGACACTGGACACAATAGTTTTTTTTGTTTTTTTTCCTCTGTTGGCAGCACGGTGGCTGAGTGGCTAGCACTCAAGCTTCACAGCAAGAAGGTTCGCATCGCCCGGGCCTTTCTGTGTGGAGTTTGCATGTTCTCCCCGTGTCTGGGTGGGTTTCCTCTGGGCACTCCGGTTTCCCCCACTGACCCAAACATGCTCCAGGTAAAATCCTCCAGCTTGGGTCCTGACCAAGCCTAAACAACAAAATCATAGGGATGGTCCCCGGGTCAAATGCAGAAACAATTTCTCCTGTGTGAGATCAATAAAAGTCAATCTTCTAATCCTTAATCACTGTAAGGCGCTTTTGTGTTACATTTTGTATGAAAAGCGCTTTATAAATATTGTTTGATTGATTGATTGATTGAATTATATACTCAACAAAAATATAAACGCAACACTTTTGTTTTTGCTCCCATTTTTCCTGAGATGGACCCAAAGATCCAAAATTCACTCCAGATACACAGGAGTGGACCAACCAACATTCCACAGGCCACAATTGACAATCTGATAAACTCTATGCGAAGAAGATGTGTTGCACTGCATGAGGCAAATGGTGGTCACACCAGATACTGACTGGTTCTGAGTCCCCAGACCCCCAATAAAGCAAAAAAAAAAAAAAAAAAAACACATTTCGGGGTGGCCTTTTATTGTGGGCAGTCTGGGGCGCACCTGTGCACTGGTCATGATGTCGGATCGGCATCTTGATGTGGCGCACCTGTGAGGTGGGGTGGATTGTCTCGGCGGGGCAGAGGTGCTCGCTGTCACACATTTGGACAGATTTGTGAACAATGTTTGAGAGAAATGGTAGTGTTGTGTATCTGGAGTGAATTTTGGATCTTTGGGTCCATCTCAGGAAAAATGGGAGCAAAAACAAAAGTGTTGCGTTTATATTTTTGTTGAGTGTATCTGAGACCTCCATTCTTGTTCATGGAAGGATTCTCAGAAATGGAGGTCTCAGACATAATTTGTTTCCCATCTATAACTCTATCCTCAAACCTAAATCAAAACAAAGAAAACAACAGAGCAGCAGGTCAGGTCCAGAGGTGTGAAAACACCATTATGGTCCTGAATAGCTATGCTAAACAGAGCCCACACTCCCACTGCATACTGAATAGGCTTATTAACTAACAGAAACTGTAAACAAATAGGTGTGATAGTTTCATAGTAATTTCACTGTAGTTAGCTCCTCCCTGCAGGCAGATTTAAGCAGCGTCCACCAGCACTCCAGCCAGAACTGAAGAGTAGCTTAGATGAGTAATAATCTTTTGAACAGTTGACAAATTGAATTTCTCCTTTTGCCATGGATTCTACCTGGACGTCTGAGGGATTCTACACGTACAAGAGGAATGTCCTGTCTGTCGTACACTGCTGTTATGGTGGTGAGCTGCAGTCTCTGGACAGGCCTGGGTTGTGTGTAGGGGTGAATCTGTTTGACTCAATCCTCGTGGTTCATGCATGCTCCCATCTGCTCCAACTGTCAACATTTACCCCAGTGATAAGCATGTGTTCAACATGCTCTGTGTAATGTCCACTTTACTGGATATGGACATGTTTAGTGCCCTAAGTGTTGTTTTAATATGAGTCCAAGTCTTGGCCTTGTATTTTCCTTCATTATTCACAAAGAAATGCTTTTCACCTTGGCAATCTTTAATAACTGGAGCACGCTCTTTATGTTTTATTATGATTTTTTTTCTACTCTCAACCTTAGAGTTTTCTTGCTCTGGCAACCTTATCTCATAAAATACGCACAGAGAAACTAATAAAGCAAGCACACAATGCAAAATTGCAGATCTTAATATCTCTGTTCTGGTCAAATATTGTCCTTTTTGTGGCTGTGGAAAGAAAGATTCAACTACCAGATGATGAACAAAATTCTATCCTAATTTAGCTGTCAATATTTATGTGGCCAAGAAATAATGTAGCAAGAAATAATGTACGTTATTACGTTATTGTACTGTATTTTGCAGTGTGTTTCTGTGGTTACAGCAGCCTGTGCTCCCCCTCCCCCACTGACCCTGATGCACATGCTCTGTGTTATTACATAATTGACTGGGAGCGTAGTGACAGGAAGCAGCTGATGGGTTAAAGCCATGCTGACGTGTGCGGACATGTCCAGGGCAATAAAGTTCGTGTAATTTTTGGTTTCTGTGCAGATTTCCCAGACATTTTTTGACTTGCACAATTCATTTCTCAGGCAAACAGGCTTTAGAAGTCCTGAAAAGCTGTGGTGACATGTTTCAGAATAGTTTTAACAAAATGTAAGAATGGACTACCAAAAATTAGACAATAAAGTACTGTGACAACAGGCACGAAACCACTTGACTGGGCCCTGAATTCCGTCTTTGTTACTTGCAGAATGCCTGTCTGGATTCACTTCTACAGGTTCCTCTATCAATGATGCCTGCCTTGACCAAATATTGAAAATGTTTGAATTTTTTTAATTGATTTATTTGACAGGGACAGTGTACATTAATGAACATTTCTGTAAATGCACCAGATTTAGCCAAGAGGCTAGTTTTCATCTGCAGTCCCTGGACAGATGTTACATTGTCACCCTAAGAAAAAAAACTGGTTAAAACAATGTACATACAAAATTATTTACACTATTTACATACTTTCAGGCTCACTCATAGTAACAGCCATGCACACTTGGTAAAACATTAACAATACATATATACAACACATACACACAGAACACACATACATCTGGCACCCCTCAGTAACACAACAAACAGGATAGAACAACAAAAAAGTGACTCTAAAAGAAAATTAATATGTGCAGTGCTGATTTTCAACTAACCACTTTTTAAAAAGAGTCTTAAAAGTGTGATATGATGGTGAGTCTCTGATATGTATGGGAGTATTGTTCCATTGATGTGCTGCAGTGACAAAAAATGAGGACTGTCCAAAGGTGCTTTTCCTGAGTGGGATGATGCAGTCCCCTCTATCTGCCCCCGAGTTACCCAGCTTGAGGATGATCTTATTGTAATGAACTGTGAAAGTCAGGGTGAAGAGAGACCATTTATAATTTTAAACAGAAGGCACATTCAATGCACATTCTATTGCACATTACCATTTCACTGCTGTATCTTCCATTGCACATTTTTGATGCACACTGCACACTTTGGAAATCTGTATATAGGTATTTATTTATTATGTTGCACTGCTTTAAGATTTTAGATCTTAGACTTTAGCTTAACCTTAGATCTCTGTCTTAGATAGTTTTTGTTGTGTTTTGTCTTTATATTGTATTTTGTACACTGTCTTTTTGCACTACCTGGCCAGAGAGAAACGAAATTTCAATTCACTGTATGTTGAACACATATGGCAGAATTGACAATGAAGCTGACTTTGATCTTTTTTGATCTTTGATCTTTGAGGTTTGTGTATTTGATCATATTGTCCCAGTTCAGTAATTTGAGTTTGTGTAATATTTCACAATGATGATATTGGATTGGTTTCTTGTTTTTCTTGTTCTTTTATTGTTCTTTTGTATAATGATTGCAGTGGTTTGAGGGTGGTGTTGTTTGTGCTTGACCATGTGGTTAAACAGTATTTAATATGGGGGAGTATCATGGCATGCATATAGACCGTGGCGGCTTAGTTGCCTAAAGTTGCTTCAGTTCTAATGCATCTAAATCTTGTTTTAAATTTGGCATAGCCTCTACCTAAGATGAAAAATGTGAGTTAGGCATTACCAGCTGACAGAGGCATAACATCGGGAGCAACAAGCTGCAAGTCAATAGCCACTCAATAGTGAAAAGCAAATCCTCTGCATGGTGTGCTGCCAGTGTCCATACACGCCAACAACACACCGCTTTGCATACACTTTCAAGTATTTGCATAATTGGTCTGTGTAGTTGGCTTGATTTGTTATAAATAACTTGACTTTGGCAAACTAGACCAAGAAGTTAAAGCCATTGCTTGTTCTCTTGGTACAGCACTTTTCCAACTCTTGTTTTTTTTTTTTTTTTACCACTTTGTGAAAAGCTTGGATAGAGCAAATTGTACTTTTTTGTTTACCTGCATCCATCATTTCTCAAATCCCATTCTCGCATGAATCACTCAAGTGTCGCCCTACTCTTTGTCTTTGGAAAAGTGATTCTCATCATCGCACATTGAGCAGGCTCTCAGATGTGCTGAACAGGTGGATAAAGGCCTGTTCCAGGTACAGTGAAGATTGTTTTCAACACCTGTTGGCTCACCAAGAGTTTTATGGCTATAGTGAGGTTATCCTTTTTTTCATTTGACAGCGTTTATAAAAAGGCTCTTGTAATCCCGAGTTGGAGGATTTGTCACAAAACCTTTTTCCCTCTGCAGACCTAAAGCCTGACCTAGGCTACGTATGTATTCAATTCATTCTTAACTCCTGAGCAAATCCTATCACTGTTCATATTATTCTGCTTCCTGCTATCCTGCTTGTGTGTGTGTGCGTGTGTGTGTGTGTGTGTAGGTTTGTCTGAATGTCAACATGTAATGTGTTCACACTAAAGAGCTCCTCACTGTCTGCTTTGAGAGAGCTGAAGGCCCCCAGGTGATGTGGTGCTGCATGTAAAGGCCGATCTCGTGCTTTGACTTGTAATATGGAATTTATGTTTGTGTATTTTCCGTGATCATGCAAAGGAATTTGAAATTTGAAAATTAAATGAAAAGAAAAATTCATGCTTCTTAGATGTGGAATGATTTTAGGTTTGTTTAAATCTGACTGTGGAAGAATGCACCGGACAACTGCTAAAGACTCATCTCAAAACATTCAGAATGAAATATAACTACTTTAACCACAGATTTTATAGATGCATGCTTTTCTCGTTGATTCTACAGAACTCCATGCAGTTTCTCAGTCCTCTCCATTATTTTTACTTTTAAGCCGCTATGATTATTTTGACACAAACTGCGTTTCTCTGAGTGGTTACCCCACCTGTGAGGATTTGGTTCCAGATGTACTGGTAAAAGCATGTGGTTTTGGCTGCCCTGGAAACATTGTGGTTAGTCATTAGTGATAGTTGTTAGTGTTCCTAAAACTGTTAAATTAAGTTGCAGGGCACATTGGGTAAACACACCGTGTTTGGAGTGCTGTGTAGTTTTCCACTGTGCACGTATGATTCAGATCCACTCCCCAAGTTAATCATTTGTTGTATTACCTATTCATAAGCCCTGATTTTAAGAAAAAAAATCCAAAACATTGATCTCTGTATGTTACATAAAATTCGAAATCTATTTGTTTCATTATTTTAATTGTGCTTATTGCTTGGAGCCAACCTTGCTTATATTTAAGGAAAGGGATTTTACATTTTGTACAGAAGTGTTAAAAAGTTTAAGAGCTGCTACTTCTGCGTAGTCTCACACCCGCCCTCTTCCTCTGCCCATGCCTTTCGCTCCATTATGCAACAGTCGTTCTCTTGCATGTCCTCGCAAGGATCGTGGTTTAGGTTGTGCAATGCGCTGGAGTGAAACTAGCTCCACAGACTCTTATTCAGACCCATACTGTTCCATTGTTCTTCTGCAGTATGCAGGCTTTTGTCAACTCACCGGCTTATTGACCGGTAAAACTGAGCAAATGCTGGGTTCAGAAAGGATAGTACATTCACAAAAGTTTACCACAAAAGACTGTTTTTCACTGCAGTTGTTTTGGTATGGACTGAGTGAATGTTGGACAGAATTCATAGATATTTTGTTGTGGTTGTAACTACCAGAATTAGCAATGCACATTTACGGAGCAATAGTCTGTTTTTTATTGTGTCTATGCTGTCTAACTGGGTTTTATTTATGATTTCATACATAGAGCGCTAACCACTTTCCCACTATGCCTCCAGTACGTGTGGCTTGTTGAGTGAGGTGGGGGTGGTTGAAGAGGCCCTTGTTTTAGATTGACAGCCACTTTGCATCAATCAGGCCCAGGGCAGCTGTTACTGCAGATGGTGCTTACCACCAGTCTGAAGAATGAATTACTAATTAGCCCCTGTGCTATGACCGGTATCAGTGGAGTCTTTAAATGGGTCACTTTGGAAAGTGGAAACATAAAGACTGCACTGATACTGGTCATAGCACAGTCCTCCTCACACATGCCTCTGAAGGGGCAGTGTGTGGTACGACCTGCCTGAGGGGTCCCACAAGGACAGGCCCCAGGTCAGTTTTGGCTAAGGAGGAGCTACGTACTGCTGCTCTATCAAAGCATATTCAGTTGACAACAAGGCATGAAAAAGCGGATATTTCATTGAAACTTACTTGATCTTGTGTGAACCCGGAAATGTTGTGTCAACATACTAAGCAACAAAGCAGAATACTGAAAAAACTGCAGGGCAAGACAGTAATCTCTGCTAGGATGTGGCCAAAAAGTAGGGGAGTGCAAAATAATCATCATGACCATGCATCGCGATACTTTCACAATATACTGCATCGATTCTTGATGCCAAAAATCGATTATTATTAATTAATAATTTAATATTTAACAATTTAATATTTAATATTCATAAATAAATTAATTAATTATTAGTTTTTTATAAAAAATATATCCTATGCACTTTTTTCTTTGTGAAAGGGTATTGGTATCAACCTAAACATGCGCCATAGGTAAAATCCTCCAGCTTAGGGCCTGACCAAGCCTAAATAACAAAACAAAATCATGGGGATGGTCCCCAGGTCAAATATAGAAACAACTTCTCCTGTGCGAGATCAATAAAGGTCAATCTTCTAATCCTTGACCACTGTAAGGCGCTTTGTGCTACAATTTTGTATGAAAAGCGCCTTATAAATATTGTTTGTTTGTTTGTTTGTTTGGTGGTAGCTACCTCCAAAATGGCAAATGTTTGAACATCATTTTTTGTTTTAGAAAAAATCCTATGCTTTTTTGTTATTGGTTTGATCAAAGGAGAAGTTCAATTTGTCAACTGGACAAAGTTTGTTTGGTTGAAAACGTTTCGCCGCTCATCCGTCAGGCTTCGTCAGCTCTGGAGTTATTGGTTTGGTTTATTTGTTTTTGTTATTCAATAAATTCAGTTATTTCAGAATTGAGTTGCTCAGAGTTCTGTATCAATTGAAGACACTACCCAGATACACAGCCACTGATATTTAAGTTATCCTCTTTTTTTTTGGTACATTTTCACTGAAGTATGTCGAATATATTGCAATGCATCGCAATAATTCAAGTATCGTGATGCATCGTGATAGTATCGCATCGTGGCATATGAATCGTGATTCGAATTGAATCGTGACTTCTTTGCCAATACCCATCCCTACCAAAAAGTATTTAAAGACAAATAGCAACGCTTGTCATGCTAGAACCCGGTTTCCTGTTTTCTGATGCTGGGCACTCACATCAATAGAACGTTAAACACAGACTGAAAACAAACGTGGGATTACTCTTTTTGTGAATTTCTGAGTTCGGTCTTATATATAGACCAGTTTCAAAGCTACGTCATCACTGAATGCGCGCGCAGTGCTGACTCAAAACAAAGCCACTGCTGCCATAAGACCCCCAGCGAAGATATAGAAGAGAAGAACTTGACGTGAAATAAAGAGAAACAGATGGACTAAATGATAGTTCATATCATTCAACTGACATACACACAAGTGAACACCTGCTGCTTGTTTAGGGTAATTTTCCCAGGTGTTCAATGGTGTTTAATCATGCTGATTAACTAGCAAGCACAGGACACTGCAAAGCTCACAGACATATTAACCGGGTAACCTCTACGACAGACACATGTAAACGAACACGAATAACTTTGTTAAAATGCATGATAAGTTTTCGCATGACCATCATAAATGGCATTTGACATGACTGAGATCACATCTGTGACTCGTGAATTAAGTCGTAGTATATTACTTACCCCAAAACGCAAGTGCAGTTGGCGGTCAGAACGTAGTTATCGCACTTGTTGATGATAGCCCAAGCATTGTACATGGTCGTCTTTGACTGGGGAGAACATCAGATGCCAACACGCAAAACTCCCCATTGATATCGTCGTATTTTACCTCCTGTACATGGCCACATACGGCAAACTGGTAGGCATCCATGGATTTGTGTGTGCGCACTTTCCCTCTTGTATACACGCTGGGCTTCTCGACTAAATAACAGTGGATATCTGGCCACTGTAAATCTGGCCACTTTCTGCGGTCGTACTGCCACTCCATGATTGCATAAGGATCTGGTAGTCGAACCCCGTTGCTCTACGTGAGCTTTTGAATGTAGCTTTCTCTATCGTTCAGATACTCCGCTATGGTCCGACATGGTTGATTCTGAGTCAACAGTGCGCGCACATTACTAACAGTAAAGGGGTCTATAAAGAAAACATTTGCTGTGTTTGGGTGAGATCAGTTGCTCATGTAGCTGGACCCAGAGCGATTCTAGTCAAAAAAATGCCTTAGTGCTATTGTATTTTGAGCACGCATTTTATTATGATTGATTGAAACACTGAAAAGTTCTGCTTGGAGCATTTAGCTTACCCATAGGACATTGGATAGCTTAGCCTTGGGGTACTCTTAAGCCCCAGTCTGTGATGAGAATGTGTGATACAAATTGGTGAGATTATTAAAGAGGGAACCATCAGTCTCGTTTTCTCCGTGGGACAGCACTATTGTTAGAGTCGGGACAGAGCGTGATTCTGACTCAGCTGCTCTGTCAGGAGCCGCTCAGTCATTTCAAAGACTTTTACTGTAACACTGTGGGCACAAACACATCAGAGCTGCTCTCATAGTCTGACAACAGTAATATATCAAGTATTTTATGGCTCATGATAACCTTTTAAAGTGCCTCTAAAGAAGTGGCTGTAAAGTCCCCTAATACCATCACGCAGCATCTTAAAGCCCAGGTGGAAGAGACGCTCAGCTCTAATAAAGTAGTCACTGTTTTAGACCTGTGCAGCTGCTGTGCATAATACCAAAGTGAAGAGCTATTTAGTGGTTTTGGAGAGTTTATCTCATCACTCTTCAGTGCTGAATTACCTGGTTGGAAAAACTAAAAATACACAAAAAGAAAAGAGGTAATTTCACTCATTCAGAATGTCTATTTAGTTAGCAGTATGATAAATTGACTTTCTGCCTTTGAAATCTAATTGTGAGAATAATAAGACAGTATAAGGACTCAGGGGCCTTTTCCCGGTGTTGGAAATGGCAAATGGAAAAAAAAAAACACAGTTAAAGAAAGTGCACACTTTTGTTTTATATACTGTATGTTTAAGAGATACTTTACTTTTTGAACTTACTTTTACTGAACTTTTTGGATTGTATGTGGGAAGTAGAGCAAAGAGAGACATAAAGCAAATCCTCTGAGTTCAGGCACTAATTCACAACTCTGAGGCCTGGAGTTTCTCAGTTTGTATTCTGAGATATACCATTGTGCTACATTGTTGATTTCTGACTAAAGAAACAATATATATTTTTGGCATCATAAGATGTGTGAAGAATCCCTCAGTCGTCCAGGTAGAATCCATGGTAAAAGGAGAAATTCAATTTGTCAACTGGACAAAGTTTATTTGGTCGAAAACGTTTCGCAGCTCATCCGAGTTGCTTCGTCAGTTCTGGTTAGAGTGCTGATGGACACTGCTTATATTTAGCTGCAGGGAGGAGCTAACTACACTGAAATTATTCTGAAACTAGCCCACCTCTTTGTTTTCAGCTTTCTGTCTTTTGTTTTTTCAGTTTCTCTCTGGCGTCTAGTTTAGCATACCCATTCAAACCCTAATGGCTGTTTTCACACCTCTGGCCCTGACCTGGCTGCCCTATTGTTTCCTTTGTTTGTTTTGATTTAGGTTTGAGAATGGAATTATAGGTGGGGGATAAATTGTGTCTGACTCCCCCATTCCTGTTTAAAGAAGGATTCTCTTTTTTGACCAAAATAGCCTCTTTAACTCCCCTCTCAAACCAATTCTTTTCCCTGGCCAAGATCTGAACCTCACTGTCCTCAAAGGAGTGGCCCATGGCTTTTAGGTGGAGATGTACAGCAGATGACGGTCCACTCTGGCTCTCTCGTCTGTGTTGGTACATCCTCTTGTGAAGTGGCTGTTTTGTTTCTCCAATGTAGCGCTCACTGCAGTCTTCACTACACTGAATGGAGTAGACCACATTGCTTTGTTTGTGGCTCGGTGTTTTGTCCTTTGGGTGGACCAGTTTTTGTCTTAAAGTGTTTCTGGGTTTGAAATAAACTGGGATTTCATATTGTCTGAAAATCCTCTGTAGTTTTTCAGAAACGCCGGCCAGGTAAGGAATCGCTACCCCTTTCCTCCTGGGTTCGGATTCTGTGTTGTCTTGTTTCTTGTCCTTGTCTCTCTTGGTTTTGCTGAAAAAAAAAACAAAAGACAGAAAGCTGAAAACAAAGAGGTGGGATAGTTTCAGAATAATTTCAGTGTAGTTAGCTCCTCCCTGCAGCTAGATGTCCATCAGCACTCTAACCAGAACTGACGAAGCAACTTGGATGAGCTGCGAAACGTTTTCAACCAAGTAAACTTTGTCCAGTTGACAAATTGAATTTCTCCTTTTGGCATCATAGCATTTTATAACATCTAACCCTAACTCTGACTTCTTAGATTAGAGTATATATTATAGTATAATATAGTAATATATTTTTGAGACATATGCTTGTGCCGTTTGCCTGTAATCAAGCTGTTGAGAGGTGAGTAACCTGCTGGAGACACAGACGATGACTAGATGGTTTGTAATCCGATTAAAGCACAGTATTGTACTCATTGAGAGTCTGGGACAGTTCTCCCTCTTCAGTGTGAACATCCATGATTAGTTTTACATTTCAGGCCTGACTGAACCTGCAAAATGTGACAAGTTTGGCCAATAAGAGGTTTGACCCACTCCACAGGATAGCACTTGCTAACACAATTGCTTGACAAGTGAGATGAGACCGGCTATGGAGGAGAAACTTGTATAAAATAAGGCGTCCATCTCCTTTTTCCTGCAGTTTTACTTTTAGTTTGTGTCAGATGTGTCCTTGCAGTCATGTTGTTAAACTTTGAAAACCTTTAAATTGCTCAAATGTAATCACTTTTTCCTTTAGTTGTAATGTTAAGTGTGTAGTTTAAAAAGCAGCAGCTGTCTCTGAGTAAATAGCTGTTCCCCTCTGTGTTCCTGTTTCAGAGAACAATGCACGTAATCACACTTCCCCCACTGTAATCTGTATTCACTGTGGAAACAGGTGTAACCCTTTAATACACCTCACCTGACCGATTGTGCTTGCTAAACGAGGGTCAGCAAAAGTCAATAACACCATAATTTGCAATCTTTTGGTTCCAGTAGGAAATATAAAATGACTCACAGGCTTTGCATGAAAATCTGTTCTGTAGCATACATAAACTTGATCAAATGAATAGCTGAATTTAGATGTTCACTTTGCATATTTTAGTTGTGACCTTTTTTGGTTGATAAAAAAATGACATTTAGGGGTTGTCTCCTATAGAAAAATGACATTTAGGGGTTGTCTCCTATAGAAAAATGACATTTAGGGGTTGTCTCCTATAGAAAGTTGTTACTGCCGTTGCCTGGGTAGTTGCTGGGATAATATTTGATAACAAATGAAACAGAAAACACACACCAAAGTTCTTGTAGCAAACCTTGTTGCAAATGCAAGGAACAGAAATTTATAATAATAATAATAATTCATAGCATTTATATAGCGCCTTTCATGACACCCAAAGCACTTTACAGTTCATTGTTCATTCACTCCACACTTGGTGGTGGTAAGCTACTTTCTGTAGCCACAGCTGCCCTGGGGCAGACTGACGGAAGCAAGGCTGCCAATCTGCACCATCGGCCCCTCCAACCACCTCCAACACTCATGCACTCTCCACTTTCATACTAGGCAATGCAGGTGAAGTGTCTTGCCTAAGGACACAACAACAGTTTTTTGCGACTGGCGCCCCCCTGTGGCTCCTGGAATTCCCAGTGTCTCCCAACCGAGTACTAACCAGGCCCTGCCTTGCTTAGCTTCTGAGATCTGACGGGATCAGGCTTTGACAGGCAGGTATGGCCAAAGTTTAAATTTTGGACATCGGCCATGTGAGTGTGCTATGCATTTTTTTCACTTTTATTATATTTGATATCCCCATTACTGAAAACATTAGAAACACTGGACAGCTTCTGTCCTTACAGTTCCATATTTGTTCTTGTATTATTACTATTACATTTGGTGGAAGAACATGTTAGCTATGATCAAAGTTTTAGCCTGAATTAATTTTTCATGTGTTTTATGAAATTGCACCTTCCCCTTTTAAATAAACTAAACCTAAACCTAAACTCTCCCGAGTCTGTGCTGAGATAGTTAAAAGGAGACAGATATTTGACTCATGTAAAAAACAGTTTGATATAAACTTTGACTAAAATATTTTGAAATGACACTCACAATAGTAGGTTAAGGTCTGTAATTTCTGCTGATCCAGAGTGGTTTTAATCAAACTGCAGTAGCTATAATATTAGTCAGTGTCACTGCACTTGTATTTACATTGAACACATCAGAACTTTTCTGCCTGACATTTATTTCAGAGGGCTGAAAAAAATCATCCATCTGTACATGACAATGAACCAATGTTCCCTTGGGCATTACAAAGCTCTTTTAATTGAATTGGAAAATAGAACAGTATCTGTCCCCTCTGCTGCTGTAAATCAGCAGTTGCCATTCAAAAATGTCACCTCACAGCTCCAACTGACTGGACAAATATTTAGGCAGAAAGGCTGATTGCCTGTTGCCCAGAAGCAGAAGTCTAATTATTTGCAAATGTTGCTTCAGAAATATCCCCTTTGTTTACTATAGCTGTGGAGAATAATATGGAGGCGCACTGGCAAATTGACTATTGTTAATATGATAATTTTATCTTTATCATATGGCACCTTCTGTTTGGGCAGTTTCTCACTTTCAAACATTTGGTTTAAAAAGGCATTCTCATTTGAAATAAAAATAACTAATTGTGGAGGAAATAGATGGAAAATATATCACTGTTTCTAAATGCACTCAGATTCTGCCTTTACTGTAACAAATTACCTCCACATGACCTTTCTACATGTCCTGAATGCAGAGTAGCATAAATAGAGGTTTATGCGAGGTTGTTTTTTTCCAGAGGAGACCTTGGTGTGTTCTTCTATGTTTTTACAAAAAATGCAAAATGCCATTACAAAAAGCCTTTCAAATCAAACACTGAATAAGTCACTGCTTATTACATTTTCTCTGAGCTTAATTTGCTTAGATAAGCAGCAGTGCCCCAGCTGCAATGTGGTTTACATTTTCTTCTCATTAACCTGTCCTTGTGTGCTCTCTTGCAGTCTCTGTCTGCAGCATGGGCCAACATCTAGTAAAGAGGGAGACTTCTATGGACACTAAGGTATGACTACACACTGTATTAAATAGCCCTCAGGCCGTTGCTATATGTCAACCCTTGTTTTATCGGTTGTGAGATTTTAATTTGGCCTTTCCCACTAGCCTTTATCAGCTGGACTCTTGACCCTGCCATAAACAATCTGTCCAATGTCTGCACTTGTTTTGATTTAGTACTTTGTGTGAGCCATCGGAAGCATTGCTGAGGTCTGGGATATTACACTTTAGTAAGAAAATGCTAAGTATGTTTTTTTTTTAAAGATCCAGCTTCTAAATCTGTTATCGGAGGGGTATGCACAGAGGTTATGTTTATATTTCTTGGATATTGTGCTGTGCTCACAGCTCACAGATAAACACATCGAGGGCCTTAAGTTATCTTTGGTACTGCACTGAGAATTTACCTAATAGGGTCAAAATACTTGCAACTCTGCTACTACAACTGTAGTTCATTTAGTTATTTGTTTCATTGTGGTATTTATTTATAGCAGATCATGTTTTATGCTTTAAGGTCATTGTGTCAATGGCATAAATGTGGTTTCCATATTATTATTAGCCGTAATATATAATACTGCACATCCAAAAGAGACAATGTTATACATTATATTATATTCATATGTCATTATATTATATTATAATTAAAAACACCATCAGCCCTATTGTCATCATAATGGCATCATAATGTCATCTTCCACTTCCAAGTTATAGAAGAAATCAGAAATCCAAGTTTAATAAGTCTATCCTATAGTCTCTGTTGGGGATCAAGCTTGCAGAGTCACAAAAATCATAAAATAAAATTATCAAACAAATCAAATTAGAGGCTCAAAAATAAATAAATAAATAAATAAATAAATAAATAAATAAATAAATAAATATATATATATATATATATATATATATATATATATATATATATATATATATATATATATATTCTGAATGGACGACTGGAGAATAATTCACAGTTAATATTTAGCATATCTGCCTCTGTCAGTGTCCATCTTTAATTGATCTTTGTTGCCATGGTTACAGTGATGAGTTTGAGTTGTCAGTACAAGCCCCCCACCGCCGAGTGCACTGTTTGGACTCACAGTAAACGATGGAGAGCACTGGCACTGACACTGGGCTTCTATTAAAATATATAAATGATTGTAGCTCATCGCAGAAGCCCTCTTTTGATCCTAGTTATATTACTAATACAAACCATTAAATAGTTTTTCAATGCACTTCCAGCTTCATCAACTCAAACTGACTTTGAAAAACTCTGTACGTGCTGCTGTGAGCCTCATCATTTTGGTTTTACAATGTTCGTAGTAACCCACTCTACATGATCGTAGTATATTTATTTTACTATTTCAGCTGTGAATAAAATCCTATTCCTAATATGGAACACTTTTCCAAATTCACCCCTGTAACCGTTAGCATTGTGAGCTTCATTTGAGTGTATAATATAATACTATGGGTGACACTGCACTCCCTTAGTTCACTTTTTTATACCGTCTATGATACTACCTCATCAGGAATAAGTAAAGGAAATATTAGGTAAAACAAACACATTCGATATCTTAGCAGAATAATCAAGATGTGAGTTCTCCTCTTTGAACACTGTAATGACTGTTCACTGCTGTTCTGTCTGGGCTGTCTGGGCTTAAACTGAGATGATAATGTGCTTTAATGGCTTCATGCAATTAACCTCAGCCTTGCACAGACTCCTTTTGTCACAGCTTTTCAAAGTGTCTGCTAATATAATGAGTTTGCCCATTAGCCCAGAGGTTGCAATCAAATTTGAAAAGGTTGCCAGATTGTTGTCAGCTTTCCTACCCCTGTACAGGAGAGTAGAAAGGAAAGAAGGGCAAAGGGATACGACATATAAAAGAGTTCATGGGTGTCAGGGGACTGCAGTGTGCTGCTGGGCTGAGCTGTGGGTCTGTGTAATGGGGAGCTCTGGTGCGGATCAGGCCACGTGGCGACCAGCAGGGAGACCATAGAAGCAGCCCAGACATGATACCTTCAAACACAGAGAGAAGAAAGGATAGACACACTATATAATCTATAGGTGCAGCTCTGGAAAAAATAAGAGACCACTGCAAAATTATCAGTTTTTCTGATTTTACTACTTATAGGTATGTGTTTGGGCAAAAGGAACATTTTTGTTTGAGTCTATAAACTACTGCTGACATTTCCCCTCAAATTCCAAATAAAAATATTATCGTTTAGAGCAGAAGGAGGTGTGATAAAAGGAGAAGTTCAATTTGTCAACTGGACAAAGTATGTTTGGTTGAAAACGTTTTTTTGTCTTAAAGTGTTTGTGGGTTTGAAATAAACTGGGATTTCAAACCCACAAACACTTTAAGACAAAAACTCGTCCACCCAAAGGACAAAACACCGAGCCACAAACAAAGCAATGTGGTCTACTCCATTCAGTGTAGTGAAGACTGCAGTGAGCGCTATATTGGAGAAACCAAGCAGCCACTTCACAAGAGGATGTACCAACACAGGCGGGCGTGCCAGAGTGGACCGTCATCTGCCGTACATCTTCACCTAGAAGCCACGGGCCATTCTTTTGAGGACAGTGAGGTTCAGATCTTAGCCAGGGAAAAGAATTGGTTTGAGAGGGGAGTTAAAGAGGCTATTTTTGTCAAAAAGAGAATCCTTCTCTGAACAGAAATGGTGGAGTCAGACATAATTTGTCTCCCATCTATAATTCCATTCTTAAGCCTAGATCAAGCAAACAGGGGAACAATAGGGCTAGCCAGGTCAGGGCAAGAGGTGTGAAAAACAGTCGTTGTAGGGATGAATAGGGATTGTTATCTAGACGCCAGAGAAACAAAAGATGGAAACCAATGAGATAGTTTCGGAAAGTAGTTAGCTAGTTAGCTCCTCCCTGCAGCAAGATATAAGCAAGTGTCTTACCAGCATTCTAATTAGAGCTGACGAAGCCTCTCGGATGAGCGGCGAAACGTTTTCAACCAAACATACTTTGTCCAGTTGACAAATTGAACTTCTCCTTTTATCATGGATTTTACCTGGACGACTGAGGGACTTTTCACGCAGAAGGAGGTGTGGTTTATGATCGCCAAAGGCCGTTTATTGGGCGTTACGAATGTGTATCATTTGGCGTCTACATAGCCCTTAGCCAATCATGTCAGTTGTCAGTTCAAACTACAAGTTTCCTTTTGTCGCATAGTATGCATCACTGTTTTTCCACCCCTCCCTGCTCTCTGATTGGCTCCCAAAAGCAGGAGAGGTCGCTTAGCCTAGTTGCCAGGCTGTCTTTCAGATTGGAACGAACGAAAGCAGTCTGGGATTTCCCAGGTTAGTCTTGGCATGCTCTCCACAAGTCTTTCACATTGTTCTTGGGTGACTTTATTCCACTCCTGGTGCAAGAACTGAAGTAGCTCAGCTTTGTGTTTGTGTTGGAATTCAACAGACGCTTGAATGGAATGGCTGTAATACATGTAGAGATGCTGATTTCAGAAAAAAAATGCATCCATCCATCTTCTTCCGCTTTTCCTTTTCTGGGTCATGGGGGCAGCAGTCCAAGCAGACCTGCTGCCCAGAACACAATGCACCAGCCCCCGTGGATCCTCTCGCGGGTGATGGGTCCACGGGAGGATGGCCCACATCACAACAGGCCTTGATGTATCTTCTGCCACTGGTAACTGGGGTTAAGTGTCTTGCCCAAAAGCGGGATTCGAAACGCCAACCCCTGGATCAGTAGACAAACGCTCTACCAACTGAGCTACTGCCGCCCCATAGAAAAAAATGCAGTGTTTTTTTCCAGAGCTGCAGTTTGGTCTGGAGACTAGAGTAATTTCAATTTGATCATTATTCATGTATACCTCTACTGCCTTTAAGAGGTAAGGAGTAAGTAAGTAAACTTTATTTATATAGTACTTTTCACAGACATGTAGTCACAAAGTGCTTCACAGTAAAAAGTCATCAAATGTGTGCACCAAAATACTGTCGATATATCAATAAGGTTCAAATGCTTGCTCAAAGTAATCTGCCTTTTCTGAAAATAACACGTCACTGTGATTTGTTAAATCCAGCTGAGCAGACTGCGGCATTAAATAGAGAAATGGTGAATTATGATATGACAAAAATGCCCAATTTGTTAAACAAATAACCAGAACATGCCAGACCTAGAAAACTGAAGTATTTTGTGCCTGACTTTTCCCACACCTGCATGTCCTTTTCTCTGTCTTTGGGGCCAACAATCAGAGTCAAATCGAAAGGTCTGGCACAACAGCTGGTTGTCATAGGAACAGTCAAGCTGGTGCAGAGCGTGACATAAGGAGGCAGGTTTGTGTTTAGGAGTCATGAGCCCACTTTAGTCCCAGTGGCTTTGAATGACGGCTGAATAAAGATGTTGAATGACACGTAGCCACTGCTCCCTTTAGTACTAACTCTGGAACATTCCCCTTAAACAGATAGCTGGAGTTTGTTACAGGGCAGTATCATTTTGTGCCACGTACAATATGGAAACAACTATTTTATCAGGCCAGGTGTTGGGCCCCATCTACTTTTTTTCTTGATACATAGCTGCATGTTTGCTGATGCTCACAAACCATACTTTTGCTTTTACAAAGGGATAAAATAGCTCAGACGTACAACAGATGTACACTAAACAAAGCCTCTAATGAGGCCAGTATAACACCAAACTAATCTGTGACTCATTAGTTGAATAATGAATTGGACTCAAAGTCTGAGTCTGCTTTGTTCTGGTCTATTATTCTAAAATGTCACCAGTGTAGTGCTTACTGTGCCAACCACAATCGGTCAACATACACAGCCTGAAATTAAGCCATTTTTAATATCTGAAAACCTTTTGTCACTGTTTGCAGAGTTTCAGTTGTAATACTGATACTAAGGTCTACGAGGGACATAAAAAAACAACAACTTTATTTCTGAAAATAACAAAATTATTTTTCTACATAATATCAGTACACTTCTGCAAGCGATGTTTCCACCGAAAAATTCCTTCTTGATAGAATTCGGGAGCTTGTCTAGTCGACCAGGTCACAACCTCCCTCTTCACTTCAAGTATGGACTGAAATCTTGTTCCTTTTAAATGTTCCTTCAACTTTGGAAATAGGGGAAAAAAAAACATCCATAAACATTGTGCAAAGCTTCAATAATTTCTTTAGGTTTCCACTGAAGTTTTGTTAGAAATTTAATATTTGCTCGGACTTCAGATTGGCTCATTTCGGAGGGTCAAAAAAGTGGGTTGTGCAATATGAAACGTAACTCTTCGAATAACAAAGCTAGAATGCCGAAACTTGTCAAATGTGTTTATAAGTCATCAGTGGTACGATTCAAGGTCATTTTGTTGAACTAGTTCGACTCATTTTCAATTTATGGCATTTGTCTTAGAACATTTTGAATGACCCTCGTATATACAATAATACAGGATTTCATAGCTATAGGCATCATTGGTAAACGTTGTATAAACATTGTTTTGCAACTACTAACTCTAAACTAAATGGTACAATTCTTTGCTCAGCTTAGGCAATTATTTTTCTTAAAAAGTTAAGACCAACCTAGAGCTCTCATTCCTCTTCTCAGGTACTAGAGAGATTAATTATTTGTGAAAGTTTAATTAATAATTGCTTAATGACCTTGGAAATTGCAATAATTACTTCTCATTCATGAATGTCATAAAATTGAAATGCAATTAGACTACCAACAAAGGCTGGTCAACAACACAAAATCATGTTACTAGAGGCGTGTTTTTTCACCAAATTTTTCAGCTTCTTCTCATGGCAGCAATGAAAAATGTTTTTATTTGTCAGATGGGCCTCAGGGTTTTGACGATTTTTCACTCTTGCTTATCAAGCAGAAAGTCAAACCAAGCAAAGAAATCCATCAGTTCAAAGGCAGATTGCACCCCGAGCATGTCTCTAGGTCTGTGCAGGTGCAGATTTCCAATGGATTCAGCAAAACACTTTTCCTGTATCTGTGTATAGTGGAGAATACATTCAAATTTGGGATGTGCAGAAATATCGCTATATTGTAATACTAAATTTGGTGATACAGTATTGTTATCATGGGCTGCTTTATCAATATATCACCAAGAGTATTTTTTGATATCTTTTAGCTATTTTTTGTGACCGTACTACAATTTTGTTGCTCATTTAGCTGAAGGAAACTTGTTTATGCAATACACTTCACTGTTTTGATGTTTAAAATTGATGTATTTCATATTAACTTAGATATAAATGAACAAAGAAACATTGTTGCTAAAATGTATTTGGTTCTTAAAAGACAGCAATAGACCATGTGCAATGCATCAGTAATTGCATGTTTGCCATATCCTGATAATATATCGTATCGTGAGCCATGTGTTGAGCGTTGTATTGAATTGCGAGAGACCTCATGATCCTCATTCTACGACTACTGAATACTTTACTAATATCTTTTGGGAACTAAATTTGCAACACAACAGGTAAATCGTGAATTAACTTCCACATAGTTTTACATTTTGAATAGACATTTAGAGGGCTGAGTTGTTGCTAAAGAAATCTCAAACAGAATAATGCATACCATGCCAATAATGCATATTCTTCTGTGGTTTGACTGTGGTTTCATGTTAAAAAGTTGCTTTGTCAGTCCTTTTGCTGTTGCTGAGCTGAAGACTGTCTCCAGACGAGGGAGCAGGAGACTCATCTGGGAGGACTGGAGCTTATAGTAAGATTCATCTAACGCCATTGTACCACTGAGAGCGCGCTGTGCATTGTGGTCAGCCAAACAGCCTCAGAGCACTCCCTTGTGTTCTCATCTGCAGGAAAAGAAAAACAACTGTTGTTTTTTTCACTCGGTTCCTTCGATACAATCGCCTCTTTCTCACAACACTCTCACTCTACTACTTCAGAATTCTGCCTCCTGCTTTTGTTAATCTTAGTCAAAAAGCCAAGATGAAGAGTGCTGTTTGTCTTCCATTTTTTAAAGTGCATGGACAGGATGGAGCTCTGAAGGGCACCTATCACCACACTGCAGCAGATGGGAAGGAGAGTGAGGATTCCTTTGATTGTCTCAAATCACCCAGGCCTTTGAAAGGTGTCCAAATCACCGCACTCCTTGTGCACTTCGCCTCTCGAGCCTAGGCTGTACCTACACTTACAGCAGCTCATCCACTGCTCCAGCCCCCAATGGGGATCAAAGGCCTGAGTGGAGATGGAGCGTAACGAGTATTAGAGCACAAAATCACCCCAATACAGTAACTGTAAAAATACTCAGAAAGTCATATTGCTTTTCAAAGTCTTAGGCCTATCTTTTATGTTCAAATGCATTGGACATCCATTTCATTCATGGACACAGATATTTAGCAGGATTTTAGGCCCTTTTATCCTCTTTGTAGCACTTTGTCATGACACTCCCCATGTGTGTGATGGTAGTGCGATTCCTGATTCACTGATCCATTGCAGCCCTCTATGGGCTAATCTCTGAAAAATGTTTTAGCTTACTTAAGTGCAGAACAGCTTCAAATACTGTATGATGGTCACTACTACATATCGTGCCATCATGGGATGGCTGTTAATAAATGTCCCTGTATGAGTGTAATGTCGTGCATGTGTCACTGTGCACACTTGTCTCTGAGTTGAAGTTAGCCCAGTGTTGAGTAGGTGTGAAGTCATTTTGACAACTCCTGCCCAAGAACATCAGCTGGCTGTGAAATTTGTGCCTGGCCCACTCCTTAGCCTTCATCAGGTAATAATGAGGGTCACAGCAGGCAATAAGGCCCACCTTTTAATTGCCTGGCTTCAACTTACAAAAATACTGCTTCAAAATGTAAAGTGAAGCAAAGATTGATAATTGTTCTACTCTTACTTTTATCTGGAAATGTGCAACCAAACCCTGGACCTGAATTGCAATGTACCCAGACCCCTGCTGATTTTAAATCAATGTCTGGGCTCAAAATTATTCATCTTAATGTGCGCAGTTTACTACCCAAGATGGACACTGTCAAAATTTGGGTTAGCTCAACAGATGCGGACATTGTGTTTATCTCTGAAACCTGGCTGACAAAATCTATTACAAATGATGATATTAATATAAATGGATACAATGTCTATCGTACCGACAGGCCTAAAAAAGGTGGTGGTGTAGCCATCTATGTTAAATCAAGATTCGATGCTTCAATTGTCTTGTCTGTGTCTATTTGTAAGCAGATGGAGTTTTTGGCCTTAAATGTGGAAATAGCCAAATCCCTCTCTATAACTGCTGTTGGTTGTTATAGACCTCCATCTGCCCCCAAGGAGGCATTGTCATCCTTAATGCATCTTCTGTCGAAATTAAATTACAATGAGCTTATAATGGCAGGAGACCTCAATTGGGATTGGCTAAACACAGCTTAGGAAGAGTTTAAATCTTTCTGTGACTCTGTAAATCTTAGCCAGTTGATCAATCAACCAACTAGGCCAAATATTAAATGTCCTAAAAAGTCCACTTTGATTGATTTAATTCTAACAAATGCTCCACATAAGTTCTTCCTTCGGTGTTTTCTGCAATGACTTGAGTGACCATTGTGTAGTTGCAGCCTGCAGAGACACAAAAATCCCTAAATGTAAACCGCGCATTATTTTCAAGAGGAATTTGAAGAAATTTAATGAACAAGCCTATCATCATGATTTGTCCCTGGTTAAATGGGAACATATAGGCCTGTTGCCAGATGTTGAACTTGCTTGGACCTTCTTTAAGGAAAACTTTGAGAAAATTGTAAACAAACATGCTCCTTTAAGGAAAGTCAGAGTGAAGGGGCGAGAAAACCCCTGGTTCTGTCCAGAATTGCGGCATGGGCCAAAGCCAGGAAAAGTGATTCTGCCAGTGATTGGTCTATTTTCAGACAATTGAGAAATACATGTACATCTCTTATCAAAAAGGCAAAATCTGAATATTACTTATCGGTCACAACTGAGAACCTAAATAACCCATTGAAATTTTGGAGAGTGATCAAGTCTTTGTCTGTGAACAAAAGCCCCCAGGTTCTGCCCACTTTTGTTTTAAAAGACTCAGTTCCAGTTTATGACAGAACT
Source organism: Paratrypauchen microcephalus (assembly GCA_036785185.1). NCBI lineage: Eukaryota > Metazoa > Chordata > Actinopteri > Gobiiformes > Gobiidae > Paratrypauchen > Paratrypauchen microcephalus. The sequence continues at coordinate 17,469,139 of JAVJIX010000002.1, read as the reverse complement.
GAGGTCTTAAATTGCTTTAATAAGCATTTTGTGTCATCTAGGTCTTTGTTTGACTCTACAGGAGCTCCCTCTGTGCCTTATTGTACAAACTCTCAAATGTTTTCTGGAGAACCTTTTACATTTGTACCTTTTACTGTGCAGCAAGTTCATAAGGCTCTGAAAACTCTGAATCAGAGAAAACCTCCTGGGCCAGATTTGATAGGGCCTTACTTTTTGAAAATGGCTGCTGATTTTATTGCACAGCCTCTTACAATACTTTTTAATCTGTCGATCGAAAACAAGGAAATTCCTTCAGTCTGGAAGTCAGCATTTGTTGTTCCCCTCCTAAAAGGAGGTGATCCAGCAGTTTTAACTAACTACAGGCCAATATCAAATCTGTGCGTCTTATCAAAAATTCTTGAAGCCCTTGTTTGTGATCAACTTAAAGAGTTTCTATACTCTAATGACCTTCTTTCAAAACTGCAGTCAGGCTTTAGGAAAAAGCACAGTACTATCATTGCTGCTACAAAAGTGATCAATGATATAATTGTTGCTCTTGATAAAAAGCAGTACTGTGCTGCACTCTTTATTGATCTGTCAAAGGCGTTTGACACTGTGGACCACACAGTCATAAAGCAAAAGCTTATCAATTTTGGTCTGTCAGATCATGTAGTCTCTTGGTTCACTAATTATTTGAGTGACAGGACCCAATGTATCAAATGTGATGGTTTCTGCTCTGAATTTGTGAGTCTCCACAAGGGGGTGCCACAGGGTTCTATATTAGGACCTCTCCTATTCATTATGTATATTAATGACTTGGGACAAAATGTGTCCAATGCTAATATGCATTTTTATGCTGATGACACAATCATTTACTGCTTTGGCTCATCTCCTGTTAATGCTATTGAATCTCTGCAGAAAGCTTTTGATGTGGTGCAGCACACACTTCTGCAGCTAAAACTAGTCCTTAATGCTGACAAAACTAAACTAATGTTGTTCTCAAACTCTAGGAAGAATCCGCACAGTGTCCACTCTTGAGGGAAATGAAATTGAGGTGGTACATTTGTACAAATATCTTGGTATCTTGCTTGATGACACCCTGACTTTTAAACCCCACATTGACAATCTTGTGAAGAAACTCAAATTGAAATTGGGTTTTTTATTCCGAAATAAATTATGTTTTTCTTTTAAGGTTAAAAAGCGCCTTGTCACTGCAACTTTTTTATCCATTTTAGATTATGGAGACTTGCTGTATATGAACGCTTCAGCTCAATGTCTGAGTAAGATTGACTCTGTGTATCTGCTGCTTTGAGGTTTGTTACTAACTGTAGGGCCTTGACCCACCACTGTGAACTGTATTCTCGAGTGGGATGGCCTTCTTTGTCCACTAGGAGGTTGACTCATTCGTACACTTTTATCTACAAGGCCATGCTTGGACTACTGCCCTCCTACATATGTAACTTAATCACACAGAGAAGTGTTGATTCTTATGGGCTGCGTTCAAATGATCAGTTGTTGCTCTCTGTTCCGTTTGTTCGCACAGAGTTGGGAAAAAGGGCTTTTGTCTTCTCTGCCCCCTCGACATGGAACAAGCTGCAAAAGGACTGGAAATTAACGGAATTTATCTCGTTGAATGACTTTAAATCCAGTCTGAGAGCTCTTGAGACAGCCTCCATAAATTGTACCTGTTTTAACTAATTTATATGTAATTTTAACTAATTTATATGTCATTTTAATTGTGTTTTAATTGTCTTTTTGCTGCCTCTAGGTCAGGGCTCCCTTGAAAAAGAGGTTTTTAATTTCAATGGGATTTCCCTGGTTAAATAAAGGTTTAAATAAAAAAAAAAATCTTTATGAACAAGTTCAACACCTCTAGCAGAAGTATTCACATTATTTTCTTTATGACATTTTCGTAGTTTAACCACACTGCAAAATGTCATTATGCTAATGTTGTTAGGATTTGATTGTAGAGTGCACACTAATGCAAACACACCTGAACATAACCATGTTTTCAAAATAAATGGCTGAAAATTGTGATGTCTGCGGTTATAAGAAAACGTACAGTAATACATCAGTATTGCAAAGCAAAATTCAATAAACTTGAGAAGAAGCGAGATTAAAAAAACAAAAAAAGCCACATTAGCTCTGGTCAAATGCAACAAGGACTAAACATTGATATATTGTTGATTGTGGTTTTCATTTGAAACCCTATGGATCTATTTCCCACAATGCCTCAGAGCTAAAAAAATATGGTTGTCCAGCCTTCCCCAGAACAACCTCTTGCATTTATATATCATTTTCCCATTGAATTCCTTGTGTGTGAGGCAAAGGAAAGGCAGCTCAACCCAAAGCAGGGGATTCATGGAGCAGATCAGCGGTAAACCTGTTTGTAACATACCTTTGCCAAACTTAAGATCTGTTCCCACTGAAAGTATCTGGCGCGGCAAAGGCGAGTGATTTAAATGTTAGCCCTGTGTAAAGGTGCGTTGACACACGAGTAACAGTTCTGCGGCGCGAATGAAGCGAATTGAGCAGCACGATTGTGTGAATCTGGCATTGACGCGTGAATGGGCAAAATGGGAGGGGCACGCGAATGGAGCGGCGACTTCACCGAAGTTGAAAATGTTGAACTTTCTATCTCTATTCGCCTTGCCTCGACCAGTCAGGGGCCGTGTTTTGATAGTGACATAAGCTCAACCGAGCACCTACACCAGTCTCTCTCCCCTTCTCCAAGCAAAGTGCTTTTGTATTCCGCTCTCTGTTATATGTTAATATGTTTAATTGTACATTATGTATTTTGTACATAAAAATTGGCATTCTATGGTCTTTTTATGCACATCAATAATATCATATTGTTACTGGTTATGTATAAACCATTTGTAACTGTTAATGTTTCATCATAATTGACAATAGAATATAATATACATAATACAATAGATAAGATAAGATAAGATAAGATATGCCTTTATTAGTCCCTCAGTGGGGAAATTCCAGTGTTGCAACGCACAGATCAAGAACAGCACGAAAAAGTAACGTCGGCCTCTGCGCGTCCTCCGTAGCAGCTCCTCCGCACATAGCAACGCTAGGGATGCAAATTATCGATTAATTCATTAATTGATAGTTGATTGACCTTATCGATCGATTAACGATTAACTGATAAGCGGCGTTTTTCACCTGAATTTTAGTGTTTCAATAGTCTTTAAGAATATAAGCTATAGCCTAGTATACATAACACTGAGTCATAAATATATCATAGTATTATTATTATATTGTATATTCCTCAATTAATTATTCCTTAGTAAAAAGCAGACGAATGTATTGATGCTGAATAACAAAATACAGTAATCCCTCGCTCTATCGCAGTTCGCAGATTTTTTTAATTTATTTTTTTATAGTGTAACTTTTTTATAGTGTAACATTGTGTTCTGCGTCCTGATTGGCTAAGAGACTAGACCAGGACTAAACGTGGACTAAACCAGGTCTAGACCAGAACTAAACCAGGTCTAAACCTGGACTGGGCCTGGACTGGGCCTGGACTAAACCAGGACTGGACCAGGTCTAGACCTGGACTAAACCAGGATTAAACCACCACGTGCCGCTGCTGGTTTCGTGCGGCTGGTTTGTGGCTCGGGCTGAGACTACGCATTCTGGGCGCTGCGGTTCGATCTCGTGCTCAGCAGCCCTGGTGTATGCGCGAGGCCCGTGCATACACCGGGCAGTTCCTTGGGCACCGCGCAGCCGCAGTTGATCCTTCTGGCAAACAGAGCGGATTTACTTGTTGATTTACTCATGCGACCAAATTCCCAAACTCAAGTGTCCTTTACACGTGAATGAAGCAAGTGACTCAGAAAAATTAAGCATCCAACTATGGGACAATTTTTTTCCGCTTAATTCGCTCTTGGTGGGAACAGGGTGTTATACTTTTTATATAAGTATGGACATTTTCATCATTATATCACACATGTTTTTATTTTGACACACTTTTGAACTCACAAGCCAAATTTCATCTTCACTTTGTGTTTGTGGAATACATTTAGTATCAAGTTTGCCTTCAGTAGAAGCAAAATGAGTAATCAGGATGTGGATTGAGGATTTTAGTTTGATAAGGGCCATATACAGATGGACGGGCTAGTCACAGCATATGTCCCAAACTGCTCCATGTATGGAAGGTGAACACAAGCTCAGGGTCATGAATTAGGAAGTATAAAGGCTGAATCATATGAGGAAGTAAAATAGTAATAATTTAATGTTTTCTCTAAGAGGAAGTGTGTAACATATGGAGCGGCATATTCAGTAGGTGGTCACAATGCAGTGACAGTGTAAACAGTTTTAACTCCAGTTTAGTGAATCCCAAATGGAGAATTCCCTAGTGAAATCAGACCAACAATATTACTACATGCTCTATGGACATGGAGCCAGAACAGGCGCCCACGGTCAGCTGTCGTGTTTGATGGAGACCATTTTTACCAACAATGAGCTGCATCATCACAGTCCCTTCTACACAAGAGCTGTGGATATGTGGGACTCACCTGCCAGATGTAATTTCAAAACTTTACACACTACTAACTAATTATGAGCAGCACTGAGTTGTCTTTTCAAAGTAAACTTTTGTTTCTGAGGCCATTTATAATAATAAATGGCCAAAATGATAAAATAATAGTAAATAATATTTGTCTCCCAATCTAATTTCAACTTTCACCTTCCTGTCCAATATTTTTCAAACCAAATGTTGAAATAATGCAATCGAGCATAGTGTACAATTCATAAATATAATGTTGTACTACTTGAATTTGTCCTTTTGGTCAATGTAGCTAACCCACCTTTTTTAGCATGGAATAATAAGGTTGTTGGAGTTTGTAATAATGTAATTTCATGCTTGAGCTTGCAGCAATTATAGGAGAGCACTGGTGCAGAGACAGATGCAGAGGTTGAAATGTACAGAGATGCTAAAATTAGGTCCGTTGTTAGGGTGAAACGCCAGTGTAGTTTACACTTGGAAAGGACAGATAAAATGTTGTTGATGCCTGATTGTGCCTGAACAACGTGTCCTTCAAAAAGACTCAAGCGTCTTATTGTATTGACTTTACTAGATACAACAGTGTACCGACCTCAGTTTCTCATTACTGATCGCTTATTGATAAAAGTTCTGTTTGTTTTTGCTTATTAATAAAAGTTCTGTTTGTTTTAATGAAGCGAGTTTCTTTATGGCTTACAACCCTTTGTTACATAAACTGAATGATAAACTATAGTGATGGTTACAGTTTTCACACACACACACACTGCATCTAGACTGACAGAACAAAACCAAACCAAGTGTACATCATTCAAAACTAAACTGGGGTCAAACCAGGACGAGTGTGTATGCAGCCTAAGCTTTATAACTCACTTTGGTAGTAATGCTGCTGGAATTTAAACTACACTAAGAGTAGACCCAGTTCTCATATTTGTCCACCTTTGCTCTTAGCACTTTCAATTACAGGTAGCTTTCTATTTTCACCTTTTCTGGTCTTTCCAAGAGGTTACCTTTTCCTGTGTTTTTGTCTGAAGGTTACATCAGGCCTGTGTGCTTTATAGGTGAGGGAGATTTGAGAATCGCTCTGGTGTCTTTGAGTCTGAGCTATTTGAAACATCCTTTAATGCACTTGGAGTATCACATGGTCTGCCAACGGGAAGCCACAGGGTTTCATTGCACAAAAAGCACCTGAGGTTATTTGCCTTCTCACTTCTCACTGTTTAAAAAAAACAAAATTAAGAATTGTGTCCTTTATTTGAATTCTAAACTACTACACAGCCTTCACTTGTCAGTTCATGGTACATCATTGGCATTGCTGTATTTCAAGTTTTTTTATATTGAGATAATTCTAAATCCAAATCATGTTCATTCTTTGGGCCCACAGACTTTGTCAAAATGGTGTTGTATTTCGTGACAAAGCCATTCTTGCTTGTCAAAACCTGAAACCTCAGAAGCTAAGCAAGGACAGGCCTGGTCAGTACTGGGATGGGAGACACGACAGGCAGAATTATTTTTTGTTTTATTATCAGTTTGGTCTCTTAGCATATAAGCTTCATGTGGAAACAACAAAAGTATCCACTGTGCAGTGAATGTTTTAAGATTTAATTAAATCAGCATGTATCCATAGATTTATGTTGGACATTGTAACGCCGTTTTCTCAAAATGCATTTCCCCCCATAGGATTATTACGATGACCCCTTAGCACCTACAGACACAAAACTTTACAATTCATTGATTTAACTTCAAAAAATGCAGGCAAACTTTACATTTTAGGCCATTTTTCAGTGAGATTTAGTTTACTCAAATACTAAATAAGAGAAATATAAATGATTTATATGACATGATCAAAAACTTGTATTACATTTTTCCCCTCACATTTATGTCAGAAGAAGTTTTAAACTGATACCTTTAAATTTAAGATTTTTTTCCTCTTCACCTGCAGTGTCTTGCCTTGCAGTGCTGAAAATCAGACCAAAACTTGGTATAACAGCAATGCAAATCTTTTTGATTAGATTCTGGGTTTTATATCCAGAGATGCTTGTCTCACCTCAAGATTATTCTGTCACAGAGCTTACTGGGATAAAGAAGTAGCTTTCCACAGTCTTTTAAGATGATGTGCATAATCATTGCACAAATGCAGAAGTTATCTTTCTTTGCAGAAGTTATCTATCTTTTAATTAGATATTAAAACAGACAGAGCAGATGAGAAGATTAAGAACTCTTTAAGCGTGGAGACAGTAAAATCAATTGTGAAAAATACTGAAATCTGCAGTTTGAAGCTGTTTACCACAAAAAATATGAAATTATAGGCTGTCTTAAAACTCAGGCGTGTGAACAGAGTGAGGTAACATAAAGGGCAGATGGAAAATAGTTACTGTGGTTTTCATAACATAACGTCATAAATATTCAAATATCTGGGTCTGGTTCTTGATCCCCAACTAAAATTTAATAAAAACTGTCAAAAAAAAACTCAACTTGATCAATTAATCAGGCATTACTTCCTAAACCAGGCGGCCCTGCTGTACATGCATGCTCTGTTCTCTTCTCCCACATCATACTGCATGACAGCACGGGCCCAGGCAGCTCCCTCAGTCACTAAACGCAATGATTCATTCTACATTCAAGCAATAACAATTATGGACAAAAATAAATAAAAATCTGCAATCACCACTGTAATATACATAAGAAATATAATTCATTGAAATTATATGATTTATTGATAATTTATTTGAAAGCTTTAGTAAATTTTATTCTCTTAAAAAAAAGAGGATAACTTAAATATCAGTGGCTGTGTATCTGGGTCGTGTCTTCAGTTGATACAGAACTCTGAGCAGCTTTCTTTCGGCAATAAAACAAGTAGTTTTACTCACCCATAGCAGTTTGGTGTCAATTGGAGTGGTATCGCAGAAGTTATGTTGGAGCCGTTCTGTTCTACTATGATCCCGTATCCGTTAGCGTGAGTGCTCGGGGCATTACTTTGCGCTCTCCAAATAACACAAACTTTAGCACTTTTCAAATCACAGAAGATCGCTGTGTCAGGGTAGACTTTTAGTAGATTCCAAAACGGCCTGAAACCCGATATCGCAACAGAAAAGTAAAGTTCAGAGCGGTGTTAGCTTCTTTCGGACTAGCGGTGTTTACAAAACAGCTGAGTTCACGCATGCGCACTGTCCTCTCTGATGACGTCATCAAATGAAACTATAGCTGGATATCGGGTTTCAGGCCGTTTTGGAATCCACCAAAAATCTACCCTGACACAGCGATCTTCTGTGATTTGAAAAGTGCTAAAGTTTGTGTTATTTGGAGAGCGCAAAGTAATGCCCCGAGCATATGATACGAGCACCATGTTAACGGATACGGGATCATTAGTAGAACAGAACAGCTCCAACATAACTTCTGCAATCACCACTGTAATATACATAAGAAATATAATTCATTGAAATGATATGATTTATTGATAATTTATTTGAAAGCTTTAGTAAATTATATTCTCTTAAAGTATTATTCAAATGCATTAATAATCTAGCACCAGAGCCCCTAAGTACATTTACTTAGTGACTTATTTAAATTTAGAGACAAGCAAGCAAAAGAGTCACCAGAAGCACCTCCAGTAACAAGTGTACCATCCCACACCACAGAACCACATTTGGACAGCTTTATCATGTAATTATTTTAAACTATGGAATTCACTACATCCTGGACTAAAATGCACAACGGAGCTTAAGCTGTTCACCTCGAGACTCAAGTCTGGTTAAAAACAAGCCAAAGGTTTACCCACCTGTAAATACTGGATTGTGTGTGTATATGAATGTGTGTGTTTGTGAATGTGGGAATGTCTGAAATGTGAAATTGCACTGTTGTAAGAATGTGCTTCAAGATTGTGCTTGTGCTGTTTTAAACTTGTTATTGTAAAGAAAAACCCAACGGGGACAGGAGTTGAGAATAGCACTAGCTGTACACTCTGTATGTGTGGCATCAGCTGCATGTTCTGCCTGTGGCTGTGTGGCTGTATTGTCCCTGTCAAATTAATGAATTCATACATTTAATTAAATATGCTAGTCAGTGAACCAGGTTCTAATATGAAGCTGTTTAAGATGAATGTTGCAATTTACAGTGAACTACATTTAAAATAATGTCTTCTTTAAAATGTTAAGCATATTTAGTATAGGGGTTTAAAATAGGTAGTATGTTATAGCAGCAGTATACTTATTAAAATACAAGGAGGGTAATTCTTTTTAACCATACTTTGAAAATTGATTGAGAAATGCTATAACAATATATCTATACAGTAAATATTTTATTATTTTTCGGCCTTACAGCACTCATTTTTTATACTCACATTGAAAAAAATATACAACTGAACAAAGACCAAACATGATGACAGACGTTTTGTCCCTGTTTGTTTCTCCCACTGCTTTGCTTTGTTACCATGGCACCTGAACTTCACCTATTATTGTTTTTTCCCTCACAGGCACCTGAATCCAAAGCAGCCGGCGCTACAGACTCTGGAGAGGCGGATGAAGTCTTTGGTAAGATCACGTATAAAATTGTATGAAATATACTGAAAATATCCTTTGTGGAGAATGCTACAAAAATACATTTAATTACTGAAAGGTTATTACATAGTTGTTTAATAATAATAGCAGCCATTACTCAAGTCTGTCATAACCTGCATAACTTTTAGAAAGTTTTCCTCATATGTAACATTCATTGGCCTACAGAAGAATGTAGCCTTTGCAGTACTGCACCCCAGCAGAGGAGGGCAGAGTCCATTACACAATAAATATAGGCCACTTGGGTAATAACAATGGACTAATGCAAGCTGCCCATAATCATAGAAAGACAATAGAAATGATTGTTCAAATGGGATTGATTAAAACTGCTCTGCCGCATAATATATGAAGTGTTCAACATAATCAGGAATTGCACTGAAAATGGAAATGGTATTGCAGATCTATAGGCTTTGACTTAGACTTGTCCTATATCTAGACCAGTGTTTCTCAAATAGTGGGGCGGGCCCCCCTGGGGGGGCGCGGTGTGATGCCGGGGGGGCGCGTGTGACCCTGGGAAACATGCTTTTTTGCCGTACTGTACTAGAACTAAGTGTAATTGCACATCAACAACAGTAGTTGGCAGTGGCGCTCTCATTGTCGCTCTGGGGCAGGGGTCGGCAACCTTGAACACACGATATACAGAACAGACTCACCATCAGCAGAATCAATCAATCAATCAATCAATCAAATATTTATAAGGCGCTTTTCATACAAAATTGTAACACAAAGCGCCAAAACATCCTCTGTCACAAAAAAAAACACGTATATTCCACTGACTCATATCCTTTAGTCCGACAGAAGCTGACGCATCTGTGCATTCAGCGCTTTTAGATTATGCAATGTAGTTTTAAGTTTCGTTTCTGTAAAACGTAAACAAATGTGCGTAAAGCTGCATTAAACACATTAATATTTGAGTCCTCAGTGCAAAAAGACAGTGCAGAGTGCAGTCTTTGGTGGAAGTTTCTTTCTTTCTTTTTTTTGTTTTTAATGTTAATAAAAGGATACAGGGTTATGCAGAGGTGTACTAATAACAATATTCTAGACAAATAATAGTATTTATAGTAACGCGCAGGGAGGGGGGGCATGAAATTTTTCTTCCTCCAAGGGAGTGCGTCACAGAACATAATTGAGAAGCCCTGATCTAGACCAAGGTTAAAGCAAGTCACTTCCCTCGGGTGTATTTTCACTGATCCGAGTATGTCACTGTACGTTGACTTCCTGTTGGCAGTTGGATCTGTAGTTTGTGCTGTGTCTCAAAGACTGAGCCACTGCAGGCCATACTTTGCCACAACAAAAACAAATCGTACTATATTGTACTGAGGTGGAGTGCAAGGAAGAAGAAGCAGCTAGGTGGAGACTGTAGTTTTCGAGAAATCTTGATTTATTATTTTCATCTAAAAAAAACTCAGAGGGCACATTGGCTGAGGGGTCATTACTCCTGCCCTGAAACATGAAGGTTGAGTTCCACTGTTGCAGTATTTTCCTTTTGCTGTACAACAGTATGCTATACGCTCCCTCCCAAAGTCTACAGTGGCTATCTATCACACTGTGACAGTACTTGACATTACATTAACATTGCACACAGCTGCAGAATTTTAAGTACAGTTTCTTTCTACTCTTGCTAGTTTCCTTATAGAGCTCTGGAAAAAATAAGAGACCACTACTTATAGGTATGTGTTTTGGCAAAAGGGACATTTTTGTTTGAGTCTATAAACTACTGACAACATTTCCCCCAAATTCCAAATAAAAATATTATCGTTTAGAGCATTTATTTGCAGAAAATGACAAATGGTCAAAATAACTAAAAAGATCCATGTTTTCAGACCTCAAACAATGCAAAGAAACAAGATCAAATTCATTTTAAAACAACATAATACTAATGTTTACACTTAAGAAGAGTTCAGAAATCAATATTTGGTGCAATAACCCTTATTTTTAATCACAGCTTTCATGCGTCTTGGCATGCTCTCCACAAGTCTTTCACATTGTTCTTAGGTCCTAGTTTAGATCTGGTTTAGTCTTGGTTCAGACCGGGTTTAGTCCTAGTTTAGACATGGTTTTGTCTTGGTTCAGACCGGGTTTAGTCCTAGTTTAGACATGGTTTTGTCTTGGTTCAGACCAGGTTTAGTCCTAGTTTAGTCCTGGTTTAGTCCATGTTTTAACCTGGTTCAGTCCTGGTTTATCCCTGGTTTAATACAGGTTCAGATCTGGTTTAATCCTAGTCTAGTCCTGGTTTATCCCCATTTTTTAACCTGGTTTAGTCCTGGTTCAGTCCAAGTTTAGGTCTGATTTAATCCTAGTTTAGTCCTGGTTTAGTCCCCTTTTTAACCTGCTTTAGTCTTGGTTCAGACCTGGTCTCCACAAGTCTTTCACATTGTTCTTGGGTGACTTTATTCCACTCCTGGTGCAAGAACTGAAGTAGCTCAGCTTTGTGTTTGTGTTGGAATTCAACAGACGCTGAATGGAATGGCTGTAATACATGTAGAGATGCTGATTTAAAAAAAAAAATGCAGTGGTCTCTTATTTTTTTCCAGAGCTGTATTTCTCCACAAAGCTTACACTGTGCCTTCTAAGGTCGTATTCACACCTGCCTTGTTTGGTTTGTTTAAAACGAACCAGAGTTCGTTTGCTCCTTTGATTCAGACCTTTTGGGCTGGTGTGAATAAAAACCAAAAATCTCGATCCGGAGCAAACAAGTGAACCGAGACCACCTAAAAAGCTCGGTCTCGGTCCGGTTCCATACGAACTCTGGTGCGGTTCGTTTGAGGTGAGAATGCAGACCGGACTCGATCTGACACACATTATTATATTGTATATTCCTCAATTAATTATTCCTTAGTAAAAAGCAGACAAATGTATTGATGCTGAATAACAAAATACAGTAATCCCTCTCTATCGCGGTTCGCGGATTATTTTATTTTATTTTTTTTTTTTTGTGTAACATTGTGTTCTGTCCTGATTGGCTAAGAGACTAGACCAGGACTAAACGTGGACTGGACCAGGTCTAGACCAGAACTAAACCAGGTCTGGACCAGGTCTGGACCTGGACTGAACCAGGATTTGGCCGCTGCGTGCCGCTGCTGGTTTCGTGCTGGTTTCGTGCTGGTTTCGTGCGGCTGGTTTGTGGCTCAGGGTCCGGGCCGCAGGCCAGCCGCGCGGGACTCGGGGCCCGGGCCGCAGGCCAGCCGCGCGAAGCTCGGGGCCCGGGCCGCGGGCCGGCCGCGCGGAACCAGCAGCGGCACGTTGCGGCGCATTCCTGGGCGCCGCGGTTCGATCTCGCCTCGCGCGTACACCCGGGGCTGCTGAGCAGTGCCGTTGGTGCCTGCGGCCGGCTGTGAGTCGAGCGCAGCGCGGTGCGCGGTTGCCTCGTTTCGTGACCACGCGGTTAATTACAATTAATGCATTTTGTTCGATTAACGTCTTAATAGACAATTAATCGCTAATCGATTAATTGTTGACATCCCTAGTCCGGACCAAAGCAAGTGAACTATCGGACTTTCCTGGTGTGAAAACGACCTAAGACTGTGTTCATACACTTCATGTCTTTTTTGCCCTTTCAGTGGCTTTTAAACTAAGATGCCACGTCAGTCACCTTTTGCACATAATACATTGTTTTGAAGTAATTAACTAAAGCTGCCAATGATAAAGGTTACAATGCTGGTATTAGAAAGTGTTGGGTGATAGTGCATTCTTCCTCCCTTTACGCTTGTCACTGAATCTGCATCCGAGCCTGCAGTGAATTGCATATTAATTTTTGTTCAGTCTGCCTTTCACGATACTTACAGGTGGTTTCACCTGTTCTTCATTTGTTAATTCTTGTGTCTGAATGAATGTTAGGATTAATGTTTTGAACGAATCAGTAAAATGACATTGTTCATATTTCAAGTTGCAGCAATAATAAACCATCAATGAGTGATGCTGGGAACTCATTTCATAATCAGTCTCAAATGCAGATATACATTCTAAACAATACTAATGATTTAACGCGCTGAATCATCAATCAATCAGCTCCCCACATTTAGCCTGTTCTAGTAATTACACCGTAGTGTGCATGGCCAAAATGACGCTATCTATTGATTAATTTCAGCTTGGCTCGATGCTATCTGTTCTTAGTGTCCGAATGTGTTTACCAAGGAGTTAGTCACTTATCAGGGAAAGTTCTAGCTTTCCGAAGTCTCACTAAAATCGATCTGTTTGTCAATCAATGTAAGCTAATTAATGCTCCCTCCGTTGAAACAGCATGGCGCAGGCATATAGGCAGTCCGGATTTGGTGCGTGAGACTTACACCAATTCCTCCTGCTAGCTCTGGTCTGAGGGAACATTATATACAGTATTAGTGGGTATATCCAGAATGTTGATACTTTCCAGGAACATCACGCCGGGGGTGTTCTACATGTATCTTTAATGGTGGAATGTTTAGGAGTTACCTTGGTGATACAATGCATTTTAGATTGTCTGAAAACTCAAGAAAAAAATACAAGGATTTAAACAGCACATTTTCAGAAGCCTGTGATTAAAACAAGCTTTCATGGTCCTCTTTAGGTGTTTGATTTTCAACAAGGTGAGAGAGAATAACTAAAAACTGTAATCTAATACTAGCTGTCTTATGACTGTAATTTAATGTGTGAGAGATTTGGTCACCTTACCTGTTATACAGCTCTGGAAAAAAATAAGAGACCACTGCAAAATGATCAGTTTTTCTGATTTTACTACTTAAAGGTTTGTGTTTGTGCAAAAGACATGCAAAAAACATTTTTGTTTGAGTCTATGAATTACTGACAACATGTCCCCCAAATTCCAAATAAAAATATTATTGTTTAGAGCATTTATTTGAAGAAAATGTCAAATGGTCAAAATAACAAAAAAGATCCATGTTTTCAGACCTCAAACAATGCAAAGAAACAAGATCAAATTCATTTTAAAACAACATAATACTAATGTTTACACTTAAGAAGAGTTCAGAAATCAATATTTGGTGCAATAACCCTTATTTTTAATCACAGCTTTCATGCGTCTTGGCATGCTCTCCACAAGTCTTTCACATTGTTCTTGGGTGACTTTATTCCACTCCTGGTGCAAGAACTGAAGTAGCTCAGTTTTGTGTTTGTGTTGGAATTCAACAGACGCTGGAATGGAATGGCTGTAATACATGGAGAGATGCTGATTTCATTTTTTTCCACAGCTGTAGATCCAGGAAAGGCAGTTCTTTCTGGTCAGACTGTGTTAAAATAAATCTCAAATTAAGTCTAACTTGAGTAACAGAGCTTCTAACGGAGTAGCGCCTTCAGTTAGCATCACACCCGCAGGGATTGTTGATTACATCAGCAGCGTGGCAGTGACATACAGGGATTAGGTGTAATAAGAGCGGCTTATTGCATCCAATTTTATGTACTGCCCTGTAAATCAGAGTGTCACATATGTAATTTCCAGTGGGATGTCCTGTGCTTTAGGTGAACTTGTGTGATCTATTTAAAGATAGGCATGGTCTATGAGGTGCGAGGAGGCATGCAGACTTCTCCAATTCCCCCTTTCGTCCATAATTAGTTTTTTCACAATGGGAGGGATGATAATAACACTGTGGTGCTCAGAATGAATGTTAGAAAAGGATATGAGATTAGCCTGTTGAGCTGAGATTGTTACAGGAAATAAATCTCCTTGAAGCAGAGAAACCAGCCTCTTGAAACAAGTTATAGTTTTAGTAATCCACTGTTTCAGGTTATTTATTTTTGATAAATCAACTAGTCAAGAAATCATTTCTTCTGTACAGTGAGATATTTTCCCATATATACTTTAACAAAATAAAGGTTGTTGAGATATGGTGACTGAGGGATTCTGGATACTGAATATCTACAAATAAAATGTAAATCAGAAATTGTTTATTCCTTTTTGACATTTAGATTTAATAATGCTGCTGTTGTAAAAGTCTTTTGGGATGTTTTAGAGTCTATATGCCAGATAACGATTACATTTTAGTTGTGTTTTGTGTCTTTTGCCATTTTCTTCATCAAAAACACACCAACCCTGTATATATAGGCTAAGTTCTTCTCTCAAAGAGAAAACACTCTGTTCCATTTTGTGATGTCATGTGGTAATACAGGGAGTGCTCTACTGTGTTTTTAAATTCCATACACCTTCACTAGAATAATTTGGAAAATTTCATCCTTGGAATTGCCAATCTCTGCTGAACAAAAAGGACAAAATAGCTGTTCAACTACCACTTCATGACATCACAAGGCTGATTTTGAGCTTTGGAGATGTAGACAGATAATTAAGGATTCACACTCAAACATGTATGAGTAAAAAAAAGGTATGTTTTGAGCATGGCTAAAAGCTCATAAAAGTCAATTTTGTGTAATATAGGACTCTTAAAGTACTAGTAGTACTTGTCAGTGATGGATAGCTTCTTTATCATTATGTATTTTGTGTAGAAACTATACTTTGTCTGCATGTGCAGATCTTAGTCCCATGCTTAATGTTTAACTGGCTGACCCGGTCACAAGGTGAAAAAAGCCCATTTTCTTATCACTTAGTTTGCCTCACAGGTGGAACATTGTCGTTATGAGGGGTATTTAGAAACCTGTCTTTGACCTGTGCACTAAGGCCTACCTAATTTAACACCATTTGATCGATTTAGGGCGCGAGCTCCAAACCAAATAAGACGGATTTCCAACAAATTGAGCGGCGTAAGCGTTTTATGATGACAGGTCGAGGCATCAAGGGTCTGTTCGGGGATGTCTCCGTGCACTACTTCCTGTTTGCTCTACTTTTCCACTGCAGGGCAAACACCACTGTCAGCAGTGTGGCAGTTAAAAGCCCATTATACATCCATTACCTGGTTCTAGTTTGTGGCAGGACCCCGCCCAGAACAGCAGACCCTCTTTCTGCCCGCCACAGTGTCTGTTGCATAATGATTTTGTCCAGGACACTGTCTGACTAATATTGACCTTAAATGGCTTGATGGTTTCGACAAATATTCAAATGTTTAGTTTTGTTAATCCTTTTTATTCTCATACAGAATCTATAGTGACATAAAAAGGAGACTTGGAAAGTAGTTCCTATCTGTCAAAATTGAGGTTATAGATTCAAACCTTTGGCTTTAGTTTTAATGGACTGAAGATTTTCTCTGGCCAATTTGGGATCAGCTTGAATAGTTGCTGTCAGTTTGTCAGGTTGTACTCCCTATGGAAGGAACTCCAACCACTATCTTATATTTCCCATGCTTTTGAATGAGAATTTAGTCTGAATATCCTGCTGAAAATTTGATTTAAAAATGCAAAAATATGGAGCTAGTTAAATTACTGTTGTAAAGAAATGAAATAGTTGATCTTGGCTGGAGCAATGATAGGAACAGGATAGAGCTGTGGGAGCTCTGAACATAAATCAGTGCAGGGAGTACACTCCACATCATTTTAATATCGGTTTATTTTCCCTCTGAGACTCATTTCTTCTCAAGAAAATAAGATGATATAGTTTGAGCTAGTTATCACATGTTTGCATATGGCACAGGGATTTCTGGAAAAGGCAGTCTACTACACAAGACAGAGACCAAGGAAACCCATTTATTTATCTAAGTGTGACAGGATGGGTGTGGAAGCTACTATCTAAGAAAGTGCAGAGATAATGTCATAAAATTATATAAATGTGTAGTAAGAGCAAAGGGAGGGGGGTCCCAAAGTGTTTAAATGCTTTACTCCTTATTAGATTTGCCAGCAGGTATATGGTAGAAGTTTTATGAATAAGAATTCCTGAACAATAAACAAGAAACTATATTACTCTATTGCTTATTTCAAGTGCCTGGAGTTTATGATTAAGTCCTCCAAAGTTGTACTTTTTTGTGGATGGTCCTCTACTGGTTTGCTTCCCTTGTCTTTGCCTGAAATGTTACAGGCCAGATCTGTGGAGCGTGCACTGTAAGAATACTGTAAGAATCCATGTTTTCCGAGCCATATAAACCCCTGTAAATGAATAAATTAAGATTAAAGTTTAATGCCATATTGTGAAACATTCCAGGAAAAGCAATAACATCCAATCTGTGTGACTTTAAGATTTTTTTCAGTAACTTTTGTGACATTTTATTGGATATTTATAGGATATTTTATAAAGTTTAAGTTTTGAAAACCAGTGACATTCATTTTTGATTTTGCTTATTGACCACATCTAAATGCAACAGCTGAGATACTTGTCTCTGTTGCCGTGGCTGTCACTGACCAGTACATGCCCTGGTACTGCCAACTCTCCACCCCCATCCCCATCTCAAAAGGTTTGATTGTTAAAGGGAAAGATCCGTCACTGCACCATTGTCTTCAGTCTTATTCTGACTTTCTGACTCATCAGACACTTTCTCTAAACTAAGTTTCTGCATCTTCATTATAACATTTTTATTGCTACCACGCTTCCGTAATGTCCATAGTTTTTTGTATGACGGTGAATTCAGGAGGACCACTGCGTCATCTGCTTTGGACCATCTGGCAGGACAATCGGCGAGTGTGTACGCATCTTAGCAGCTGGCTCTATGGCTACGAGAGTCCAGTGGGGAGGCAGCGATGAGAAGCCAACAGAGAACAAAAGTACTACCATGGACACTGCGTTCCCATATGTCAGACAGGATGAACACAAGCTATTTCCCCTCTGCTCCAAACAACAAACTCCTCTTAAAGCAACAAGTCTCATCACACGTTTTATCCTGACAGCGCCCGCATCCGAACATTGATGACATTTCACACTCTCCATTAGATAATGTCCGTCACGGCTGACTGGGTCAATGACTTGTAGAGGGATTTGGCGTCACTACTGTGGCTCTTAGTGGGAAAGATGGCAGATGCTCCCCACATTCATGCCTATCCACACAGACGGCAAACTAGTGCATCATTGGAATCCAAGAACAGTCTTCAGTTGTTAAATATAATGCAATCATCTCAAGACATTAGATGAATAAGTGCCAATTAGGCCGTTCACTGACAAAGCTTTTAGTTTAGAACAGCTGGTTTGTATTCCTTTGAGATCAACTTGCGATGAACCTTTTAATCCTTCTCATCCTTCAGCTCAGTTTCTTCTTCCTTGCGTCCATCCTCCATCGGTGCTGATTTGACATTTGACAATTATTGCTGCTGTCAACAGAATAATTTTACTTTTACTCCATTTCCGGTCATTTGTCTTTATTTTTAATGTGTACCGCTGTTTGTGTGCTTATTTCAAATACTTCCTTTTATTATTGTATTTGTGAAATGCTCTTGCCCTGAGCTCGATTGCATATTGTTGGCGTACTTTTTTTCCGTATAATTTTCTGAAAGGATATTTATAGATCTCATGGACAGGGATTATGTGTCTGTAGAACTTCCGGGTCCCTGCATGTCTTCCCAATGTTAATTACGTTTCCCCTCCCTTGGACTCCTCTTATAAACTAAGACTTAGGCTGCGTCCCTTTACTGTGTCTTAACCCTTCCCCTTTATCTACGTCTTTGTCTTGCCCCTTGATACCGAGCTGAGAGGGCTAGGGGTATGAACGTTCCCCTAAGAAATGGGACACCACTCGGTTACCGTTTGCGTCATCATCCGTTGTCTCTACCTGAGCTGCTACAACTGAGGCGACAACAATTGACACAAACGTAAACAAATGTCAAGGATGATCGGGTACCTCAGCTCGACAAAAAACTAGCTTGTTTATGCATGAAAGTTTGATGAAAACAATAACGTCGGCTGAACAGACATCACTGCAGTTAAAACCGCAACAAGTAACGTAGAACACAAGCGTCATAATTGTAAACCTGCTAAACTGTTAATCGATAATTACAACTGCTGAAAATACATTTATGAGACTCCTTGGCTGGTCGATGTGACGCTGCCATCCTGATCCAAAAACCTGCCTTTGTTTCAAGTCTGGTCGAGAGCTTACTTCTTTTCAAGGGGTATGTAGCCCTCGTTTTGTGGCACTAGCCCTTGATCAAAATTAGAATCGTGACACCCCTTGCTGTTTGCTATTCCATCTATTTTTCTTTTTGTTCTTTTACTCTCTGTATATTATATTTGATGAGTGAGCTACCGTACCCAAAACAATTTCCCTTGTGGATCAATAAAGTTTGTCTAAGTCTAAGTCTAAGGTGCTCTTAAATAAACGTGCAAAACCAAGGGATAGGGGTAAGACAAAGGGGTAAAACAGAGAAATGGGACGCAGCCTTAATTTGTCTGCAGAATATGTTCAGCCTTGGGCCCAAGTAGCATCAAGGGCTTCACCTGTGTGTGACCCCCATTAGGAAAAAGAAGAATGAATGATGAATAATTGAAAACAACCTTTGCTGACATTAACAGGCTCCTACAGACTCATTTATAGTGTGATTTTGGAGTTCTGCATCAAATCTTTTAGTTTAAACCTCATGTGACATAAGTCTGAGCATCTCGATCTTGCGTCATCAGTGTTGAACCAAAAAGATTTGAAATATCCCACTCGGAAAATTGAACGAATTCCGCAAAAAATGAAGCATTGAACCAAAACTGTTCCACTTGAAAGTTGAGCAGAACTAAGTCCATTCGAAGCACATTTTCTGTCTTTAAACCACAAGGAAATGTTCATGTTTTTGAATAGACTTTTGGAAGCTTCGAAGAGCGCTACACAGGCTTTCAATCAAAAAAAAAAGAACAGAAAAGAAAATGTTATGCACGAGGAACTCAGTGCTCAGTGGGGCATGCGTTTAGTCTGGCTGGCCTGATGGCTCTTTTAGCATTTGCTCAACCAAGGAAGTGCTTTGTATAAACCTCCTGTTGCTCTAGTTCATCTCTTGGCTATTTATGACCTTTCTGACTTCCAGCTAAACATAAAATCTTCACTACTTAAACTTTTGGCTCTCAAAACGTGTCACTGGCTTTCAGGTTTAGACTTGGATTTTCTCACTCTTCTTTTTTTGCAGCAGCAGTATTAATTGACATTGTACAGTGATGCAGTAATCCAGTACTGGTATCGTATATCGGTGGCAATAATGAGAACATTTACGGGATCAGATATTGTCTTCCAAATTGGAAATTGTTTCAATCAATATCCGGGTTTGGCATATAAACTAATGTAATAAGACTCAGGCTTAGAAAGTCTCATGATGTTTGAATTTTTATTCATACAAAGTTGTTCTGTAGTTACTTGAGATATAAATAACAGCTCTATAACACATTTGGATCAGTTTTGTTTTAAGGAAATTAATGCTGTTATCAGTCTCTGCACAGTATCGGTTGATCTTTCGGCAGATACTTAAAGCCATATTGAAATCGTTATCGGGACTGTAAAAGCTGGACTGGTGCATCCCTAACATTGTATTCCTCGATTTATATCTGACGCTGGAGGAATAGTTTGGGGACACTGAACAGTTATTCACACTATCACTAGTTTAAGCGTCTTTACTAAAATCCTGCCCTTTTTCTGAAATGCTTAATTTATTCTCTAGTTTGCACTCAAACACCATCAATCACCCTCGTTTGTTCAAAGTTATAAATATTTAATATAAAACTGTCAAGAAGAGCTGAAGATATGGAAATCACATTGGGACAAACGGGGGGATGTATGAGTGCTGCACTAGGCTGTTGCGCCGTCCGAATGAACATGAATCGATCATATTGGTGGGTCTGACAGTTCTGCTGACAGTTGGTGGATAAATGAAGAGCGTTAAGCAGAAATGTGCACACAATAGGACAAGCTGCCACAGTAAAGCGATGATGAAGCGATGAAGCCATTGCAAAAATGTGCATTTAAAAGTGTAATTTGAAACCTTTTTGGTAGAGGACCCACTTGATGCTTGTTTCCATGGAGATGTCTTTTTCTGCAATGTTCCCATGTATGGTATTTTCAGTCTCCATAGAGCCAAGCAGAAGATGATACCAGGCAGTAACGGACTGGGCGGTCTGGCATTTGGGCACATGCCAGAAGGGCCACAGCCCTGACAATGCCCACCGCGGCCCCGCAACCGCATTGCCTCGGCCCACCCGCTAGGTATTCGGTCGTTACGTGCCTCCACTGTCTTAAAATTTTCACCTTATTACTATAATTGAAAGGACCCGTTCGGTATTTATTAGGGGTGGGTATTGGCAAAGAAGTCACGATTCAATTCGAATCACGATTCATATGCCACGATGCGATACTATCACGATACTTGAATTATTGCGATGCATTGCAATATATTCGACATACTTCAGTGAAAATGTACCAAAAAAAAAGAGGATAACTTAAATATCAGTGGCTGTGTATCTGTGTAGTGTCTTCAATTGATACAGAACTCTGAGCAACTCAATTCATAACTGAATTTATTGAATAACAAAAACAAATAAACCAAACCAATAACAACAAAAGTGCATAGGATTTTTTCTAAAACAAAAAATGATGTTCAAACATTTGCCATTTTGGAGGTAGCTACCATCATAACAAACAATACCCTTTCACAAAGAAAAAAGTGCATAGGAGTTATTAAAAAAATAAATAAATAATAATAATTAATGTATTTATTTATTAATATTAAATAATAAATTATTAAATATTAAATTATTAATTATAATAATCAATTTTTGGCATCAAGAATCGATGCAGTATATTGTGAAACTTAGTATCGCGATGCATTGTCATGACGATTATTTTGCACACCACTAGTATTTATATCCCTTACAACTACATATATATTACAGTGACGGTGGCACCGTGATGATGTGTTTAATGTATTACATTATTTTATTTTGCCGGGATATTTCTTCCTACGATGTTAAAAATGTGCACAGTTTGGAAAAAAAACAAAAAAAACAAATATATCTGTATTTTGTATTTGTTTGCGACAACTGAAGTAAAGCACTGCCTTATGGGAAATTCCCACGGCCGGCCTCGACTCAAGCTCGCTCTACCACGATTTGACCAATGTCTATCCGAGTTGCTACCAAGAATTACCAAGAATTGATCAATCACGGCACTAGTTGCTACCAAGAATTGGTAGCGCTCGCATGTGAAGTGAAAAACACTTTATACGGGAGACAATAGTAAACCTTTTCGAGGAAGTTAGTACAACACAACATTTAATCACTTTCATGAGAAATAGAACGGTGAAGATTGTGGTAGTGTGGTCAGATTTATCAAAATAGAAGAGGAGACAGACGAAACCTGGAACCTGGACACAGATGACGTTATTGATCAGGTTGCGGAGAAGAGCAGGCACATTCGCACTTTATTATCGGCATGAAGGTAATGGTTTAATTATGGCTGGTTTGAGCATTGATTTCCATGATTTTAATGCAGTTGTTTAATGCATGGGGCTGACGTCTGCCGCTGTTACCTGATGTGCTTTGTGTGTATAGCCCACTGTTTTGGTATTTTATTCTGCGCGGTTCTGTGCTGGCATGTTGTGGTTGTGGACTAAAGTCACAATTGATGGGTTAATCTGAGCGTAATGTATGGTAATGCGCGTGTCCCCCCGTTCCACGGTCTATGGGTACGGGGCCGCTTGTAGGTGCAAAATGCCAGGGCCATTTTTTTTAAACCAGTCCGTCACTGATACCAGGTCAATTTACAGGTGAGATCTGTGAAGAGGCGATCCCATTCACAGTTGGAATACATGTTTTTAAAAGTATTTTTGAGCAAATAAAAGACCCATAATTGAATAAATGCATTTTATATAAGATTAATACCATATTGTGGAACTTTACAGGCATAGCAATAACATCTTGATGGTGGCGGTCCCCCAGTCTGAAAAGTTACGCAGTGAACCTTTAAGTTTTATCCCAAATATTTTTTCATACAAGTACATCAAAGGAGTATACAACGCAAGAAGAGGGGGTTAGGAGAAATTACGGTCTCTATGGTTTCATTTTAATCCTTTTTTTTAATCTTAGTATTTTAATTTGATGTATGGTCATGCTGGTTTTCTCCGCTAAACATCTGTAAAGTGATGTAGAAATGTCAGGGAAGCAAGTATTATTGCTGATTTTGTTAGTTGTAAGTCTTTGTTTAAAAAGGCATTCACTGTTTTTGCAATAATTTATTTATAATCCTATATATTTTTATAGAATAGATGTGCAATATTTTGGTGCTGCTCAGCCGTCAATGATTGACCCTGTTTTAATGTCTGAAATCTTTTGTAGTTGGAAAAAGGTAGGGTCATTTTATTTTATTTTATTACTTATTTACTTTACTTTTCAGTTGCACTTACTGTGAAAAAGAAGTACAGATTTCTTAATACAGGGTTGAATTCCTTTAACTGCTGCTGGTGTTGATGTTCATAAGCTGAGCCATAAAAGACTGACCCTGCACTACTTTAAGTTAAAATACTTTTTTTGATCTACTTAAAGCCCCAGTGTGTAGGATTTGTGGCGCATAGGTGGATAGTCGCTATTGCACTTCCTGTTTTAGCTACGGCAGACCTCGAGGGTCACCCGGGCGCGCCGTAGCGCTGACAGCTCGCGTACCGGCGCAAGAACCACGCGCCACTACTGTATACATAAAATGCGGTCCCCCGTTCACTTTTTTTTTTTCTTTTCGCATGAAAACACACATTCCCGATCATGTATCATGACAATCTACACATCAAATGAAACCTTACAGTCTCCTCTTTTTGACTATGCTATTCATTTCCCTGCACAACAAACACTCCCCGAGCACATGGGGCTTTTATACGGAAAAGCACAAAACGAGGTTAGCTTACCTTAGAAAGCTTTGCACAGGTCAAACTCAGCATTTCACCATAAGCTTGGTCTGAAATCTGTCTGTAAGGATCCAGCGAATAAAATCCAGTGAAACAATTTAGTCCAAAACACGTGTTAGATCCATTACAACGTGTGATCCGGCAGCATGCTTGTGTTGTTTACCCAAAACCACGAGCCTTGCTGAAGGCGAAGGCGGAGCCCAAATGTCCTTCTGTGGCTCTCGTATTCAAAATGGCTGCTTTTGTATGGGGAAGATCCCCCTTTTATGTGACTATATCTAAGTCCAAAAGAATACTTTGATTTCATGATGGAAGTGAAAAGGCTTGGAAAACACTGTATTTTTGAATGGGTATCTTCAATTTCGG
This sequence comes from Paratrypauchen microcephalus, assembly GCA_036785185.1. Taxonomy (NCBI): domain Eukaryota; kingdom Metazoa; phylum Chordata; class Actinopteri; order Gobiiformes; family Gobiidae; genus Paratrypauchen; species Paratrypauchen microcephalus. Next base: position 17,445,073 of record JAVJIX010000002.1, on the reverse strand, counting down.
TAATTAACGGGTAAAAATCTTACACACTGTCCCTTTAAGTGCGGTTGCTCAAGCACTCACCCTTAGCCTATGTGTAGCATGTTTCTTTTTAATAAATAGGACTACATTTGAAATAAATTCTTGACTTTAGTTTTCATTCTTGCATTACAGTTATGGAATTTAGTGTTTGAATGTTATGATGTAAGTTTGTGTGATGTTTGCAGATGTTCATGTGCACTGAAACTTGATTAGGGAAAAAGTCATGGATGAAATCGAAATATCTGCCAGAAAAATTGCAATTCAATTTTTTCTATCTCTAGCTAAGTATTCAGCTTCTCCATGTTGTTAAATTGAGTGTTGTGGATTTGTTTAAAGCACAAGATATTGAAGGTATGCTTATTTCTGAAATAGATCTATTTGTGATTCTGTCATTTGTAATTGATAATGTCTTGATAATTTTCTCTTGTATATAGCTGTGATTTTATATTTTATTACTTATTTTTCAGTTTTATTTTGACTTGTACATATACATTTGTTTACATAATTCTGTCTTATTTGCTACTTATTTAAATTTATTATTACCATTTATTTTTACTCTTTGCTATTATATTGTGATGTGTGAGCTACTGTGTCCAAATAATTTCCCTTGTGGATCAATAAAATTTGTCTAAGTCTTATGTTCTTGGGACAATTAAATAAAGAGGTACAGTACAGCCAGTCCACTTTGTAAAAACATCTTGAGTCAGTTCAGGCCTCAGAGGAAGACATTTTAATTGTTTTTAATGGCACTTATTATTGCTTCTTCTTGAAAAAGACATTTTCGCTAGTTTTTAATCATGCACATTTTTATAAAAATGTGATGTATCAATATAAGGAAAAAAATGTGAGTAGAGTTGTCATGGTTGTCACTTTGTCACATCAGGTGCAGTTCAGCTGGATTTGTTTGGCTCTGTTCATCTCATCTACAGTATTCGAGGTCACTACTCCAGTATTCTGTATTGCTCCTTGTCCTTTTCTCCTCTTTCCTTTTGATTTTTTGAGATGGAAAGCTGTACTGTATGGGTCAGTTTTCCATATGTCATCCTTGAATAAAGTATATCTCCACTCAAAGGGCATTGACTTATCGTTCAATATATAAAAACCCTAACAATATAGTTTGGGGCTCAATATTTATCATGTGGACAACTGATTTGCAATAGTGCGGAGATTTTTCCCCACTTTTTTGTAATCTAAGGTTTGAGCTGTAGAGAATAAATAACTTCTATGGCTAATTATTGGTTCATTTAGCCTTTTATCTGATGCAGCTCAAGCTTTTAATGGTGCAGTGTATTGAAAAATGTGTTCCTTATCTTCGTGTATCGCAGTATTTCTCTGCAGCAATATATTGTGCTTTAAAGTTTGTTATCGTGACAGGCCTACATGGACGTGCCTTGGGTTAGAAATAGGGAGTGGCTCTTCTGTGACTCTTATCTGGTCCAGAACAATGTCCCGAATGCCAGATGGGTTTGGAGACAGAGAGAGGGGCTGTTCGGTCTGAGTTGGTGGGTGCTTCAGATTCTGCCTGGAGAGGAATTGCCAGGGGCCCGGTGGGAGGTTTGGTGCGCAGCCACATAACTATCGAAGGTTTTTCAGCAAAATGCTTCCCGTGCTTCATCCCACTGTTATCTTTGTCCCAGATGCACGGTTACACATCCTCTTCACACCAGAAGAATGGGGAGCTTGAGCCCACATCTCGCATACTTCAGTGTTGATTTGGCTGCTTTTGGTTGTCAGTATTTGCGACTGACTACTCTTACACGATACAATTCATGATTTAATATCGATTTTACTTTCTTTACCATCGCCACAACTTTAACTATGACATTTCTATCTTCTATCCAGTGGTCCCTCTTTGTTGCTATATTTTGTATATTTTGTGAAGTGTGTGTCGAAAAGATGTCCCTTTCCTTTTCCATGTGGATCAGTAAAGTTTGTCTTATAGTGTTACTGCTACAGCTTTATCGATTTGACTTTGTTGTTAGGTAACCCGGTGTTTCTTCTGACAACAAAAAGCCAGTTTACATAAGTCCTCTGTGTGTTTTTTGAGGTGGTAAGTGGATGCTGCTACCCCTGCTGCTCCTGCGAGGTGGCTTTAAGGAACCCGGGGGTATGTGCACATAAATGAAGTTTAGTATTTATGAAGAATGGAATCCCTGCCTCTCCAACTCTGCTGTGCTCCACACCGCCGGGTAATTGGCCCTTAGTGTGGTTTACAAAGCTGAGTTTGAATGCTTTTGGTGAACGTATGGAAGAAGGATGCAATAAAAGAACACCATTATATTCAGTCTTTCATCTGTGTGCATGTGTGTGTGTGTGTGTGGCATAAGTACAGAGATAACAATGAAAGTTAACAGGGAGAATCGAGTAGAGCTGTGAATTGTTCAGTGGGCAGGAAGATCATATATTCACTGTGAATTCATTCAGATTTTTCACTTTATCAATGTCAAACTTTTGTTGTATATTTCTTATTAGGCTTGTCACAACACATTTTGAAGTATAATACATTGCTAAGGAAAATATAAATGATAAACAATACTATTGAAACTAATTTATCCTACTGAAATGTACAATATACAGCTCTGAAAAAAATAAGAGACTACTGCGAAATTATCAGTTTTTCTGATTTTACTACTTATAGTAGGGATGCACGATATATATCGGCATTAACATCGGTATCGGCTGATATTGCCAAATTTTTTCAATATCAGTATCGGCACGATGTGTAAAAGTGGGCAGATATTAACGACCGATATTTGTCAGTACAGTGATCCCTCGAATTAACGTTTTCTCACATTTGTCTCTCGTTTAAACACTCAAACTTTCATAGATTTTCAACAAAATGTATTAATAGTGACGCGTTGGGGGAGGGCGGAGAAGTGTGCGCGCGGACACATGCGCTCATCGTTCTCAAATCCGTGATGACCGGTGCGAGACCGCTCGTCACACCCGGGGATGCGAGCACAAGACCTGTGCCCAAACCGTGCCTCCCCCTCAGGCACGCAGTCTGAGCACATCAAACCTCGACATGAATGAACGCAAGAGCCGCACGAAACCAGGAAACAGCCGCATGCGGTGGTTTAATCCTGGTTTAGACCTGGTCTAGTCCAGGTCTAGACCTGGTCCAGTCCTGGTTTAGTCCTGGTCTGGTCCTGGTCCAGTCCAAGTTTAGACCTTCTTTAGACCTGGTCTAGACCTGGTTTAGTCCGCATTTAGTCCCCACCACCCCACCCACCCACCGCGTCCCCCATCTATAACATCAATCGGCAAAGGTCCCTTAGCCAATCAGGAAGCAGAACACAATGTTACACTATAATAAAAAAAAAGTTACACTATAAAAAGATATATATATATATATATATATATATATATATATATATATATATATATATATATATATATATATTTTTAAAAAAACAGTCAAAACACGTTTTGAAAATAAAAGAAGACATTCAAAAATTCATTTTGCATGATTTTCAGTCTGTATAAATGTTATCTCAGAATAAAAAAAAAAAATTAAAAAATATTGGTATTGGTTAATATCGGTATCGGCCAATAACAGCATCATTAATACCGGATATCGGTATCGGCTAAAATTTTCACATCGGTGCATCCCTAAATTATAGGTCTGTGTTTGGGCAAAAGGAACATTTTTGTTTGAGTCTATAAACTACTGACAGCATTTCCCCCAAATTCCAAATAAAATCGTTTAGAGCATTTATTTGCAGAAAATGACAAATGGTCAAAATAACAAAAAAGATACATGTTTTCAGACCTCAAACAAAGCAAAGAAACAAGATCAAATTCATTTTAAAACAACATAATACTAATGTTTACACTTAAGAAGAGTTCAGAAATCAATATTTGGTGCAATAACCCTTATTTTTAATCACAGCTTTCATGTGTCTTGGCATGCTCTCCACAAGTCTTTCACATTGTTCTTGGGTGACTTTATTCCACTCCTGGTGCAAGAACTGAAGTAGCTCAGCTTTGTGTTTGTGTTGGAATTCAACAGACGCTGGAATGGAATGGCTGTAATACATGTAGAGATGCTGATTTCAGAAAAAAATGCAGTGGTCTCTTATTTTTTTCCACAGCTGTAGATTTAAAAATATTAGCTGCCAAAAATAAATAGCAGAATGAAATACTTTAGTAGTTAGGATACATCTAGAATGACTCATAGAAGTAATTTATTTAACCCTGTTCAGCTGAAATCTAATAATAGTACAAAAAAGTGCAAAAACTCTCCCACTATGTCAAAGTACCCACAATAAATATTGATCCCAAAAATAATCAATCCATCTTTCATACATTGAAGTCAGTATAGTAATTCTAGTGACAGGAGACTACTTCTTATCTTATCTGCGCTTGGTCAGTTAAATAAAAATGTGTCACTCCATAGACCTTATGTTACCCTTACCCTTTCCACCAGAGTCCAGGCTTATAATAATGGCTATAAAAGCAACATTCAAATGACAGTGTTGATGCTTCTGGTGAGCTGAGGCTACTTCTCAAGGACTCAAACATTTTCAAGCCATTGTCTCTCTTTAGTTTAATGGCTACATGGTAAAAGGATATTCTACCTGAACGACCGAGGGATTCTTCACACATCTTTAATGGCTACACTTTACAGACAAGTCTTATATTATTTTTACATTTACTACCTATGTGTCCTCCGGATCACCTCAGTAAACAAAGGAGACAAACCACCACATCTCGTCCGTCAGTTTATTTCCCAGCCTGCTGTCTTCGTCATACCACATTAACTGCACTTCCATGGACCATTGTTCGTCGTGTTGTGTGGACCCTCCCCACAAAAGCAAACTTCATCCTTGGGCTTTTGTGCTTACTCCACACCAATAACCAATATTTTATGCTCACTTCTTTCCAAACCCAGGGCTTTTAATTTCTACAAGAACACAGTACATATCCAGTCACTTGAACTTCAGAGTTTATGTGGAAAAAACATGAGATGTAGCCCCAATTTCTGTAGTACAGTAATCCCTTGTTTATCGCGGGGGTTAGGTTCCAGAAATAACCCGCAATAAGAGAAATCCGCGAAGTAGGACAACTTTATATTTTACAATTATTCTACATGTTTTAAGGCTGTAAACGCCTCACCACACACATTATACGCTTTTCTCAGACTGGAATTAACCTTTTCTCACATTTCTCTCTAGTTTAAACACTCAAACTTTCATAGATTTTCAACAAAATGTATTAATAGTGAAGTGTGGGGGCTCCGCCGGGAGCCCTGCCGGACGCGCGAGGGGAGCGGAGACGTGAGTCACTGGATCCGCAGGAATCCAGTGACTCACGTCCCGGCAACCGCCACATCCTGGGACGCGACGCGCACCAACCCCTTAGAGAAGTGCGCGACACGTGCACCCCTCATCGTGGTCAAATCCGTGACAGAGCAGCACGACCGGCGCAAGGCCGCGCGTACACCGGGCCTGCGAGCACGAGATCGAACTGCGGCGCCCGGACCACGTACTCTCAGCCCGAGCCACAAACCAGCCACACGAAACCAGCAAAGAGCGGCACGTGGTGGTTTTATCCTGGTTTAGACCAGGTCCAGTCCCAGTTTAGTCCAGGTCTAGACCTGGTCCAATCCTGGTTTAGTCCAGGACCAGTCCAGGTTTAGACCTGGTTTAGACCTGGTCTAGACCTGGTTTAGTTCTGCTCTAGACCTGGTTTAGTCCTGGTTTAGCCCTGGTTTAGTCCAGGACCAGTCCAGGTTTAGACCTGGTTTAGACCTGGTCTAGACCTGGTTTAGTTCTGCTCTAGACCTGGTTTAGTCCTGGTTTAGTTCTGGTCTAGACCTGGTTTAGTCCACGTTTAGTCCTGGTCTAGTCCCAGTCTGGTCCTGGTCTAGTTCCAGTCTGGTCCCGGACCCCCCGCGCCCCATTTATCAATCGGCAATTAGGCAATCAGGACGCAGAACACAATGTTACACTATTAAAAAAATGTTACACTATAAAATAAATAAATAAATAAATGTGCGAAACAGCGAGGCAGCGAACAGTGAACCGCGATAGAGCGAGGGACCACTGTAACCAATATTTTAATACATGAATAATGTCACACTCTATTGCCGTGCAGCAGGGGATGACAGCTCAGTTGGTAGAACGTCCATTATCTGATCTAATGTTTGGAGGCTCAAATTTCGCTCCTCGCATAAATGTTGTTGGAGCAATGAGAAGCACTGGTCCACAGTTTGGCAGTTCAGTCTCAGCTCCACACATAAATAGTTATTGTTGTGTTGTTGGGCAAGCCTCCTCACCCTCTGTATGAAACTTTGTCTGAATGGGTGAGTGGATCCTTGATTCAAAGGACTTTACAATCTGAGCCTTATTTCGGTAATAAAACAAGTTGTTTTACTCACCCATAGCACTTTGGTGTCATACGGAGTATTTCCGGAGATGTTTTAGATTAGCGATATCCGTAACATGAGTGGTCCAGACTGAGTGGTCGGGGCACGACACTGCAGTCACCAAAATAACACAAACTTTAGCACTTTTCAAATCATAGAAGCTCAATGTCTTAGTCTACACTTTCGTTTGAGTCAAAAGTGGCCTGTAATCCGAGATTTATCCATAGTTTCGAGTAGATGAGGAGGCCAGTGCGCATGTGCGGAGTCACAGCTTATTTCGCTCTCAGCTCTCGGGACCCAAACATGAAACGCAAAGCTGTAAATTATGTATAAATCTCAGATTACAGGCCACTTTTGACTCAAATGAAAGTGTAGACTAAGACATTGAGCTTCTATGATTTGAAAAGTGCTAAAGTTTGTGTTATTTTGGTGACTGCAGCTTCGTGCCCCGAGAACTCACGTTACGGAGATCGCAAATCTAAAACATCTCCGGAAATGCTCCATATGATACCAAAGTGCTATGGGTGAGTAAAACAACTTGTTTTATTACCGAAATAAGGCTCAGATTGTAAAAAACGTTAATTCTCCTTTAAAGTGATGGCTATTGCATTGATTGAGCCAAGGAGGTTGAGATAGACTTTACTTAAGTCTAAGGAAAATTAACGTTTTTTTTACAATCTGAGCCTTCTTTCGGCAATAAAACAAGTAGTTTTACTCACCCATAGCAGTTTGGTGTCAATTGGAGCAGTATCGCAGAACTTATGTTGAGCCGTTCTGTTCTACCAATGATCCCATATCCGTTAGCGTGAGTGCTCGGGGCATTACTTTGCGGTGTCCAAATAACACAAACTTTAGCACTTTTCAAATCACAGAAGATCGCTGTGTCAGGGTAGACTTTAAGTGGATTCCAAAACGGCCTGAAACCCGATATCCAGCTATAGTTTCATTTGATGACGTCATCAGAGAGGACAGTGCGCATGCGTGAACTCAGCTGTTTTGTAAACACAGCTAGTCCGAAAGAAGCTAACACCGCTCTGAACTTTACTTTTCTGTTGCGATATCGGGTTTCAGGCCGTTTTGGAATCTACTAAAAGTCTACCCTGACACAGCGATCTTCTGTGATTTGAAAAGTGCTAAAGTTTGTGTTATTTGGACACCGCAAATCAGTGCCCCGAGCACTCATGCTAACGGATACGGGATCATAAGTAGAACAGAACGGCTCAACATAAGTTCTGCGATACTGCTCCAATTGACACCAAACTGCTATGGGTGAGTAAAACTACTTGTTTTATTGCCGAAAGAAGGCTCAGATTGTAAAAAAAAACGTTAATTTTCCTTTAATATGTGTGCTCTAAAATGTGGCGTCAGTTATTACGTGTGAATGTGTCCCATGTCCCTGTACTACTGCACTAAAAGACTAAACTAGATGCTGGCATAAGCTTCAGACACCCATGGGAAAAACAAATGAAAGATATTGCATGCTTTACTGCATTTTGGTCATAAAACGTTGAAGTGTTTTCTGTATTTTTTCATTGTTATAGATGTTACTTATGGCCCACATTTAGCTTCTGGGATTTGTTTTGCATGACATACTAAAGAGCAGTTGGATTGTGATTAGCCTGAGATTACAATGCCCAGACCACCTTTTTGGTGAGTCATGCTCAGTGATCAAGAGGCCCGACTAAAACATCCCTGGACACGTCCATAATGCACCTCTAATGGCACACTAACGGTCTCAGTCATTAGCACATTTCCACAGCTCGAGTCAGGCATTGTAAACACCACGGCTCCTTATTTGAGTTTTGTAAGCACCAATGATACATGGGTGGGTGGAACTGGAGTTACAGATGGATGATAATGCAGGAAATCCAAAGAAAAGGTTGGTAAAATGACAGTGAACAGTATTAAAAACTGATCTTAGTGGATTCATATATTATATTTATTTATTAAATAGGGGACAGTGCACATTAATCAACATGTGTAGTACAGCATGTAAATGTGCCAGAGTTAGCAAACAACAAAAATATAAAGTGAACATTTAGACAAAATGAAATCAAAATGTCCTTGAAACAGCACTGGGAAGGAACATAGTCGGGTTCTTACTTGACAAAATGGATAAATGACTAAACTATGCATCTTAATTTTGTCATTTATCAGGTTTTTATTTTACCACCATTCGTGTACACTTATAGAAGTAAAGAAAGAAATAATCTGTATATCTTGTATATCTTCCTACCCTCCTCCAGTTATAGTAGCAAATGAGAGTAAATGGTTGTCTGCCCTATTATATAAGCCTGCTTCAGGCCTGTGGTTTCTTGTCTTTGCTGCAGAAATAAATATTGATTAATTTTGCAGTAGAAAGAACACGCAATATAAGAAAGAAAGAAAGAAAGAAAGAAAGAAAGAAAGAAATGCCTTTATTAGTCCCACAGTGGGGAAATTCAATTTCTGCATTTAACTCATCCCGTTATCAGGAGCAGTGAGCAGCACATTACTGCGCCCGGGGACCATCTCCATGATCTTCTTGCTTCGGCTTGGTCAGGACCTAAGCTGGAGGATGGTGCATGTTTTGGGTTGGTGGGGGAAACCGGAGTGCCCGGACACGGGGAGAACATGCAAACTCCACACAGAAAGGCCCAGACGACCCGGGGATCAAACCCGGAACCTTTTTGCTGTGAAGCCTGAGCGCTACCCACTCAGCCACCGTGCCGCCACACAGTATAAACATGTCAAAAACACACTTGTTGTCAGTGCTGTGTGAGGAGGCTACCTCCAATGACAGAAAAATAATATATATAATATAATATAATATAATATAATATAATAATAATAGCTAAATAAATATGAAACAACTTCTCCTGTGTGAGATCAATAAAGGTCAATCTTGTAATCCTTGACCACTGTAAGGCGCTTTGTGTTACAATTTTGTATGAAAAGAGCCTTATAAATATTGTTTGATTGATTGATTGATTGAAATAATAGACAGTGTAATGTCAGGGATTAATATTGTGAGTTGTATATGTTACACACACAGAAATCAGTACAGTTGGAATCTATGGTAAAAGGAGAAATTCAGTTTGTCAACTGGACAAAGTTTATTTGGTCAAAAACGTTCCTAAATCAAAACAAACAAAGGAAACAATAGGACTAGCCAGGTCAGGTCCAGAGGTGTGAAAACAGCCATTAGTGTTTGAATGGGTATGCTAAACTAGACGCCAGAGAGAAACTGGAAAACAAAAGACAGAAAGCTGAAAACAAAAGAAATGGGATAGTTTCAGAATAATTTCAGTGTAGTTAGCTCCTCCCTGCAGCGAGATATAAGCAGTGTCCATCAGCACTCTAACCAGAACTGACGAAGCAACTCGGATGAGCTGCGAAACGTTTTCGACCAAATAAACTTTGTCCAGTTGACAAATTGAATTTCTCCTTTTACCATGGATTCTACCTGGACGACTGAGGGATTCTTCACACAGTTGGAATCTATCAACAGTGTTTTTATAGCACTGTCATTTACAACAATGAATGTAAGAAGTAAATAATGTGTGGGTATAGTACCTAGACACATATAAATCAAGGTGCATGGAATAATAAATAAATAATAAATAACATTCACAAGATGACAAATGATATGAGAAGGAGAGGACACAGCCGAGTTGACAAAACCCAAAGTGTTCAGTGCATGATGCATTAATTATAACGACACTTTTCAATCACTGAATTGGTTTTCCATCAAGAGAAGCAAAAGGTCTATATTTGAATGAAAATGCTTTAGCTTTAATCTTTAGCAGAAACAAACTCTTTACATAACGGGCAAATGGCCTAATAAACACTGCGTGTAATTATTATCATTTTATAGTGGCAATCTTTGTGTGGTACCAGTGCTGGAGGAGGTGAGGCATGTTCAAAGATTGTGTTTTAGTTGAGTATGTTAAAGGTCCCATGGCATGAAATTTTCACTTTCTGAGGTTTTTGAACGTTAATGTGAGGTTCCCTACCCTGTTTAGCCCCCCCCAATGGCTAAAAGTTGCGTGATGTCTAAACTGAGCATTTGCGAGCCTTTTCTGCGTTTGAAAAAAACACAGCTCAAATGGGCGATTCTGGACAAGGCACCTTATTGACGTCAGATCGAAAAAAGAAATGCAAATGCAGTTCCACCATCGTCTGGATCTCCACCTCCTGTCTCTGGAAATCACACCCAGAGAGTTTGGACCGCGGAGGAGCTACGCAATGCAAAATGCGTTTTTTAATTTGCCTGGAGGCACGTGCGAGTGTTTCTAGGCTTGGAAGTCCTTTACCCGACCCTCTGGACCTCTGAAACAGCAGTGGTTTAATTTTATTTTCTGTACAAATGTGTTTTTTTTCATTGAAAAGGCTCTCTTCTCCTCCTTCCCGCTTACACACACGGAAGTGGGGCCAGGCACAGCGCAGCGCAAACACAAGGAACCAGCGGCGCATTTGCCCGCCCCCCCCCCTCCTCTTACCAATCTGTGTTCTTCTCATTTGCATTCAAGCAACAAGGCGCAGAATGAGTCGTTCAGAGAGTTATTTTTTGACTCTGACTCTGTACATGTGTCTTTCCCATGCACTAAGTGTTGATTTTGAAGAAGGATTCATTTACAGTATTAGGGAACCATTACGGAGCCATATAAAAGCATCAAGAAGTACCATGTCATGGGATCTTTAAGATGCGTGAAAAGTCCCTCAGTCGTCCAGGTAGAATCCATGATAACTTGAGTATGTTAACTTCAAACATGAATTCTTTTGTGTGATTATTTTAAGGATGGCAACCTGTAATTCTAGATAAGCGCTTTTTGGTTTAGTAACATCCAAATTTCCCCATGAACCAGAAGGCTGTAAAAGAGCAGGTCTTTGCACGACATTGTTACTTGTTCAGCAGCCCATTGTGCATACTTCATATCACTAAGTCTAATGGTTACTTACAGTGTGAAGCTTCGTGTACTGTGTGAGATCATCTCACCCTAACCCCCAAAACGATCAGCTGTACAAGCTTTTTGTGCTTTGGTCTCACAGGGATCGAAGACAGCCTGAACTTTGTTTTCAAAAGTTTGCATCAGCCCTCAAGCGGAGAATGCCTTTCCACCCACATTTAGATTTTTTTTAATTTGATGCAAAAAAAAAGTTTAGCAAACCAGCTCATTATAATAGGAGATCTCATTTGCAGGGCTCTCCGCAACAACAACTCCAGCTCGCCTTGAACCCGATAAGTATCACTGTGCGTCTCAGTGAAACGTCTTACTTATAGGAGTTATTTTTGTGACACAAGCGCCTTTGTTTTTTCTGTCATAACTATGTGGCGCTCAACAACAAGCCCACTGTTAGGCTGATATTAGCATGCAAGTTCCCCGGTGTAGCGCAAAGCCATTTCTGCTAGCACAGTGAGGAGATTGTGCGAGGGCAGGAATGCACTGGATGCTCTCCTTGGCGGTGGGAGCCTGATGGATAGCTGTCAACTGTGGACATTTGAGGAATAGCTCTGCTCCTAAATGAATGGGCTCAATATGCTGGGACACGCCGCTGATGGCGGAGATGATAGGCCCGATGGAAAAACACAATCGAAAGCCATAACCTTAAGTGCCCTGTGCCCTCAGGTTTGCCTGTGTCTTGCCACTCTGCAGTTATTTGATATACTCTCAATGCCCTCTATTTCCTTTTATCATAACATAGAGCAGTATCAGTGTCCTGGGGTGATGCAGCCTCAATAGTTAGAACAATTGCAATCCAGCAGAAAGGTTTGATTTTTGGATTGGCCTGCACATGATTACCCCTGGGTGAAATGAATATTGACTTTTTCTGTATTTTTCTGTGTTAAATCTAACTGGACAATGCTCTCAATGTGTCCTGTCTACAGCCCGTAATTAGTGGGATAGACAATATAGGAATCCACTGAGACAAAAGTGAACTATTGTGATGGTTTGTCCAAGAAAATATAATAGGAAATAAAGTACTCTCTCCATCAGGCAAGTTTAGTTCATATTTCAAATCAACTAAACGTGCCCGATGGAGAGATATAACTTAATATCTCTCCATCAGGCAAGTTTAGTTGATTTGAAATATGAAAAATGCTAGCTGCAGTTGTTAGACGATATAGAGAGCCCATTGTCCTGTATACAGTGTGTTGTGTGCCATAGATGACCCTTTTTGTCTCTCGCCTAGGCCTGTGTGAGGCAGATGCCAACCAGAACAATGGCTGCATCTCCAAGAAGCCGGCGGTGACTGACTCCAAGGGCGCTGAGGGCCCCCGTCCACCCGGGACCCCCCCGACTACAGCTGACCCTGACGAAGCCACGCCACGCCCCCACCTGGCACGCCTCTTCTCCCGAGATGCCCCGGGGAGGGAGGACAACACCTTCAAAGAGCGACCCTCCGAATCGGACGAGCTGCAGACCATCCAAGAGCACAGCGGAACGGCTTCGGAGTGCGGGTCGGAGAGCCCAGAACAGGACCTAGAGTAGGCTTAGCTTAACCCTCCCTCTCCTTCGCTTCTTTCTTCTCCCTCCTCCAAAACGAGCCACTTTCGACCAATACAAACACCCCACAGACTACTGCTATAGCACCATGGCTTCCGCAAGCAAGAAGAACCCCGGAGTCCTGGATCACATTGGAAAGATTTTTGGAGGGGACAAAAAGAAGAAGAGCAAGGTGAGGTAGCGGGACACCACCTGCTGATTACTCTCAGAACCACTTTTACCTTCTCTTATTAAAAAAAAGTTTTATTGTTTGAGTTTTAAAGTTTTGTCTTCGTTTGATGGTACCCCCAAGTTGCCAAGACACTGTCCACAAAGATGTTATAACTGGAGTTTGAATGACTTGGGGCGGGGTCACGTTTTACATTAATTCAATCATTTCGAATGCAGGCTACTGATTTTCTAAATAATTTCTATTTGTATCATTTTGAAAGGTACTGACATGAGTAGCAATGTTGTTTTAAGTTGAATTTTATTGTGAAAATGCTTTAGTCTTAAGTAAATGTTGGCGTTGTTAAAAAAAATGTCTGGCACACAGCTATTTTCTGGTTCTTCCTAATTAGATTGCAAAGATTTTCCCAGTGCGAATCATTATGGTGTTTTGGTGAAACTCTTCATAGATACACCTTAGAATTGAATAATTTAGTCCCCTGTTGAAAGAGGTAATGATGAAACATTTGAATGAATCACTGGCTTTCGGCTATGAACACTACGCCATTAAATGTGTTAGGAAGCCACTGGGAATGTAAACAAGAAGGTGCAAGACATCCAAATAGTATTTTTGATTTGAAAAGAGAATACAGCGATATCTGAGCTGGTTTTGGGATTGTCTAAATGGCAAATGCACACAATATACTGTAGCTTTCGGCTGCAAATTTACACCGTAATTACACCCCTCTATGTGGGATTTGCTTGCACTCAGCTATATTGAAACTTTACGGCTAGAACAGCACGCTTTAACTAAACTCCAGTCTGTTATTGAAAACACCACCATATGTGCAGTGTGAGGAGAATCAACCATAAAGCTGAGGACAGAATATTTTAAGGCTTTTGCTCATATTTTTGTTAAAAAGATATGAAAAAGTTTAAATATATTGAACAAAAATATGCACTCCCTCATGCCTTACACAGTCTACGAAACGCAGGAATAAAAAACAATATTTTGCAAATGCTTTTACCAGAATCAATCATTTAACGTACGAAATGTTACTTTGAGATCGTTCAGGGAAATGTCAGAACAACTTGTGATTTTTGATGACGTACAGTAGCCGAGGCTTTGACCGACTTCTGCTGCAGTATTTTTGTGCCAGGAAAACTGTCTGCTGCTCTCCACTTTAACGCTGTTGTTACTGAGAAAAACAAGAGCTGTTTAATCTGTGTTTATGTATTCACCGTGGATTTGCCTTCTTTAACGATTAGTGTCGCTGTGATTTTGCCTAATTTTGAACCCAACCTGCCTCTCTGTTTGTTTGTGTGCCAACATTCACGTATGATTTTTAAACTTCCATCACTGCAGTATTACTAAAAATCTGGTGTACAAAGGCAAAATGTGGCATCAGTGTCTCTGTGGCAAATTACAGAGAAATCGATAAGATAAGATAAGATAAGATAAGACTTTATTGATCTCACGCAGGAGAAATTTACTTGCCACAGTAGCTCCAGCTGTTTGAACAAGAAAAAAAAGTGCATGCAGGCAAGAATGGAATAAAATAAGTAATAATAAAATAAGTAATAATAATAATATTTAAAGGAAAAGTAACGTTATTTTACAATCTGAGCCTTCTTTCGGTAATAAAACAAGTCGTTTGACTCACCCATATCACGTTCGTGTCATTTGGAGCTGTTTGAAGAAAGTTATGTTATAGCGTATCCGTTAGCATTTGTATTCGGGGCATTACTTTGCGGTCTCCAAATAACACAAACTTTAGCACTTTTCAAATCATAGAAGCCCGATGTCTTAATGTAAGATTTCGTTTGAAGCAAAAGTGGCCTGTAATCCGAGATTTATCCATAGTTTTCAGCTTTGCGTTTCATGTTTGGGTCCCGGGAGCAGTCCGCGCATGCGCACTGGCGTCCTCATCTACTCGAAACTATGGCTAAATCTCGGATTACAGGCCACTTTTGCTTCAAACAAAATCTTACATCAAGACATCGGGCTTCTATGATTTGAAAAGCGCTAAAGTTTGTGTTATTTGCTGATACAGCACCATGTTAACAGATACGGGATCATTACTAGAACAGAACGGCTCAACATAAGTTCTGCGATACTGCTCCAATTGACAGAAAAATGCTATGGGTGAGTAAAACTACTTGTTTTATTGCCGAAAGAAGGCTCAGATTGTAAAAAAAAACATTAATTTGCCTTTAATTTGACAATAACTTGAACATTTATAAACGTAAAACTGTAAGTAAATTGCTGTTCTTCAAACTAAAAACGTTCAAAAGTTTTGGCGGAGTGGAGATTTTTGTAGTTACTGTAAGATTCTAATGAACGGAACTGTGACATTTTTAGTAACCTTTTGATTTGGACAGAGATTGGTTACCTCTTAAATATATCTAATAGAACTACATTATATTTTGGGATGTGCAGACATTACTAGTCATGGATGACAGTGATAACAGGAGAAGTTCAATTTGTCAACTGGACCAAGTTTGTTTGGTTGAAAACGTTTCGCCGCTCATCCGAGAGGCTTCGTCAGCTCTAATAAGAATACTGGTAAGACACTTGCTTATATCTTGCTGTAGGGAGGAGCTACCTAGCTAACTACTTTCCGGAACTATCTCATTGGTTTCGGTCTTTTGTTTCTCTGGCGTCTAGCTTAACGATCCCTATTCATCCCTACACGCCTGCTTTTTCACACCTCTGGCCCTGACCTGGCTAGCCCCATTGTTTCCCTGTTTGTTTGATCTAGGCTTAATAATGGAATTGTAGATGGGATGCAAATTATATCTTACGCCACCATTTCTGTTCAGAGAAGGATTCTCTTTTTTGACAAAAATAGCCTCTTTAACTCCCCTCTCAAACCCTCCCCTCTCTTGAGAGGGGAGTTAAAGAGGCTATTTTTGTCAAAAAAGAGAATCCTTCTCTGAACAGAAATGGTGGCGTAAGATATAATTTGCATCCCATCTACAATTCCATTATTAAGCCTAGATCAAACAAACAGGGAAACAATGGGGCTAGCCAGGTCAGGGCCAGAGGTGTGAAAAAGCAGGCGTGTAGGGATGAATAGGGATCGTTAAGCTAGACGCCAGAGAAACAAAAGACCGAAACCAATGAGATAGTTCCGGAAAGTAGTTAGCTAGGTAGCTCCTCCCTACAGCAAGATATAAGCAAGTGTCTTACCAGTATTCTTATTAGAGCTGACGAAGCCTCTCGGATGAGCGGCGAAACGTTTTCAACCAAACAAACTTGGTCCAGTTGACAAATTGAACTTCTCCTGTTATCATGGATTCTACCTGGACGACTGAGGGACTTTTCACGCATGGATGACAGTGTATTATTTTTATTTTATTTTTTTATGAGCAACAGTGCACACGTATTACACTACCATTATGTGAACTGGAGATGCCACCTTCTGCCATGTACGCCAGTGTTGTACCATACCCTTACCTTCTGTGTTTAAAAAGGCATGCTGCTTTTTTATTTTTCTTTTACATTTTTTTTTTTTTTTTTTTTTTTGCTTAAAAGGTTAAAAAATATTTGATGGTTCTTTCTTGTAATTAGAACATTTTCAAATAAAAAATGAATGCTTACAGCTGTTGAAATTATACCAAAAATGATAGAAAAATATCTCAGGATGTCGAAAACAAAGCGTGGGTTAATTTGCATGGAAAAGCCAAAGCTAATTAAAAGCTCCATTATCTCGTCATTAAATGGAAACAAGCTTTGCATAAGAATAAGCTTTTCACGCGGAAATATGAAACATTTGCATATTTTCTGGCTCAATTTGCTTCTGATAAAAGGCAGACAAAATCACTGATGTACAATTTGGGTTTGGCAGAATGACTAACTGTACCGTCAGTCACCCGAGTGTCTTGAAAGGGGAGGAACCTCTCTTCCAAACATCACCGTGCGCACCTCAGGATCACACTCTTTGGAAAGCTGTTTAAAACCAACTTTGTACTAAAAGCCTTGTAATTTCTCTATATATGTTTGTATTTGCTGTTCCTAACCTGATTCTGTTCTAGTGTTTGGATTATTACTGCTTGATTAAACCTCTTTAACAACACCTGTCATGCCTTTTTTGTTTTGTTTTGTTTTATTAATATACTTGGCTGCTGCTGTATCCATATGTGTTCAAACCAAACTTCTAACATGTCCCACAACAGCTGGTGAAAGTCTCCTAACGTGGGATCCAGTCACACAACAGTGAGCTACAGAAAAAACAGATTTAACATTTCTTCTGCTGGTGTTGCTTCTACCTAAAGTATTTTAAAATTTGAAAAATGCTAATCCTAAATTAAATGTAATAATTTGTCCATGGCCAAACTAGTGAAGATTAAGCAAATGGGTTTATTGGCCTGAGAAATGTTGTATTTTGGAGTATGTTGAAAAGCACATGAGAAATGTCCAAAATTTGCAAGTTGTGATAAGAAAAAAATACAAAAATGTTCAGATTTGTAAACTTAAATGACTGTTTTGAGGAGAGAGACCTCAGAATCAAATGAATGACTGTTATTGACAAGAAAAGAAGGTATAAAAATAGAGAAAAGTGTGTACTCTCTTTTGTGGAAAGTGCTTAGAACTGAATGATAGATTTTCCAGTTGCTAAGACAAAAACACATCTGAACATTCATAGCACTGTACTCTGCAAATTGAAAAGCAGGAGGCGAACTCATGAATGACACTGACAAACATTTAGCAATCGGCAAACCGAGTATCACAGCTGTCTGTTGCATTATACATCCCACGTCTCTGTGGATCTTTAGTTCTACTACACCACAGAAACCAGTACAGAAATCTATGCTGAGGTTTACAAGAGTTGCCTATTACTTCAGTAAAGGAAAGTAGGGGTCAAAGGTAATCTTACTGTATCCCCACTAGGGTTGCAGAGGGGTGGAAAATTTCTGGAAAGTTTCTGGAAAATTTCCATGGAAACTTTGGCGTGGGAATTTGGGGAATTTTCAAATTGGTAACTTTGCACAGAAGTTTGGGGAATATATGGGAATTATTGTGAGTCATATACCAACATAAATATAAACATTTTATTTTGTCATCAGCAGCATTATTGTAAAAGGGAGACAATTAAAACACATGACTCACATGATTTATTTGTAAGAAGAACTTTATCAATGCGTATCTCCTTCACTGAACAACAAAACATGAACATTGGCTAAAATGTGTCTTATAATTCAAAATTTAAAATGAAAGGAACTCTCCTCCTGTCCAAAAACGTAGCATAAATATAAATATTTAGCATATCTGGTTTCTCAGTAAGCTAGCTCTAGCACATTTTGCGGTAGCTAGCATCATAAGATAACTTCTTCAGTGAAATGGCGCAAATCTAGTTTACCAGTAAGCTAGCACTATACTTTTTCTACTTTTCTACTTTAATATTCTTTAATATATAGATCTTTAACATATAGATCAAATATAATCTGCTTCATGATATCCTCAAAAGGACTGCATGCAGTCCTCTTGCTGAAGTGTCTGGCCTCAGTCGTCTGTATTTGCTGTGAGCTCAGAAAAGTAGCTTTAGCGCTTCAGAATTCTAGAAGTTATTGTGCGTGTGATAAAGGAATGCAAAATGCATGTAGAGGGTGTGGCTCGACGGCTCTGCACAAAATACTGTCCTACTTTATTCACAGAAATTAGATTATTTTAGACAAGATTATGCTACAATTTTTCTACCAACTATATTGATGCCCCTGACCTTCAACTTTGATCATTCTGTTTATTCCCAATAATTCCCATTAATTCCCGAAAATTCCCATGGAAAGTTTCCAGCTTTGAATTTTGCAACCCTAATCCCCACCACAAGCCATAACTATTACTATTTTTTTTAGCTTTGTATCTAACCAGCCAAAAGCTTTAAAGATGTACTTTGTAACCTTTTCAGTGGTTTTGTTATTGTGCACTGTTCCAAAGTGTATTACAGTGGTCCCTCGCTCTATCGCGGTTCACTGTTCGTGGCCTCGTTTTGCGGATTTTTTTTTTTTTTCATTTTTTTATAGTGTAACTTTTTTTTTTATAGTGTAACAATGTGTTCTGCGTCCTGATTGGCTAAGAGACTAGACCAGGACTAAACGTGGACTAAACCAGGTCTAGACCAGAACTAAACCAGGTCTAGACCAGGTCTAAACCAAGTCTAAACCTGGACTGGCCCTGGACTAAACCAGAACTAAACCAGGTCTAGACCAGGTCTAAACTAGGTCTAAACCTGGACTGGCCCTGGACTAAACCAGGACTGGACCAGGTCTAGACCTGGACTAAACCGGGACTAGACCAGGTCTGAACCAGAATTAAATCACTCCGTGCGGCTTTTGCATTCGTTTGTGTGTGTTCGGTTTGTGGCTCGGGTTGAGAGCACGCGGTCCGGGCGCCGTGGTTCTATCTCGTGCTCGCAGTCCCAGTGTATGCGCGGCCTCACGCTGCATTTTCTCATATTTGTCGTGTCTCCCCCCACGCGTCAATATTAATACATTTTGTTGAAAATCTATGAAAGTTTGAGTGTTTAAACTAGAGACAAATGTGAGAAAATGTTAATTCCAGTCTGAGAAAAGCGTATAATGTGTGTGGTGAGGCGTTTACAGCCTTAAAACATGTAGAATAATTGTAAAATATAAAGTTGTCCTACATCGCGGATTTCTCTTATTGCGGGTTATTTCTGGAACCTAACCCCCGCGATAAACGAGGGATTACTGTATATCACACGTTTCCACTGATTTTACCTGTAACTTGAATCCAACTTAGGTTTCTTTATTAGTCTCCACTAGGGAGAAATTTGACTTAGAGGTAAGGGAAGGTTGCAGTACAGACAGAAAACCATACAATATGACGTGCAACCAGAGCCCTTCTCCATGTCGCCAGCAGAGCAGCGCCATCTTAAATAGAAGAGCATGAACAGAATAGAAAATGCAGATACAATATACAATCAATAACAATAGTCACAAACACATAGGAACGGTTTAACATGAGGTGTCTTTTTGTTTGGTTTACATTACGGGAGGGTGGGGAAGGGGACAAGAGTGAAAATACAGAGAATATTGGACTGAAGAAAACAAATTTGACTTGAAAGAAAACAAAAATCTTCAATATGAATTCACTGTTGATATGTCTAAAGATGCTTTACATCTTACTCCTTTAACATCCTTAATAATAATAATAAAATAATAATAATACTGGAGCTGACGTGTATAGAGCTTTTTTGGACACTCTACAAACAATATGAAAACAGTGGAAGACTACGGTGGAACTCATGGTGGAATGCCTGATTGAACAGGTGAGTTTTTAGTAGTGATTTGTAGTGCTGCAGTGAGTTCTTGATGGCTCGTGGGAGTGAGTTCCACAGGGTGTGGGTGGTGGCAAAAAAGGCTCAGTCCCCCAAGGTTCATGCTTTGTTCAGAAGAGGGGAGCGAAAAGGTTGGGGTGGGTTGATCTGAGGTGGCGGCTGGGACAGTGTTGATGGAGGAGGGAGGGCTGGAGACAGGCGATGTTGCGGAAGTGGAAAAAATATGTTTTTATGATGTGAGCTTTGAAAGAGGAAGGGGTCCATGATGATGCTCAGGTTGTGTACAGAGGGGGAAGAGGGAGATGTTCTGAGCAGAGGGGATGAGGAGAAGTTTTGTTTTATTGCTGTTGAGTTTGAGAAAGTTGTGACCCATTCAGGTTTTGATGTTTGTGATGGTGGAAAGTAGGGCTGGGGTAATGAGATGTAAACCTGAGTATCATCGGTGTAGCCATGAATGAAGTCCATGGTGACAGGTGATGCAGCCCTAGGGCAGTGTTTCCCAACCAGGGGTACAAGTACCCCTAGGGGTACGCGAACACACTGCAGGGGGTACTCGGCAGTGTCGCTGCCAGGCTCAGGGGGAGAGTTTTTGGAATTTTTAAATTCTAATTTGAGTAAATTTGAGTTAAAGAAAAGAGAAAACTGCCTAAGAATTAAATTTTCAAATTAAGGAGATGAAATAAAATTAATTTCATTTAATTTAATCTGTTGTGTCACGTTCTACTTTTGGAGAATTATCAACACGTATGAGTGAGGGGGTACTCGAGGTATGACAAAAAGGCTCAGGGGGACACAAGACAAAAAAGGTTGGGAAACACTGCCCTAGGGAAGCATGTAAATGATGAAGAGGAGGGGGCCAAGCACTGAACCTTGAGGAACACCAGAAGAGAGAGGGGAGGTGTGCGATTTGGAGTTATTTATGAAGACGCAGTGCTGATAGTCAGAGAGGTAGAAGAACCAGGAGAGTGCAGTGCTGAAGATGCCAACAGATGGTGGAGGAGGATGGTATGGTCGATGGTTTCAAAGGTCTGAGGTCAAAGAGGAGAATGGAGAGGTAACCAGAGTCCGCAGTGAGGGAACATTATTGGTGTCTTTCAGGACGGCTGTTTCAGAACAGATATGGGAGCGGAAACAAGATTGAAATGTTTTGAAGAGCTGGAATTTGAGAAGGTATTGCTGGAGTTGGGTAATGATGGCACTTACAGGAGAGGGAGACTGGAGATGGGTTTGAAGTGAGCTTTCTAACTCTTGTACTGTTCCAGCACAGGTGGGCAATTCTCGGTTTACTGTTTATGGATCGCTGCCAACTATAATTAGAACCTTTACAACACCGGTTTGATTCAGAAAAAACGCAATCACTTATAAGGCATTCCCTTTCTCCAGTATCTGGATTCGAGAAACTGATCGAGGGAAGCAAGCCGACCCAGAAAATGATTGCTTTAGCAACCGTAATGAAAACAAACAGCTTTGAGTGACAGGTATTGTGCGTGGAAACATGCTGCGAGCAGGCGATAGTTCAGGATTTGAAGCCCAGACTGTTTACCAATCTTTCAACAGTGCTAGTAAGCTTCCCAACATGGACAGATTTGGCATAATCTCTTTCAGAGCATTTCATTTGTAACAACACTAGATTGAATGAGATTTGCATATTTGTCAGAGCATAAAATAACATAATTTGCTTTAATCTTTTATTATCTATTTGGGTGTATATGTATATTTATCATTAAGTCTAGGAAGGATGGTAGTTTAAAAGCTGATAACAAGAGCGAATGCCAGCGTTCCACTTCCCCGCAATTCTGTTGTGTTGAGAATAATAACCAGATTGGAGGGAGCCTACACAGTTTAGCAGAAGATGACGTTTGCACATACATTCATAAGTCAAAAGTGCAGCTGGGAGCTTAACTCAGGGGTAATTAACAAATGATTATGCCACAGACGAGAGACGCTCCAGGCATGGTCAGACAGTTAGGCTGCTGTCAGTCCCAGCTGGAGAGACGAAGTTTAGTTTGTGAAGTTGGAATGAGGAAGGAGATGGAGAGTTAGTTACTAAGTTAGTCGTGTTTGTTAGCGAAAGTAAAATCTTCCCCAAACTCAAAGCTTTTTTTTTTGGTCAGGAGAAGGAGAATCGAGGGACATTTGGTTGAACCCACAACGCTGATGTTTTGGTCTTTTCAAAGCTATCCTGTTTCCCCTCACCCTAAACTAACCCGCAACTAAGTTCAACTAAGTTCCCTGAATATGAGGTAAGA
>JAVJIX010000002.1:17035000-17417500 GCA_036785185.1 Paratrypauchen microcephalus | reverse complement strand
ACAATAACATCTCCATGGTGACCAGAAAAGTTACATAGTGCATCTTTAAGTGTATCAAGGGTCACTGCACAGTTAAGGTCTTATTTTTAGTTCATTTAAGGATCTAGTGATTCAGTGACCCGTAGTGCCTCCTGTACTCCATAAAACAAAAGTCAGAGGCATTCTCAGATCACTCAGTAGGTGCTGACATTTGTTACTATGACATTTACAGCTCTGGAAAAAAATAAGAGACCACTCCATTTTTTTCTGAAATCAGCATCTCTACATGTATTACAGCCATTCCATTCCAGCGTCTGTTGAATTCCAACACAAACACAAAGCTGAGCTACTTCAGTTCTTGCACCAGGAATGGAATAAAGTCACCCAAGAACAATGTGAAAGACTGGGACTAAACCAGGACTAAACCAGGACTAAACCAGGAATAAACCAGGTCTAAACTAGGACTAAACCAGGACTAAACCAGGTCTGAACCAGGACTAAAGCAGTTCTAAACTAGGACTAAACCAGGACTAAACCAGATCTGAACCAGGATTAAACCAGGTTAAAAAGGGGACTAAACCAGGACTGAACCCAGACTAAGCCAAGTTAAAAAGGGGATTAAACCAGGACTAAACTAGGATTAAATCAGACCTAAACTTGGACTGAACCAGGACTAAACCATGTTAAAAATAGGACTAAACCAGGACTAGACCAGGATTAAACCAGATCTGAATCAGGACTAAACCAGGGATAAACCAGGACTGAACCAGGTTAAAACAGGGACTAAACCAGGACTGAACTAGGACTAAACCTGGTCTGAACCAAGACTAAATCAGGTCTAAACTAGGACTAAACCCGGTCTGAACCAAGACTAAATCAGGTCTAAACTAGGACTAAACCCGGTCTGAACCAAGACTAAATCAGGTCTAAACTAGGACCTAAGAACAATGTGACAGACTTGTGGAGAGCATGCCAAGACGCATGAAAGCTGTGATTAAAAATAATAATTAGTATTGCACCAAATATTGATTTCTGAACTCTTCTGAAGTGTAAACATTACTATTATGTTGATTTAAAATGAATTTGATCTTGTTTCTTTGCATTGTTTGAGCTCTGAAAACATGTATCTTTTTTGTTATTTTGACCATTTGTCATTTTCTGCAAATAAATGCTCTAAACGATAATATTTATTTGGAATTTGGGGGAAATGTTGTCAGTAGTTTATAGACTCAAACAAAAATGATCCTTTTGCCCAAACATATACCTAAACATTCCACCAAATCAGAAAAACTGATCATTTTGCAGTGGTCTCTTGTTTTTTTTCCAGAGCTGTATATGTTGACAGACATGCATTCATCTGATTCAATGTGAACGGTTTACACAATAGGCTGTAAAAGTCTGTTAAATGTATTCCTAATATATGTATTTACTATGAGGTATGTCACTACATGAATTTACCAAAGCCAATAGAGCTCATTTCCATGACAAACAGTTGCAGGTTTGGAGAGGTTAATTACAAGGTGAATCCAAAAGGCACAGACACTTTGAACCGGAACAACTCACAACTGCATTTTCAGCGCTTTTGTGATTACATTTAGTGCCCTTTGCCCTCTCTCTTTCAAGGTGAACGCCCTGCTCCGAGCATGATTAGAATTTTGATTTGAGATTGTTGTTGTGCATTAGATAAGCCTTTCCCTTTCCCTTTGCCAAGCTTTGGGCTGGCACAAGGAGTATAGCCTACTGATCTATTTTCATGTGTCTGAAACTGAAGTACACATGCATCAAGTGGAGTAAATTTAAAGGTCAGTTAGAAAGTGAACCGCCAATGCCAACGACTGCATATTTTATGACTATCTTGTATTCCGCTCACTATCTTTTCTGAGCAGTGAATCTGTCTGCTATTGACAGTCAATCCCTCAGAGAATTCTTCACACAGTTGAAGTATCTCACAAAACTTTGCAATGAAACTGTCTGAAAGAATAACTTTTTTGTTAATGTTTGTTAATTTTTTTATTTTCAGCAGTACTGGGTACACACAAACTCCCATATTTATTTTAGACTTAGACAAACTTTATTGATCCACAAGGGAAATAGTTTTGGGTACAGTAGCTCACTCAGTAAATATAATCTATAATATATAACAGAGGGTAAAAAGAAAGAAAAAAACAGATGGAATAGCAACCAAAGAGCAATAGACCAGTGTCAGATGAGATATAATTATATACATAAAAATAATTATAATAAATGTATATGTACAAATCAGATTTAAATAGAAAAGTAGTAATAAAATATAAAATACATGATCAAATAAGATTAAAACTGTTTAACTACCATTATTCCATAAGTTTTCCAAAAGAAAAAGTGAACAAAATATTATATTATGAATGAGTTCACTTTGAATCAGAGTCTCAGGTCACTTCAATGTCTTTAAAGGTGCACTTCGTAACATTTCAGACTTGGAGATGTTATTGCTTTGCCTGTAATGTTCCACAACATGATATTAAACTTATATAAAATGCATTTATTCAATTACACTGGTCTACAAATTTTTGGACTCGATCTGCTTCTGAGATAAAAGTGGCTAAATCTCATTTATATTGATAAGATGAACTGAAAATCAATTGATAACTGTGCTGGTTAGCTAATGTATTCAAGATATTTAATTATATTGTTTTACATCAAAATCGCATCTGTTTATACAATAGATTTAAGCATTTTTGCTTAAAAACAATATTTATATTTTGAAAATATTTAACTTGCACTTCTTTATCCATCAAGAAATAAACAAGAAATATCTTAAGACATCAGGTGCACACAATTTCAAGGCGTCTCTCTTATGAGAAATCAAAAAATATTTCATGTTAAAACTCTAGACATATTAAAATGAATGTATGTGAATGTGCAGACAGGCTTTCAGATAGAACTGTTGCTTGTAGACACACTGTACCTTCTGATAAACTACTGTTTTTGCCTTATTTTGCATAAATTTCCTATTTTGACCCAATACTATATCTTGGAAACTATAGCCAATCAGCACTTCTGACTTACTTTTTCTTTATTAGTGACCTAAACCAAGAAGAATTCCACTACTTTTGTTCCGGAAGCATTTTGCTTGTAGACCAGTGTTGTTGCATGTTTTTATTGCTCAAAAATAACTTTAAAATGATCCATTCTGGCTGTGAATGGGGTTGCATATTAGCAGATATCACCTGGAAACTGACCTGGTGGTTTCTCTTGCTTGTCTCCATACTGTGGTACACTGCAGACAAAGCAATAACATCTCCATGGAAACAAGCATCTGGCGAGCCCTGTACCATAGAAGTTACATAGTGCAAAATAAATTTAAATGGTTTCATAGAGCTAAATGACTGTACCTCAGTTGAATAGATGAGCCAAATGTATTTGTTACACTCTCAATAGGCAAAAGATAGTACAAAATAATAG
The DNA here is from genome assembly GCA_036785185.1 of Paratrypauchen microcephalus. Taxonomy (NCBI): domain Eukaryota; kingdom Metazoa; phylum Chordata; class Actinopteri; order Gobiiformes; family Gobiidae; genus Paratrypauchen; species Paratrypauchen microcephalus. Next base: position 17,414,077 of record JAVJIX010000002.1, on the reverse strand, counting down.
CATTTCTTTCTCATGTTAAGAAATACATGCTCTTGTAACCGCATACGCTCCTCTACTCAATTTATTGCGAGGCTCCACAAATGATGTCTCGGTAACACCATGAGCAAACACTTCACTGCTGACACTGATCCAAAGTAATGCAGCATCTACTCCCCTGTGTACAAGTGTAATATCGACGAGTTTGTGATCAGTACACTTCATACTTGCTCAAACGTATGTGTCAAAATTACATTCAGTGTGTAGAAATCCGGTGTGTTTCTAGCCTCCAGCACGTGAGTACTGTGCGTTTTCAATCACAGTCGTCCTATTTGATTCCTATATGTTGCCCGTAGGCTCTTGGATCTTATCTGTTGTTACTTTGCAGCTGATATCATCAACGTTCCTTGGGGGTGTGATGTTCCCCGTAGGCGCCTCTGCTCTGTTTGAGGCTTTATTAGAATTTAATCTGAGCTTTATTTTAACACACTTAGACCACTAGCTAGCAGTAGCCTACAGTTTTTCAGTTCTGACTATTTTTTTTGTAACACATAAACAGGACTATGAATGTTTATTAAGGTGTTCATTGTGTATCCATGGTAACTCCTAAACCAGGGGTGTCAAACTCATTTTGGTCCAGGTGCTGTGTCCAACCTATTTTGATCCCAAAGGGGCCGGATCAGAAAACTCATATATACCCCAAAAATAGCAATACGTCCAAATATTTGTGCAGGGAAATGCAAATCTATTACAGACTGCTGTTTGTTCAGTCCCAGCAATAATTCGTTTATCTTCTGTCTTCTCAGTTCTCCGTTTAGGTTACTGTATTGTTCGAAATGCTGTGTCTCCTGGTGGCGTTTTATATTTATATTCCTTGAGCAACGCCACTTGTTGCAAACACACCGGGCGTACAGGTTTCCCATCCACCTCCGGGAACAAATAGGAATTAGTGAATTTTTCTTGGAAAATCCTGCACTCGGCGTCCACTCTTCTCATTTTTGACATTTGCTGATGAGGGTGTCACGGTCAACAGTCAAAACAATGGTCCTTTAAGAGCGTTTGGAAAGAGGAGAGTCTTCATTTGTGCTGCTCTGGTGGGAGGGGCCACGCACAGAGGCGCTGGAGACGCTGCTATGCTAAACTGCGCAGAAAATTACCAGTATTTTAATAGAAAATTAAAATATAATTGAAATATTTTAATAGAAAATCAACCGAGGGCCAGATTAAAGGTCTTGGAGGGCCGGATCTGGCCCCCGGGCCGCATGTTTGACACCCCTGTCCTAAACATTCCACCATTAGAGATACATATAGAACCCCCCCAGCGTGACGTCGCTGCATCAATCGCACCTTTTTGTGTTCCACAGGGCTCTTTCCGAGGTGCTCTGTCTCCTGCTCCTCAGAAAGCTACAGGCTCTCAGAAGAAGAAGGGAGCAGACGGCGCCGTGGTCTCGTTCCTTCGTAGCATCGTAAGTCTGTTTGAATAATTAATCAAATGTAAAGGTTGGTTGTTCCTTGCTTCTCTTGTGGAGATCTCTTTCTTCTCATCTTTGTTTGTCAAACTTTCTAACTTTGTGTGACTAATTCTTTCTCAGGTATCCCCTGCCCCTCCCAAGTCTAGGGTGAGTTCAATCTGACCTGTTTTAACTATTGAGGAAGACTATGAAAAATGTATGTTTGATGGTCGAGAATAATCCAGACAAAGATTTGTTCTAGTCGCTATTTCCAGATTTATTGTTGAAATTAAAGGAGAATTAACGTTTTTTACAATCTGAGCTAGGGATGTCAACAATTAATCGATTAACGATTAATTGATTAACGATTAATTGTCGATTAAGACGTTAGTCGAACAAAATGCATTCATTGTAATTAACCGCGTGGTCACGAAACAAGGCAACCGCGCACCGCGCTGCGCTCGACTCACAGCCGGCCGCAGGCACCAACGGCACTGCTCAGCAGCCCCGGGTGTACGCGCGAGGCGAGATCGAACCGCGGCGCCCAGGAATGCGCCGCAACGTGCCGCTGCTGGTTCCGAGCGGCCGGCCCGCGGTCCGGGCCCCGAGCTTCGCGCGGCTGGTCCGCGGCTCGGGCCCCGAGTCCCGGGCCTCGAGCCACAAACCAGCCACACGAAACCAGCAGCGGCACGCAGCGGCCCAATCCTGGTTCAGTCCAGGTCCAGACCTGGTCCAGTCCACGTTTAGTCCTGGTCTAGTCTCTTAGCCAATCAGGACAGAACACAATGTTACACTATAAAAAAATGTTACACTATTAAAAAAATAAAAAAATAAATAAAATAATCCGCGAACCGCGATAGAGCGAGGGATTACTATATTTTGTTATTCAGCATCAATACATTCGTCTGCTTTTTACTAAGGAATAATTAATTGAGGAATATACAATATAATAATACTATGATATATTTTTTGACTCAGTGTTATGTATACTGTAGCTTATATTCTTAAAGACCCTATTGAAACACTAAAATTCAGGTGAAAAACGCCGCTTATCAGTTAATCGTTAATCGATCGATAAGGTCAATCAACTATCAATTAATGAATTAATCGATAATTTGCATCCCTAATCTGAGCCTTATTTCGGTAATAAAAAAAAAGTTGTTTTACTCACCCATAGCACTTTGGTGTCATGTGGAGCATTTCCGGAGATGTTTTAGATTAGCGATATCCGTAACGCGAGTTCTCTGGGCATATAATATATGCCCCGAGCGGTCTCCAAATAACACAAACTTTAGCACTTTTCAAATTATAGAAGCTCAATGTCTTAGTCTACACTTTCGTTTGAGTCAAAAGTGGCCTGTAATCTGAGATTTATCCATAATTTACAGCTTTGCATTTCATGTTTTGGTCCCGAGAGCTGAGAGCGAAATAAGCTGTGACTCCGCACATGCGCACTGGCGTCCTCATCTACTTGAAATTATGGCTAAATCTCGGATTACAGGCCACTTTTGACTCAAACGAAAGTGTAGACTTAGACATTGAGCTTCTATGATTTGAAAAGTGCTCAAGTTTGTGTTATTTGAAGACCGCAAACATGTGTCCCGAGAACTCACATTACGGATATCGCTAAACTAAAACATCTCCGGAAATGCTCCAAATGACACCAAAGTGCTATGGGTGAGTAAAACAACTTGTTTTATTACCGAAATAAGGCTCAGATTGTAAAAAACGTTAATTCTCCTTTAAGTACTTCCTGTAATAAAAATGTGGAGGTGAATGTTTTTGCATTGCCTAAAACATCTATTATGTATTTATGGCCTGGTCACCAGCTAATCCCCATAGAGATAAATAAATTACTGTGGAACATTCCAGGCAACGCAATAAGCAACCAAGCAGGTGGAAGACTCCCCACCAGAAAAACTTCACAGTGCACCTTTAAACAAAGTAGACTTAGACAAACTTTATTGATCCACAAGGGAAATTGTTTTGGGTACGGTAGCTCACTCATCAAATATAATATACAATATAAAACAGAGGGTAAAAGAACAAAAAGAAAAATAGATGGAAAAGCAACCAAAGAGCAATAGACCTGTGTCAGATGAGACACAATTATATACATAAGATAATGGTAATAAATATATATGTACAGTCAGATTTAAATAGAAACGTAGTAGTCAAATATAAAATGCAGTATCAAATATGATGTTCAGTACCAGCTGTATACAGTTGTAGGGAGTATTATCTGTTACATAAGGTGAGTTGTACAGTTGTAGGGAGAATTATGTATGGAGAAGTATGTAAGAAATGTAATAAAAATGTACAGTGCTGCTCATAAGTTTACATACCCTGCAAAATGTTTTATTTCTCAGAGAAAATGAATAACACAAAATGTTTTCTTTCACTCTTGGATAGTGATTCAATCAATCAATTTTATTTATATAGCACATTTAAAATGGCCAAAGCTTACCAAAGTGCTGAACAACATTAAAGGTGACATAAAAATCAGGTAGAGTTAAAATAACAACAATAATAACAATGGTGACAATAATAAAAAAAATAAATAATAATAATAATAATAATAATAATAATAATAATAATAATAATAATAATAATAATAATAATAATAATAATAATAATGATGATGATGATTGGCCAAAGCCATTTATTGTGAAACATTTGTGTTTACTCTTTTTTAAACCACAATGACAACAGAACTAACAGCCAAGAAACAAAACATTTTGCCAGGGTATGTAAACTTACGAGCAGCGCTGTACGACTGCACATCAAATAGTGTGTTCATCGATGCTGTAAGGCTGAGAACACAGGGAGAATAAAGGCAATGTTTTTGAATAATGAATTCATGTTATTTTGGAGCCGCACAGTATGAAATATAGTCTATAAATCTAAAAGCAATTTATATTAACAGCTTTTTAAATAAAATTCTGATAAAAAATGAAAAATGTAACTGTGTTTGTGTGTTGTGCTTGGCTGATTTAAACTGTGCCATTACTCATTGTGGTTATGTGCTTGCCTTACCTCCCCCTTCCTCCTCCTCTTCCTCTTCCTCTACCCCCTGGACGGACCCTTGCACCACCTCTCCCTGCATCGAGTAAGCTCTCTCATTTTCTACCTTTCTATCCTCTATATGTTTTACTTCTGTGTGTGTTTGCTTGTCTTTCCTTCTCTTCTTAGTGGACAGGACTAGCCACCAAGATAGGCCTGGTAGGTTGGGTTCTAAGACAGATAAAACAACAGCTCATGCCTAATTAAACTGATGCGATACTTGGGATCGGATTCAAAGCTTTTTACCATCAGCGGCCGTGGTCCATCAAGCACTTTAGCTGTAGTAATCTGACCATACATCAGCTGTAATGGCCTCATTTGCTTCAGAGCGCAGTCCATTTTGAAGATTTCTCACAGCACCGCCTCCCTATAACTCATCCCACGATAACACAAGCGTTATCCTACTCCTCATTATGTATGCTTTTTCTCTTTGTCAACTATGCTCTCATTAACAGGCGTATACACTACCAGTCAAAAGTTTGGGCACATCATCTCATTTAATGTTTTGATTGATTGATTATTTTATTTTTACTACTTTCTACATTTTATAAACATACAGAAGACTTCATATCTATGAAGTAAGATATATGGAATTATATAACAAAGTAGCCATCCTTCACTTTGTCAAAAAAAAAATAATAATAAAAAAGTTATTTAATGGTGTGAGCAAACAATGAAAATGGCCGTGCGTGTAGTATAAAAACTTGCTGTGACAAACTTTTAAAATGCGGTCAAAAAGGTCTGAGGAACCCTGTTAAGATGTCCTGATAAAGACACAATCTCCAAATGTGTTGGCTTGTCCCATGTAAGAAATAAAAGACTTTTACCTTCACTAACAGGGCAACTCGGACCTTTTTGGCCACTTTTTAAAACTTTGTCACAGTAAGGTTTTATACCAAGAGCATGATCATTTTCATTGTTTGCTCACATCATTAAATAACTTAATTTTTTTTGTTTTTGTTTCTGACAAGTGAAGGATTGCTACTTGGAGAGTTTGCTAGTGTTTGAGCCCTGTCCTTGAGGAGCACCTATTCTGTATTTTTCACTAAGAGAACACTCGAGCTCAAGGGTCAGTTGCTGTTATTTTATGGCGTGTCCAAACTTTTGACTGGTAGTGTATGTTTAAACAAATGTGTCAGTAATGTATCAGAAGGTCAACTCAAATGGCTGTGCTAGATGAGAAAAAAAAAAAGCATAACGACGCAAACTGACCAACAACAGCCACTATCTGTGTACCCAATCTTAGGCCCGTAGTCTTACACCAGAAGGTACCAGTTACCGTACTTTTCGGACTATAGAGCGCACCTGACTATAAGCCGCACCAACCAAATTTAAAGATCCCATGACATGGTACTTCTTGATGCTTTTATATGGCTCCTTAATGGTTCCCTAATACTGTAAATGAATCCTTCTTCAAAATCAACACTCAGTGCATGAGAAACAGAGATAAGATGAGAAAGAGTAATTTTTCTCCCTCAGAACAGGTCATAATGGGTGTTGTTGCTTGAATGCAAATGAGGAGAAAAGAGCTGGCCAATAGTAGAGGGTGGGGGCGTGGCCAAACTCTCCGCTCTCGGCTGTCAGCTGTGCCCTCTGATCCATTTCCGTGTTTTTGCACGGGGGAGAGATTTGAAGCGTTCCATTGAAAAATAAACACATTTCCACAGAAAATAAAATCAAACCACTGCTGTTCAAAGGTCCAGAGGCTCAGATAAAGGACTTCCGAGCCTAGAAACACTCGGACGTGCCTCCAGGCAAATAAAAAAACGCATTTCGCATTGCCTAGCGCATTCGCAGTCCAAACTCTCTGGGCGTGATTTACAGAGACGCTGAGTACAGACAGACGGGGGTGGAACTGCATTTGCATTTCTTTTTTCGATCTGACGTCAATAAGGTGCCTTGTTCAAACTCGCCCGTTTGAGCTCCGAATTTTTGTAACGCAGAAAAGGATCGCAAATGCTCAGTTTAGACATTTCACAACTTTTAACCATGGGGGGGGGGGGCCCTAAACAGGGTAGGGGAGCTCACATTAACGTTCAAAAACCTCAGAATGTGAAAATTTCATGCCATGGGACCTTTAAAAAAAAAAAAAGATTTGTACATATATAAGCCACACCTGACTATAAGCCGAGGGTTTCCACATTGTAACTTGAGATATTTACACAGAAAGATGGTGCACATATTTTAATTGACGTAAATACCGGTACGTGCTTTTTTTGAACAGCGCCTACGGCAGTAACACGGCAGAAACACGGCAGTAAAACAACTGTAAAATGGCCAGGCTGTATCCTCTGGAAGCCTTAAAATAAAGTTTCAAGTTTAACTTTAAGGGTAAACCCCCTGAACTCAATCTCACGGAACTGTTGATACCTGTAGGAGATTTTAAGACTAAACTAAAACAAGGCTCCATTAATTCATGAACTCTCCAGAACTTATTTACCGTAGGTATTTTCACCTACCAGAAGAGGAGCTCAGGTTACGCGCTACATTCGCAGTCTTGATAAAGAATTAATCCATACATAAGCCGCAGGGTCCGAAGTGTGAGAAAAAAGTAGCGGCTTATAGTCCGAAAAGTACGGTAACCTGGATTGTTGCTATTTGACCGAAAATGTCATAGGAATCACATAGTATTCCTTTGTGAAGTATTGACACAATCAAAAGTCACAATCAAAGTACACATTTTTGTACAATTGTGACAACAGTTGAGAACTCGCAATGAGCATTGGAGAACAAAGAAAAAGTATCAACAGTCAATATGTTGGTTGTTAGTTTTCACATCAAATTGCACACAACAAAATACAGAAGTACTTCAATTTGCATATTTTTTTGTGACAGGTGAATGAACATTTTACATAAAAGTGCTGTGAAAGGGAGAGAGCACAAAGTGTTTGGCATCAGCTCATAGGAAGTAAATAAATCTTGGTAAATGCCAGGGGCTGACAGAAAACAGACTTGTGGTAAACTAATTAGAGTGTTGCTTGTAGGTGTAGAGACTGCACCGTGTTAAGCCTGCAGTGTATTACAATAAAGCCACTACCAGTGAAAACACACGGACACTTATCTGATTAAACTTTGCTGCCAGGGATCAGAAGAGGAGGTATCAGAGGTACCAGCTTTGTAAATCCAACTAAATGTGCAGTACAATATTTTGTAAGAAACTGTACATGTACATTAATCCATGTTTGTACATTGTACTTTGTATTTTTATTACATTTTACTACATATTTTTTTATTATATTGTTTACTTCTTCCCCTGCACTTTTGCATCCCTTTTTTACCATGTACTATTATTGCTGCTATTAGTACTTTTGACTAGTCTGGTTAACACCTGACCATATCACAAGTGAGATATGGGTCTGGAAACTCGCTTCGAAAAATCCCGTAGCGGAGGTGTGGTTAGCGATTGCCAACGGCCGTTTATTGGGCGTTATGAATGTCTATCATTGAGCGTATACGTAAGTCCATAGCCAATCATGTCAGTTGTCAGTTCAAAACTACAAGCTTCCGTTTGTCATGTAGTACGCGTCACCGTCTTGCCACACCTCCCCCGCTCTCTGATTGGGGCCCTAAATCTGGGACTCTCGCTTGGACGAGTTTCCAGGCCGCCTTCCAGTTCGAAACGAACGGAAGCGGCCTGGGAATTCCCAGGCTAACTTTTGACTATCTTAGCGAGTCAACTGTTCCTCTGATCCTAAACATTTCATTGCATTGCTGACCCTGTGCTGATTCTGCATATGACAAATAAACAATCTTGAAATCTTGAAAAAAATCCTGCTAGAATCCCTCACAGGTAAAAGTGCATATTGGGACAAATTAGTATTTAAGTAGGTGAATTAAACGAGTAACTGCCTGGATGTAAGATTCGATTCATAATTTGTTAAACGAATATGATTGGAAGAACAAAACATTTAAGAAAAATGCACAAAATCTGAAAACAATATGAAAGACTAAATCATAACTGAAGGAAACACACATATTTAATAACAAAAGAGAATCAGAAATCAGAAAGACTAACCCTGCCATTGTCAAGTGAACACAATTCACAAAACTAGGAACATGTCTCGGTGATAAGGTGTGAACATAAAACCCTAAATAATAATAATAGAATTACTCAAGAATAATAGTAATTAAACTTTTACATGAGTATACAGCTAAAGTAACAAAAATATACAAGCAATTTAACTAACTTATTCACTTTTTTCTTAACTTCCTCAGGGTGATCAGAAGTCACAGCCAAAAGCCAAGAAGGCTGCAGGGGACGGCAAAGGGAGCCTGACTAGGATCTTCAAAATGGTAAAATAAACATAGTAGCAGTACCAGTATTAGTAGGTACCATATGATTAGCTGTTTTCTGGTATATTTGTTGTATTTTCAATGACTCCCTGCCCTTCTTTCTCCCTGCTCTAGTGATACAACAGTAAAGTGAGTGAGTAACTGACACAAGACGCAGGCAACGCTCTTCTTTTTGATATACTCAGACAGTAGCCTAAACTTATTACCATCACAGCAGCAGCAGCAGCAGCAGCAGCAGCAGAATAACAAGGCGCTTTTAGTGGCCAGGAGATGCTTAATTCTAGCACGGACAGTCAGCTCAGGCGCTGGGAGGGAACCGGCGATTGCTTATGCACATTTACTAACTTGTTTATGTTTTATCATGCTGTGTTCAAGAGGGTCATGGTGGCTCTTCATCTCATGCTAAACCAGCGCTAATTCCAATGTAGGTCAAGTTACGCTGTCTGAACATGAAACTGTGACATAAGGGATCCAATCCAATCCAACTTTATTTATGAAGCACTTTAAAAACAACACAGTCGACCAAAGTGCTGTACACAGGTTGAAACACAAAAACATGAGACGCAGTAACATTAAAAACAGAACATGATAAAAGTCAACTACTCACACTGAGTTAAAAGCCAATCTAAAAAAATTAGTTTTAAGAAAGGATTTAAAAATACTAAGTGAGTCGGCCTGGCTAACATTCAGTGGAAGTGCATTCCAGAGTCTTGGAGCAGCCACTGAAAAAGCCCGATCACCCCTAAGTTTCCTTTTTGTCTTGGGGACAACAAGGAGAACCTGACCCGCAGACCTGAGAGAGCACCAGCAGGTCAGACAGATACTGTGGGGCCAGGCCATGGAGACAATTAAAAACAAGTAAAAGAATCCTAAAATCAATGCGAAACTGAACAGGTAGCCAATGGAGAGATTGAAGAATGGGAGTTATGTGATCGAATTTGCGAGAACCAGTTAAAAAACGAGCAGCAGCGATTTGGACTACTTGAAGACGGGAAAGCAAGGTTTTGTTGAGACCTGAGTATAAGGTGTTGCAATAATCTAACCGTAAAAGCATGGATTAAAATTTCAAAATTATGACGAGATAAAAGCGATTTTACTTTGGCAAGTTGCCTCAGCTGATAAAAACTGGTCTTTATGACTGTCCTTATTTGGGCATCAAATCAGAGTCAAGTTTATCACCCAGGTTTGTGACAACAGGGTTTATTGCCTTGGTCAAGGAGCCCAACTCAGGAGGAATAACAGCAGTTGAATCACCAGGAGTAAGCAACACATCTTCAGTTTTATTCTCATTAAAATGGAGAAATGGACAAGCCATCCATGCTTTCACCTCATTAAAACGATCTAAAAGGTCCTTTAACTGCTTCAGAGGCACATAAATTTGGCAGTCATCCGCATAAAAATGGAAAGACACCTTGTATTTACGTAGAATTGACCTCAGAGGTAGTAGGTAAAGGGAAAATAACAAAGGGATCTCAATGGAACAAGTAAACACATGAATATTGATGTAGAGCATGTTAGAAAGTTTCAAAGCAAGATTAACATAATATAGAAGTTACGTCAGTATTGTGATTCTGACTCTTGTGAGCTTTTAGCCATCGTTATAACGTTGTTACCTCCTCAAAAACAGACCTGGAGTTGTGTTTGGTTTCATTCACACACTTTAGTTCAGTAGAGATTGAGGGGCTGAAATAACACAAATGATTCTAGTTAAAGGAGAATTAACGTTTTTTACAATCTGAGCCTTATTTCGGTAATAAAACAAGTTGTTTTACTCACCCATTGCACTTTGGTGTCATATGGAGCATTTCCGGAGATGTTTTAGTTTAGCGATATCCGTAACGTGAGTTCTCTGGGCATATGTTTGCGGTCTCCAAATAACACAAACTTTAGCACTTTTCAAATCATAGAAGCTCAACGTCTTAGTCTACACTTTCGTTTGAGTCAAAAGTGGCCTGTAATCCGAGATTTATCCATAATTTACAGCTTTGCGTTTCACGTTTGGGCCCCGAGAGCTGAGAGCGAAATAAGTTGTGACTCCGCACATGCGCACTGGCGTCCTCATCTACTCGAAACTATGGATAAATCTCGGAAATAAGGTTCAGATTGTAAAAAAAACGTTAATTCTCCTTTAGTGGAGTGTTTTCTGTTTGAGAGAAGAACTCTATTATGTGTGAATGAAACTAAACACAGCTCTGGGTGTGTTTCTGATGAGGAAACAACATTACAACATAGATCAGAAAATAGCATAATGAGCCCGCCCTTTAGTTTATGCCCTCGTGCACAGAAATCACATTGCCTTGTCATGTTTTGTTGCCTGATCTGCGTTTAAGCTTGTTTTAGAAAAAAGGTCCGTGCAGATGATGAATTCTGCCTCCATCTCTGATAAAATACACAGTTTGTACTATTATAATTATTCGATTATATGTGCACAAATCACCTGTAGCTGACGTCTTTGGAAACTAGAAACACGTAGTAGTTAATGTATTTTTTTTATCAGGTCGATTAGCCTGTTACTGACATGCAGGTTACCTTAGTAAGATAGCGTTAGCTTTGCTAGCCGTGGCCAGTTTAAGGTTAACTTACGGCTTTAAAGGAAAATAAGCACATTTATTGGTGAATGGGTCTTAGTTGCTGCTTGTGAGGGCCAAATGCTTCCATTTGGACCACTATTAATGTTACTTGATTTGAACAGACTGACGAATAGACAGATTAACTATTACTTAATTAACCGCTAGCACAAATAGTAATGGTCAGAGAAGCGCTGCAAATATATTTTGTAGCCTTACCTTTTGTTAAATTACTTAGCTTTGCTCCGAAGGTCTGGTCGGATAACAGATTCTGAAACGGTCGGATTCCCGCACTTTTCACAGGAAACGACGTAGGCAGACACGTCACACAGGAAATGGCGTAGGCCAGGGGTGTCAAACTCATTTTGGTCCGGGAGCCGTATCCAACTGACTTTGATCCCAAAGGGGCCGGATCAGAAAACTCATGGCATATATACCCCAAAAATAGCAATAAGTCCAAATATTTGTGCAGAGGGACGCAAATCTATTACAGAAGTCTTTTTTATTTGATGAACTCTTTCTTTTACAAAATATTATAATATTAGAAACAACCTGAAACTTTAAGAAAAATGCAATTTCAACACAATATTTTAACATTAACTTGTATGCATTTCACAGAATTTAGTCGTGCTTTAGTCTTCATTTGTGCTGCTCCGGTGGTGGCGCTGGAGATGCTGCTATGCTAAGCAGCGCAGAAAAGAGGGGCAGAAAATTACCAATATTTTAATAGCAAAAACATGGATTCTATCTGGACGACTGAGGGCTTCTACACAATTCTACACAATATTTTAATAGAAAATTAAAATATAATTAAAATATTTTAAAAGAAAATCAGCCGAGGGCCAGATTAAAGGTCTTGGAGGGCCGGATCTGGCCCCCGGGCCACATGTTTGACACCCCTGACGTAGGCAAACACGTTATGTTACCTTTTTTTCTTGAGATGGGTGTAAATAGAAGAATCGTGTCCATTTCACTATTAACACCCAGGGAGCAGATAGACACTCAGATTTTTTATATGGACATCTGTCAGTGGACATGGGTAGACTTAAAGAGAGCATATTACATATTATTCTCTGTTGTTTCCTAATCAAAAACAGACCTGGAGATGTGTTTTGTTTCATTCACACATGTTTAACTCACAAACCCAACATATTGAGGCTGCGTTCTTCTCTCAAACAGAAAGCACTCTGTTGCCATGTGTCAGAACAGAAATATTACAATATTATTTACAAGGTGGAACAGAGCATTTTGAGCTTTGGAGATAGACAAACTAATAATAAAGGCTTTCTCAACAGGTCTGAATAAAACAAAAGACAACTCCAAGTATGTTTAGATGAGGTAACAGTGTTATAATAACCTGGCTAAAAGCTCACATGAGTCAATTTTGCATCACATAGGGCCTTTGAGAATAAATGTTGTAGCTGAGGTTGTAGTCAGTTAGAAGGAAAGAAAATTAAATGTGAAAATGATGAAAAAATGGAGATTGTAGAGGAAAGTGTAGTAGAGTGTTCAGTTGAGATGAAACAAAAAAAAAAAAAAAAAAAAAGGTCTACAAACAAATATTACTCCCCATTTAATAGGTAGAGATGATTAAAATATTCCCAATGGCAGGACTCTCATTTACAGAGCTTGGTTTTGTAACTTGATTTGTTTACATCCATCTTGAAAAGGAGTGGCGGCTTTCACGCTCCGCCGGGTCTCCCCAGTCTGCTTTTAATTACGAACTCACTCTCACACTACCTGAAATGAGTTAGACTGGTAATTACCGAACCACAGACAAGTCCAAATTTCCCAGAGGTCGTCTCCTCAACAGAAACAGGCTCGATGGTTGTCACTAAGCCACGACAGGCAGAACCACATGGGGTGAAGCAGGGCATCTCGGAACAGGCATCCAAGCTGAAATCTGTGAGACTAATTGGCGTATAAACAGCTATTGTGGTACAATTTACACAAGAGTTACATTAGCTGTTAATTAGCCATTGTCTTTATTTAAATCTGTGGACAGTTGCACAATATTGACATTTGGCCAGTTCCAAGGATAATGAAGTGTATCGAAAGTGGATGGATTTTAACAAAAAGCCCAGATTTTGTATACGCAGACGCAAGCAGCAGTGCAGTGTTGATAATCTACTTATGCCATCCATGAAGATTTATAATAATTTCCATATTCTGCTTCCCTTTCCTCAAGTCCTGGGGTTTGTTTGTTTGTTTTTCAGAATACTTAAAGCATATATATTTCCAGTAGTCCAGGGATAAAATGAAACCAGGGGGATGGTGAAATATTTCATTTATGTGACATATTTTCCAGCGGGGAGGGGGGGGGACAAAAAGTCCATATAATCATTCAATGATTTTTATAATACACAGGATATATGCTATCACACACACACACACCTTAGTCCCGGTTTAGACCTGGTTTAGTACTGGTTTAGACCTGGTTTAGTCCCGGTTTAGTCCAGGTTTAGTCCCGGTCTAGACCTGGTTTAGACCTGGTTTAGTCCTGATTTAGTCCTGGTTTAGTCCCGGTTTAGTCCCGGGCCCCTGCTGTCAGCTAATATGTCCCTTTGATGGAGAAATAATATGATAATATAACTCACCCCATAAGAACACGGTCAGCTCCGTAGTTTGCGGTGTTGTCCGATAATTCGCATGTCCACGTGTATGTGCGTGGAAACCGAAATAATTATCCTGAGTCCCAACACGAGAGTTCCTTCTTACGTAGCATTAACGTAGCGTACATATTAACGGGGCTCGCTCATAGCTGATCAGCGAACAGGCTCAAACACAACAACGCTAATTGTCACGATTGGCGGGAGCGCGATTGGTGGGTATGCTGCAACATGATTGGAAGCCGGAGCGCAGTTCGGCCTATGATTGGCTCTTGGAACTGGCCACGATTCATGTAGGTCACCTATTTTGACTTCAAAACGGCGAATTTCGCCAAAAGGTGAGGGATTTTCATGTCTGATTGATAAAATGCTACAAGGGATGGAAGAAGGGATGCCTGTTTTAGAAGAGGGATGATTTTGAGTATTTTTTCCCCCAGGAGGGACGCCATCCTCCCCAATTCCCCCTCAACTCGAGTACTGTATATTTCACAAAATTGACTTTTGTGAACGTTAAGCCATGTTATAATGCTGTTACCTCATCTAAAACATGCTCGGTGTTGTGTTTTGTTTCATTCACACATGTTTGAGTAATCCTTTATTTATTATTAGTCTGTCTACATCTCAAAACCTCAAAATGCTCTGCTCCACCACGTGATGTCATGTAATAACAGTTTTCAAGTTCCCAGCTCCGTTTTACCTTTTGTTTAATGGAGATTGGAAATTTCAGGGCTGAAATGAGGAAATGATTCTAGTGAAGGTGTATAAAGTTTAAAAACACAGGGGGGCGCATCCTGTATTAGCACATGACATCACAGCGTGGAACAGAGCGTGAAGAACTCAGCCTAAATATGCAGGTTTGTGTGTTAAACGTGTGAATGAAACAAAACACAACTCCAGGTATGTTTGTGTTGAGGAAAGCAGTGAAAATAGTGCAATAGGAGCCCTTTAATTTACACTACAGCAATTTTTAAAAAAAGAAAAAAGTACAGTACATTTTCCGGTAATGTATCCATATAGCTTTTATCAACTTATGAGTGTTTTTCTTGCTCAGTAATAAATTGAAACACACGTTCTTACTGGACAGACTTGCTTGTCTCTATGGATAGTAAGGGAGTGTAAAGTTATCCTGTGGAACATTCTCGACAGAGTAATAACATCTTTATGGAGCACCTTTAAGATCGAGATGGTGTGGTCAGGACTAGTGGAGCTGTACAATAAGCCCTGCATGACTTGACCTACTCAGGGAGCTTCTCTGTTGACAGTGAGTTATGAGAATGTAAACGTTAAAGACAGATCAGAGCTTCTGTTTGTCATTTAGGGTCTCTTTATAGCTGAACACTGCCAAAGGTGCGTTATGTTATGTTATGTTAGTATTATTTTGAACTAAATCATGGTTGTCAAACATGCCAGATCCGGCCCTCCAAGACCTTTAATCTGGCCCTTGGCTGATTTTCTATTAAAATATTTTAGTTATACAGTATTTTAATTTTCTATTAAAATATCGGTAATTTTCTGCACCTCTTTTCTGCTGAGCTTAGCATAGCAGCATCTCCAGCTCCTCCCACCAGAGCAGCACAAATGAAGACTCGCCTCTTTCCAAACGCCCTTCATTTGACTGTTGACCGTGACACCCTCATCAGCAAAATGTCAAAAATGAGAAAAGTGGACGCCGAGTGCAGGATTTTCAAAACAAAATTAAAAATTGACTAATTCCTATTTGGTCACAGAAGTGAATGGGAAACCTGTGTTCTTGTGTTGGAATAGCATTTTTCTTAAAGATCCCATGACATGTTACTTCTTGATGCTTTTATATGGCTCCTTAATGGTTCCCTAATACTGTAAATTAATCCTTCTTCAAAATCAAGACTCAGTGCATGAGATAGCCCCATGAACACCGTCAGAGTCAAAAATATCTCTCTCAAACGCTTTATTCTGGGCGTTGTTGCTTGAATGCAAATGAGGAGGACAGAGACAGGCCAGTGCAGTGGGTGGGGGCGTGGCCAAACTCTCCGCTCTTTCCTCTTTAGCGGTGCGATGTGCGCTGGCCCCACTTCTGCTGTTTCAGAGGTTCGGAGGCTTGGATAAAGGACATCCGAGCCTGGAAACACTCTCACGTGCCTCCAGGCAAATAAAAAAACTGCATCTTGCATTGCGTAGCTCGTTTGCGGTCCAAATTCTATGGCCATGAGTTCCATAGACGGTGGGTAGACATCAAGACGGGAGGTGGAACTGCATTTGCATTTTTTCTTCAATGTGACGTCAGAAAGTTTCCTTGTTCAGAATCGCCCATTTGGGCTGTCTTTTTTTCAAGCGCGGAAAAGGATCGCAAATGCTCAGTTTACACATTTCGCAACTTTTAGCCATGGGGGGAAGGCCCTAAACAGGGTAGGGGAGCTCACATTAAAGGTCCCATGGCATGAAATTTTCACTTTCTGAGGTTTTTGAACGTTAATGTGAGCTCCCCTACCCTGTTTAGCCCCCCCCCATGGTTAAAAAAAATCGGAGCTCAAATGGGCGATTTTGAACAAGGCACCTTATTGACGTCAGATCGAAAAAGAAATGCAAATGCAGTTCCACCCCCGTCTGTCTGAACTCAGCGTCTCTGTAAATCACGCCCAGAGAGTTTGGACTGCGAATGCGCTAGGCAATGCGAAATGCGTTTTTTTATTTGCCTGGAGGCACGTCCGAGTGTTTCTAGGCTCAGAAGTCCTTTATCTGAGCCTCTGGACCTTTGAACAGCAGTGGTTTAATTTTATTTTATGTGGAAATGTGATTATTTTTCAATGGAACGCTTCAAATCTCTCCCCCCGTGCAAAAACAAGGAAATGGATCAGCTGAGGGCTCAGAGCCGAGAGCGGAGAATTTGGCCACGCCCCCACCCTCTACTATAGGCCAGCTCTTTTCTCCTCATTTGCATTCAAGCAACAACGCCCAGAATAAAGTGTTTGAGAGAGATATTTATGACTCTTTCTCATCTTATCTCTGTTTCTCATGCACTGAGTGTTGATTTTGAAGAAGGATTCATTTACAGTATTAGGAAACCATTAAGGAGCCATATAAAAGCATCAAGAAGTACCATGTCATGGGATCTTTAACGTTCCAAAACCTCAGAAAGTGAAAATGTCATGCCATGAGACCTTTAAAGTTTCAGGTTATTCTTGATATTATATTTTGTAAAAGAAAGAGTTCATCAAATAAAAAAGACTTCTGTCATAGATTTGCCTTTCTGCACAAATATTTGGACTTATTGCTATTTTTGGGGTATATTTGCCATGAGTTTTCTGATCTGGCTCCTTTGGGATCAAAGTAGGTTGGATACGGCCCCCGGACCAAAATGAGTTTGACACCCCTGAACTAAATTATCACTGCATAGAGTCAAATTTATTTTTTGTGTCTCTGCAGTCCGTGACTTTGACATCCATTGAATGACAACATTAATGTCTGAAGTTTTCATTTTAAAAGCTTTACATTCTCAAACCTCTGCAATTAATTTAAGGCTATTTGATTATTCTTTGCAACATTTAACTTGGAGGTAATGGTTTACAGTGGTTTACTGCGCTTAACTAAATATATAATTTTAGATTTTCATTTCAATGCCAGAAAACAGCGTCTGTTTATTCGTGCTCTTAGCTAAAAGCCTTTGGACAGTTGGGGGTGGATATACTAATCACTTAATAACACCGTCATTATCAGGCCTGCTGCTGTGTGCGTCACTCATTACAAAAGATGTCCTTGTTGTGCAGGGGAGCCGGAGCGCATCTCCATCCAAACGCTGAGGCCTCTCCACCCCGTCTGTGCCATCGGACCCAACCGTACAACGAGGAGAACCGAGAACAAATGTCCAAATGTCACTACCTGTTCTGCACTTACAACCTTCTATCCGACTGTAACCTCCTAACTCTGCTCCGTTTTGGCTGGTAGTTAGCGACACAATCTGTTTCATGTTGTAATTCCTTCCGTTGTTCCCGTTTCGCCCTGTAGCCGCTCGCAAGTGCAGCCTGAATGACCCCCCCGTGACCCCCGCCGTGGCTCTCTCAATATCTCAGTCTTTACTTTATTGTAAATGTGCGATTTTTCTAACACAGCCTGGCTCAACGGATAAGTGCTTGGAGAATTTGAAGGTTAAAAGGCCGGTTACAAGCTGTGAAACTTGACCGTCATTGCCTGTTGTAGATGGGAGGAAAAGCCCAGTGCATGTCTGTGAGCAAAGAGCGGTTTTATGTCCCGTCTTGTTGTCAGTGTCTTTATATATATATCGTTTTATCCTGAATATTTCTGGCTAACTATTTTACAAAGCAGAGAGAGCCATAATAGTCAATATCCATTTGTAATTTGTAATTGGCGTGTCCTTGTCTTTCTGTGTAGTTGGTGTTGTTAGGGCGTCCACTGGATGTGACTTGAGTGGGTTTGTCTAAAACTTCTAAATAAATTTTGGGAAACGTAAAAAAAAATCTTTCAAAAAATGTATTTATCTGGATAAAACACTAATATTATTGTAAATATTCTGTCCAGGCCAATTATAATGTGCATGGTACTCCTAAATGTTTTATATTATTAATTGTATGTTCAGTATCGTTTGGCTACAATGCAAAAAGATTTTTACCAAAGTAAGGAATTTCCCATAGAGGATATTTCACACATTTTCAACATGGTGCTCAATGTAACTAACTCCAAGTATTTTTCGTCCACTTAGAAAGTTGAAAAACTGAAATATATATATACAGTTTAAGTACCGTTACTACGATGTACTGTACTTTTCAAAATGCATACGTGATCCTTGTCTCTCCCATGTCTGTGTGTGCTTGAGTTGTGCTGTTTTTCAATAAGAATGAATGTAAATCCACCCTTTCTCATCATTCTAAGTGTAATAAACATGACCAGCCACTTAACGGATAATAAAAAAAAATTAAAATGATAAAACCTACTCGAGTGAAGTGTGTTTTGTTCCCTGGATGTGAATAACACTGAACCATGAAGAACAAGAGAGATGGAGATGGTCAGTGGGTCAGAACATAGTGGGCCACGTAGGCACAAGATTAATGAAGCATTGTGTTATCTACCCCGGATAGGATTTTATAAGTACTTCAGAGCTGATAATATACTAGCTACATGTTGTAATACTGATTAGTGCAGTTTTAAAGGGCAAGGTTTTGGACATTGTTTTTTAAATCAAGACATTAAACTGTCACCAGAAGCCTTTAAAAATCTGAGTTCTGGTCCGAGTTTCTACTACACTAAGGGGAGCAGAGTAGATTAGTAATGCAATATGGGCAAAGTTAATCTTGTTCTTTCCAAAGTTTCTCTCCTCCCCTTATAAAATATGGCTTCTCATACCAGTACTTTCTGATTGATGACTTCCTGATGGCATCTGGATTTAAAAAAACTTCTTCCACCACAGAACAGTGTAAGAAATACTAAATTTTGCAGTAAAGATTTCGGAGCAAAAAATACTTAAATAAAACTCATTCGCTCATTTTCACCGCTTTTTCCGAGTCTTCGGGTCGCAGGGGCAGCAGTCCAGACAGATCTCAGCCCAGATCTCACTGCCCCATGGATCCTCCAGCGGGTGGTGGGTCCACGGGAGGACGGCCACACCTCGCTTGACACAGCCTTGATGAATCTTCTGTCATGGGGGCTACCAGTGTACGCAGACACTGGGGGCGAGGTGGGGTTAAGTGTCTTACCCAAGGACACAACGGCAGCATTCATCTGTGGGAGCTGGAATCAAACTGCCAACGTTTGGATCAGTGGACGAACGCTCTACCAACTGAGCTACTGCCGCCCCCAAAGTTTAAATAAACTATTGCATGAAAAAAATCTACTTAAAGGGATAGTGTGTGTGTTTTTTTTAAAATGTTAATCTGTATGGGTTTCCTTCTAAAAGTTGCGTGTGTTGACACTGGCTTACCTCTGACAGTTTCCGCTCAGCCCGGTTCTGCTCGTATTCTGGAGCCCACGTAATTAGGTCCGGTAACTTCGCGGGGATATAAAATAAAGCTTGTTTTTCTTGTCAAAACAAAACATTTGTCCGAAAGGTGATATATTTGCGTCCGAAACAGTTGTCCACGAAAAATCCAGCAGCGTTGTTAGCCAGGTACTTTGTTAATATGGAAATGCTTTTATAACTAAAAGTCCATATTATCATTCAATAATGCACAGGATAATATGTTATCACACACAGTCTTGGTTTAGTCTTGGTTTAGTCCTGGTTTAGTCCTGGTTTAGACCTGTTTTAGACCTGTTTTAGTCCTGGCTTAGTCTTGGTTTAGTCCTGGTTTAGACCCGGTTTAGATCTGGTTTAGTCTTGGCTTAGTCCTGGTGTAGACCTGGTTTAGTCCTAGTTTAGACCTGGTTTAGTCCTGGTTTAGTGCTGGTTTAGACCCGGTTTAGATCTGGTTTAGTCTTGGCTTAGTCCTGGTTTAGACCTGGTTTAGTCCTGGCTTAGTCTTGGTTTAGACCTGGTTTAGTTTTGGTTAAGTCTTGGTTTAGTCCTGGTTTAGTCCCGGTTTAGTCCTGGTTTAGACCCGGTTTAGATCTGGTTTAGTCTTGGCTTAGTCCTGGTTTAGTGCCGGGTTAATCCCGGTTTAGTCCTGGTTTAGACCTGGTTTAGTCTTGGTTTAATCCTGGTTTAGTCCCAGTTGAATCCTGGTTTAGACCCGGTTTAGACCTGGTTTAGTCTTGGTTTAATCCTGGTTTAGTTCTGGTTTAGTCCTGGTTTAGTCCCAGTTGAATCCTGGTTTAGACCCGGTTTAGACCTGGTTTAGTCTTGGTTTAGTCCTGGTTTAGTTCTGGTTTAGTCCTGGTTTAGTTCTGGTTTAGTCCTGGCTAGGTCCTGGTTTAGTCCTGGTCTAGTCCTGGTTTAGTTCTGGTTTAGTCCTGGTTTAGACCTGGTTTAGTCTTGGTTTAGTCCTGGTTTAGTTCTGGTTTAGTCCTGGTTTAGTTCTGGTTTAGTCCTGGTTTAGTTCTGGTTTAGTTCTGGTTTAGTCCTGGTTTAGTCCTGGTTTAGTTCTGGTTTAGTGCCGAAATAGATGCAGAAATAATTTGATATACCTCACCCATAAAAACGCGGTCACTCGTATCCACGTATGCACGTGTCACGGTCTTTAATAATCCGGAGCTTCGGAGAAAAGGACATATCCCGAACTTATCCCGTGTCCCGAGGTGAGAGTTCCTTCTTACATAGCAAGTTAAGGATTCTTCTTCTCTTGGAAATGCCGCGTAAACATTCACGCGGCTCGCTCACAGCGAACAGGCCGATCAGCTGTGCGCGATCGGCCTCACAGCTGATCGCTCAACTTGAGTACTGGTGTGCGAGTGACTTTTTTTCGCTGAAAACGCGCGGTGCCTGCATTAACTTACCGATTTTCTGGGCACAGAAGCGCTGTGAACAGTGGCTACAGTTTTGAATTGCTTAAAAAAATGTCAGCGTGAGAAATACCATGTGTGGCGTGTGAGCGTGTGAACACGTCAAATTGCGTGTGTCACACTCTCAAAGTGTGAGACTTGAGAGCCCTGTTGTTAGCATTCGCATATCTTGTCTCGATTCGTATCACTGCGCGCCTCTTACTTATTACTAGCCTGTTAACCTTTAGCGGAAGTGAACGACGGATGCGGTCCGCCGTAAGGGGAAGTTTATGAGTGAACAAGCTGATAGAGTTAACATGGGCGTAGTGATACGAGTCGAGAGAGTCAATACGCGAATGCAAAATACGCTGCTGGATTTTTTGTGGACAACTGTTTGGGATGCAAATATATCACCTTTCGGATAAATGTTTTGTTTTGAGAAGAAAAACAAGCTTTATTTCATATCCTCGCAAAGTTACCGGACCTAATTACTAGGGGTGGGTATTGGCAAAGAATTCACGATTCAATTCGAATCACGATTCATATGCCACGATGCGATACTATCACAATGCATCACGATACTTGAATTATTGCGATGCATTGCAATATATTCAACATACTTCAGTGAAAATGTACCAAAAAAAAAGAGGATAACTTAAATATCAGTGGCTGTGTATCGGGGTCGTGTCTTCAATTGATACAGAACTCTGAGCAACTCAATTCATAACTGAATTTAATGAATAACAAAAACAATTAAACCAAACCAATAACAAAAAAAGTGCATAGGATTTTTTCTAAAACAAAAAATGATGTTCAAACATTTGCCATTTTGGAGGTAGCTACCATCATAACAAACAATACCCTTTCACAAAGAAAAAAGTGCATAGGATTTATAAAAAAAATAAACTAATAATTAATTAATTAATATTAAATATTACATTATTAATTAATAATAATTGATTTTTGGCATCAAGAATCAATGCAGTATATTGTGAAAGTTAGTATCGCGATGCATTGTCATGACGATTATTTTGCACTCCCCTAGTATTTACGTGGGCTCCAGAACGCGAGCCGAACCGGACTGAGTGGAAACTGTTAGAGGTAAGCCGGTGTTTGATTAACATAAAAAAACAACAACATACTATCCCTTCAAGTAAACATTTTTAAAATATTTGTTTAAAAATGTACAAGAGTAGAAAAAGGTATTTTGTATTGATTTTGAAATCTAAAAGTATTGATTTTGTGCTGAATTTTCTACCACAGAAACAACTGGATTTTTTTCCCCCCCAGCTGTTTTTCTTTGTCTATTTTTGCTTGCTCATATATAGACCCTCCTGCCTTTTCAGCACGCCTCAGACAATAATAAAAAAAAATACTTTAACTTTTCAGTCCTGTTCAAAACAAACACTTTCTCTCAAATGTATGGGAGTCTTTACTTCTTTTCAATTTACTACTACACCGCCATCTCTATTTGCTATACTTTTGTGAACAACATAGTGATACTCGTAATGTACAGGCATTTGTGTTGTTCTGGGCAGCTAGTCTCTTGTCCCTTGTCTCATTTTTATCCAGAGCAAATAAAAAGCTTAGTCAGTCCCATTTGTTCTTTTCCACTCGATATCAGACTATACTTATGAGGTTATTCTGTTCGAGTGATGGAGCTGCAGCCTCCAGGGTCTTTAAGCAAGATTCATTTGTTTAATTCTGCTGCTGAGAGAATGGCTGCAGGACACAGTACGCACCGTGAAAGAACCATTAGAACAGCACCAAAAGACTTCTGACTTGTAACTAAAGAACATACACCACTCAATCAGGCACTAGGGAGTTAACAGGCAGTTTGTACAGGTTTGCAGACCAGTTGCTGCTGTTTGCTGTGGTGTATAACTAATATTTACAGATATAAATATTCTATAAAATGAATAATGTTTCACGTTTTTTTTGGCTTGGTGATGGGGTGTAGAAGGACTGATTTGATATTTACTTATGACAGGATGAATGTATGATATATGTATTTTTATAGAGTGATGGGCTTGGTTTGGGAGAAGAGTAATGAGGGTGGGGATGGGTAATGATGTGGATGTTAGCAGGAATTCTGGAGCGGGTGATGGTTTGGCGGGATGGTCAGGGGCGGGGGAGACCCAATACGTCTATGTCTGTGCCAACACGCTATCATTTTATCTTATCTCTTGTATGTATATTGTATGTCTTTCTGTCTGTACTGCAAATTTCCCTTACCTCTAAGTCAAACTTCTCCCTGGAGACTAATAAAGAAACCTAACCTAACTTTTGTTTGTTTGTTTTGTCATATTCATAAGCAATATTTTTTCTTCCTTGTTATCCCGAGATAATGAGATAATTTGTGATGTCGAGAAAACAAAACAGTTATTTCGAGATCACAAGAAAACAGTTATTACGTGATCTCGACAAAACAACTGAAACGTCTACCACCACGTTGTGACAGGCTGACTTCAGGGCTATTTCTCATTCTGAATAGATGCTTTTTTGGTCATTAGAATTCATTCATCTTCTTCTGCTTTTCCATTTTTGGGTCACGGGAGCAGCAGTCCAAGCAGATCTGCCGCCCAGAACACAATGTACCAATGCCCATGAATCCTCCCGCGGGTGGTGGGTCCACAGGAGGACGGCTCACATCACAACAGGCCTTGATGTATCATCTGCCATGGGGGCTACCAGTGTCCGCAGACACTGGGGGCGAGGTGGGGTTAAGTGTCTTGCCCAAGGACACAACAGCGCTCATCTGTGGGAGCTGGGATCACACGCGGTCAACCCGTCAAGAGCGGGATTTGAACCGCCAAGACAAACGCTCTACCAACTGAGCTACTGCCGCCCCATTATCGTCAATAGAATGTCTGGAATAATAATCGATCAGCTGATAAGGCAATATTTTGAGCAAGGGTTGACACAGGGGGAGATTGCGTTACATCTTTTAATTTGGGATAATGTCCTTGTCCTCTATCATCCGGGTGATGTTCTCCTCTGGGACCCCCCCCCTCTCAAGGTATCATAAAAAGCCA
Source organism: Paratrypauchen microcephalus (assembly GCA_036785185.1). Lineage (NCBI taxonomy): Eukaryota > Metazoa > Chordata > Actinopteri > Gobiiformes > Gobiidae > Paratrypauchen > Paratrypauchen microcephalus. The sequence goes on along the minus strand of JAVJIX010000002.1, from coordinate 17,389,739 downwards.
TTTCTATCTTTTACATTGTCCGTAGCTACGTCTTTGTGTCGTCTCCCTCCTTCGGTGTCTGGCCTACAAGGGGGTGTAGCAGTAGCTAGGCCTACATCTCAGCTGTTTACACAAAATTATTCTGTAATCTTGAGAAAACAAAACTGTTTTCTCGAGTTCACGGAATAATTTTGTTTTCTCAAGATCACGAATTCATTGTGTAGTTTTCCCGAGATCTCGAGTTAATTTTCTCGTTATTAAGGTGGAAAATAATCATTATGAACATGGCCTCTGTCTGCTTCCGTATAATTGTGTATGTGCATTGCTCTTTCATTATCAATGATGCAGACGTTAGCCTCCAATGGAATGGGCGGGTAATATTGCCAAGTACAAACTATTAGACTTCATTAGCAGTTCAACATCAGCTGGGAGTCAATCCATTCTGAATAACAAACAGAAGTCTTTTAGCTTATGTAAAAATATTTAATCTTCTTAATTAAATATTACCAATAGAAAAACAACTTTAAAAAAGAAAAAAAATAAACAACTTTTTCACTGTACATGCCTTCAAAACAAAACTTTGCTTAAGCTTAAAAAATATACAAATATACACACTTAAACTACAGTATTTATATATTAACAAAATAAATTCTACAGCACAGCAATGCTTATGTGTTTTAAATTATAATACAGCTGATATTCGACCAATGAGGTACAGCTCAGGAATATTTTTGAAATCTTAGAATGAACATGTAAACTTAATGTTGTAAACAATAACCATGGAGGTGGCTTTTCCCTCTGCTGTTGGCTGACTTTGGTTACAGCTCTGTTCTCTCGTATTGAGGCGGAGAGTTGGTGAGAGTGCACTTTTCTCTGTTTAGCAGGTCAACGTGTCCTTAAGGGAGCTGCTGTGATGCCGGGACGTACAAAGGCAATCACAGTTTTATGGCTGTTATTAAGCCAATTACAAGAAGGCAAACTCTCCTTCCATTTGAATAAACTATGACTATTAAAATTGACTTGTCTTTCCCTTTATTGTCAGGGGTATATAGATGTAGATTTTAGCATGATTTTTTACATTTCATTTCAATACTCCATACTCCATACTATTTCAAGAATAGTATGTATGTATTTAATAAAAATTCTGTCTATATTCACTGTATGCAAATTAATATAAAATAATTCAGTTTAAAAGGATACCCAACCATTTTTAACAATATGAATATGTATGGAATGGGATTAGTTGTTTTATACAGCAAATATTACTGCACCAATTGATCAAAACTTTCAATAGACTTTCAGTTACACCAGTGCTTCTCAATTATTTTCTGTGACGCCCCCCCAGGAAGAAGAAAAAATGTCACGCCCCCCCCTCCCTGCACGCGACTATACATAGTATTATTTGTCTACAAAATTGTTATTAGTACACCTCTGCATAACATTGTATCCTTTATTAACATTAAAAACAAAAAAGAAAAAGAAACTTACAACAAAGACTGCACTGTCTTTTTGCACTGAGGACTCAAATATTAATGTGTTTTTAATGCAGCTTTGCGCACATTTGTTTATGTTTTACAGAAACAAAACTTAAAATCACATGGCCCATTTGCAACTAAAAGCTCTGAAAAAACAAAAAAAACAAAACGCTCTCTCGTTGTGCCGCTGATGCATCAGCTTCTGTCGGACTAAAGGACACGACTCAGTGGAATATACGCGTTTTTTTCTGTGACAGAGGATGTTCTGCTGATGGTGAGTCTGTTCTGTATATCGTGTATTTAAGGTTGCCGACCCTTGCCCCAGAGCGACAATGAGCGCCACTGCCAACTACTGTTGTTGATGTGCAATTACACTTAGTTCTAGGACAGTACGGCAAAAAAGCATGTTTCCCAGGGTCATATGCGCCCCCCCCCCCCAGGGGGGCCCGCCCCACTATTTGAGAAGCACTGAATTAAACCTTTTCGTAATCTGTATTCAAATGTAAATAAATCTGTTGCTCAATGTCAGCCTGAGAAAGGTGTTCTCCCAGTGCAGCTCATCCATAAACGTCTTCTTTAGAGTTTTATTTGGCCACAGTCAGCACTGATATAACTCTACAGTGTTTAGGAGAAGACATTGTGCCAGTCTCCAGAGGACTCGGGGACCACCTCCAGGTCGAGCTCAGGACCCAATTCCACTTCCACCTGAGGGGGCGCTGCATCTTCTTGGCCCAGTGACACATCCTGGATTTGACCTGCAATCATACACACCAAAACAAAAGTATATCAGTAACAGTAAAAAAAAAAAAAAATTATTGGGAGACAACAATAAACTATAGTAACTATAGTAAACTATATAGTAATATTCTTCAGGTATATCTATAATCATTATGCATCATTACAATGGTTCATAGAGAAATGGTAAATATGTTTAAACTGTAAACATAAAACTGGTTTGGGAATCCTTCAACTGTGTCCTTGCCTATTTTAACGGGGTGGGGTTTTGCAAGACTTCAAACCACCACCCCATTAAGTTTCACACTGTAACTTTCATATGCAAAGTGACTGTACTGAAAATTAAATCCAATCTACACTCAACAAAAATATAAACGCAACACTTTTGTTTTTGCTCCCATTTTTCATGAGATGGACTTAAAGATCTAAAATTCATTCCAGATACACAATATTACCATTTCTCTCAAACATTGTTCACAAATCTGTCTAAATGTGTGATAGTGAGCACTTCTGCTTTGCTGAGATAATCCATCCCACCTCACAGGTGTGCCACATCAAGATGCTGATCTGACATCATGATTAGTGCACAGGTGTACCTTATACTGCCCACAATAAAAGGCCACTCTGAAATGTGCAGTTTTGTCTCACAGCAAAATGCCACAGATGTCACAAGCATTGAGGGAGCGTGCAATTGGCATGCTGACAGCAGGAATGTCAACCAGATCTGTTGCTCGTGCATTGAATGTTCATTTCTCCACCATAAGCCGTCTCCAAAGGCGTTTCAGAGAATATGGCAGTACATCCAACCGGCCTCACAACCGCAGACCACGTGTAACCACACCAGCCCAGGACCTCCACATCCAGCAGGTTCACCTCCAAGATCGTCTGAGACCAGCCACTCGGACAGCTGCTGAAACAATTGGTTTGCATAACCAAACAATTTCTGCACAAACTGTCAGAAACTGTCTCAGGGAAGCTCAACTGCATGCTCGTCGTCCTCATCAGGGTCTTAACCTGACTCCAGATCGTCGCCATAACAGACTTGAGTGGGCAAATGCTCACATTCGATGGCGTCTGGCACGTTGGAGAGGTGTTCTCTTCACGGATGAATCTCGGTTTACACTGTTCAGGGCAGATGGCAGACAGTGTGTGTGGCGTCGTGTGGGTGAGCGCTTTGCTGATGTCAATGTTGTGGATCGAGTGGCCCATGGTGGTGGTGGGGTTATGGTATGGGCAGGCATCCGTTATGGACGAAGAACACAGGTGCATTTTATTGATGGCATTTTGAATGCACAGAGATACCGTGATGAGATCCTGAGGCCCATTGTTGTGCCATGCATCCATGTATCACCTCATGTTTCAGCAAGATAATGCACGGCCCCATGTTGCAAGGATCTGTACACAATTCTTGGAAGCTGAAAATGTCCCAGTTCTTGCATGGCCAGCATACTCACCGGACATGTCACCCATTGAGCATGTTTGGGATGTGCTTGACCGGCGTATACGACAGCGTGTACCAGCTCCCACTAATATCCAGCAACTTCACACAGCCATTGAAGAGGAGTGGACCAACATTCCACAGGCCACAATTGACAATCTGATAAACTCTATGCGAAGATGATGTGTTGCACTGCATGAGGCACTGGTTCTGAGTCCCCAGACCCCCAATAAAGCAAAAAAAAAAAAAAAAATGCACATTTCAGGGTGGCCTTTTATTGTGGGCAGTATAAGGCACACCTGTGCACTAATCATGATGTCAGATCAGCATCTTGATGTGGCACACCTGTGAGGTGGGATGCATTATCTCAGCAAAGCAGAAGTGCTCACTATCACACATTTAGACAGATTTGTGAACAGTGTTTGAGAGAAATGGTAATATTGTGTATCTGGAATGAATTTTAGATCTTTAAGTCCATCTCATGAAAAATGGGAGCAAAAACAAAAGTGTTGCGTTTATATTTTTGTTGAATGTAGTTGGTGGAGGACAGAGGCCATTCAGAAGGTCAAAAACAAACATGAGGCTGAATATGAGCAGAGTAAGCCATGCTAATGCAGTCTGGGTTTAGGGTGACCCTGAGCATGTTCACTACGTCACAAAACCGGCAGACATTTGGAAACATGCAGATGGCGACTTTCCTTTGGGCTTTGATGGTGACAGTAACTCTGACAAAATCTGGGAAAACTGAGTTTTCTTCTGATGCCATTATATTCTTTCTTTTTCCTTTTATAAATTGCCTATTAATTTGTGTATTACAAGTTGTCCAATTTAATAATAATAAAAAGATGTGATTATTTTTGTAATTGTAATTGTGCCTGTTATGTTTGGCAGTTACATCCAGCTGCCTGTGACACTTTGGCAGGTTGTGAAGAGCGCTGCTGCTGAATCCATAGTTTTATCACATGCCCAGTGTCAGTAACTGCACCGAAGTCATCATCCACATGTTTACAAACGTCTTCTGGTAAGTGTGAATAGAGCCTATTCAGAGTGCACTAATGTGATAATGTGACTATGTTTAATCATTTCTATTTTTTGATCATCTAATTTTGATACCACAGGTTAAACTAAATAAGATAAAGAGAAACTGTATGTGTCCTACAACTGGGACATTTCAGTTAAATTAAACAACAATGTAAAAGCTTTGTCAAACAGATACAAAATACAAAACTAAACAATAACTAAACCAAGGCAAAATTATAATCATCAATGCGTGAAGAGTCCCTCAGTCGTCCAGGTAGAATCCATGATAAAAGGAGAAATTCAATTTGTCAACTGGACAAAGTTTGTTTGGTCGAAAACGTTTCGCCGCTCATCCGAGAGGCTTCGTCAGCTCTGGTTCTAGTGCTGGTTAGACCCTGTTTATATCTAGCTGCAGGGAGGAGCTCCCTACACTGAAATAGCTCTGAAACTATCTCAACTAATCTGTCTCTTTGAGACAGATAGTTGATATCTGCAGCTTATATCTGCAGCTAGATATAAAGAGGGTCTAACCAGCCCTAGAACCAGAGCTGACGAAGCCTCTCGGATGAGCGGCGAAACATTTTCGACCAAACAAACTTTGTCCAGTTGACAAATTGAATTTCTCCTTTTATCATATAATCATCAATATACAACAATCTTTTTAACTAAATAGAACTTGGACCAAGATTAAAAGAAGGAGAGCTTCAGAGAGGACTGAGTAGACCCAGTCTAACAAGAGGAGTTGTAGAGTGGAAATGGAGTTGAGTTGAGAGACGGTTAATGTCCCTCAAAGGGAGCCCACTGAGCCGCTCCACATGAAGTGCCTACAGCCACCTTTTAATGAGATGCTCCTTCCTATAGAGAACCAGTCTCAGAAATGAAAAGACAGCACAATAAGTTATAAAGAGGATTTCATTAGTCCACTGCCTTGTAACTTTGCAATAGGCCTACTATTGATAGCCTTTGTTTTAACACAATGACTAACTTTTGTAACAAAGCTTCAGACAGAGCAGAGCTGCAAAGTATCAACTGACTAAAAACAATGAAATAAATATAGCTGCAAGCAGCAATGTGGGGACAAGCACCGAAGGTGACCTTACTCCCGAGATATGAGCTCACTTCGGCTAGATCAAAGACACATCAAAGACAGATCAAAGGTACATTTCTGCATTGCCTAGCAACGCAGAAAATTCCTGGAAATTCCTGCAACCTTGACCTGCTGGTGGCACTAGACGGTTGGGGCTGGGGGCCTATAAATTGCTGTGGGTAATGAGGAGACTGGCTGGAATGTGCATGCAAAATTTCACAACTTTTTACCAGACGGTTCTAGGGGTTGCCATAGACTCCCATAGGTAGAAGAATAATGTATAATAAGAATCAGTAGGAACACTTTTTTATCTTTTATTATTACAAGGTACACAATAATACACACTTCAGGTACATAATAATACATATTTTAACACCACAAGAACATTCGCAAAGCACTCAGAAGACACATCGGGGGATGTGGGCACGGGAATAAACACCACTGGCACACCAAGGGCTAAGAGAAACAGGGGGGATGTAGAGGACCAAAGGGATTGCCCCAGGTGAAGAAAGGGGGCCTGGGGGAGAGCAAGGGCGATGCAGTGTCCAGGGAAGGTCCAGACGACAGGGTCCAGGGGGGACAGGATGTACGGAGCAGTGGGAGCCTCAACGCCAGCCACCGAGCGAGAAGGTCCAGTGGTCGAGTCCAGAACCGCGACAGGACACTGCGCGGCCAGATGGAGGAGGTCTTCATGCGCCTTACCGCGTACCGGACAGTCACAGCCGTACCTGTCAGAGTATATTGCGTGCAACCTGGTGCAGGTGCAAACGATCCTGTGTTCCAACTTAAAGTCAAAATTACCGACTTGGGGTGAGGTGTACCAATCATATACGGAAGTCCAGATGGAGGTAGTGTCATGTGTGGGAAATTCAGTTTCCTGAATGCACAGCACGGCCCAGGTAGTGTCGTGGATCGCACCCTGCATCCGGACTCTGCTCCTCAGACCACACGCGTTAAGTGAGACCAGGGAGAGCGTCATAAAGAAAGGACGAGGGGGGGGGGACTTATCAAACGCGACTCGGAGTCTCGGGGGAACACCCGGAGCCTTTTAACATCATCAAGGTCCGCCTCAATATCGCCACTGCTGAATTCCATCCGCACTCCAACCGCGTTCGCACCCGTGGTAGCGGGCCCTTCGGGCGGTCCCGGAGCCACAAGGTCCGGGGGTCTGGACCTCAGGCGGCGCTGCTCCCTCCGCCTTGGGGGCGAGATGCTGGACTGTAGCAGCATCTTTCCCCCTCCCCGGCTCAGCCCCCGCCGCCACAGCTTCAGGGTGGAGGCCCCCCCGGCTCCACTCCCACGCGAAGAGGAGGTGCGAGAAAGCAGCCCCTCGCCCTCCTTCGTCACGAGTGCCCGTACACTCTGAATCACAGCATCCCGGACAGCCTCACTGTCCAGGCTCGATGGGGGAGGGGGCGGGCCCAGCCCCAGCCGCAGGGCCGCCACCACCACCCCCTCCCGCGCCCCGCTCCTCCAAGCCAGAGTCACGGCGGCCCGAGCACCCAGCCCCGGGCTCCGTCACGAGTGCCCGTGCACTCTTAATCGCAGCATCTCGGACAGCCTCACTGTCCATACTCGAGGCGGCGGGGGAGGGGGCGGGTCCAGCCCCAGCCGCAGGGCCGCCACCACCATCCCCTCCCGCGCTCCGCTCCTCCGAGCCAGAGTCACGGCGGCCCGAGCACCCAGCCCTGGGCTCCGCGCACTCCCGGGCGTAATGCCCCTGACCCCCGCACTTCCAACACAGGAAGCCAGGGCACTCACGCAACACATGGCCCGGCTGGAGACACCCCCTGCACACCTTCACCTGCCTGTCGTGTATGACCCTAAAGTACGCGGGCCCTTCCGTAGTGCTGAACCTGGCAGAATACGGCAGAGACTTGACAGCGGCAGTGAAACGCACCGACAAACCTGGTGCCGTCAGTGATGCCAGTCCCCGGCCACACTCTACACCTCACCTCGGAAACAGCGGAGACTCCCCAGGAGTGGAGCTTCTGCAAAATGTCCTCCACCTGGACGTACAGCGGCAGGCCCATAAAAGAGACCACCACCTCGTCTCTGCTGATGTCTCGCCCATGGACCCTGGTCTCGCCGATCCGGAACCTATCCAGCAGCTTTTCCTTGGCCGCCTGAGACGCCACCACTATCTCGTACTTATCCTTGGTCACCATGCGGCAGCCAAGTACAGTCCCACACACCTCCTGCGTAGGGACAGACCCGCCCCACCCTCCAGCTCCAAAAAGACCACCAGCTCTTTTTGGTATCCCACATTCCTATTTTTCCTCACGTCGCCATCATTCTTCTTCGTAGTATCCTCTGTTCTACCACCCGCCTTCTCAGTCGGCTTCTCCGCCGCGGCCTGGGGGCAAGCTAAGCTCCCGGGTTAAACAGAAATCGTCTCCCCCCAGCCGGGATGCTAGGAGGAGGTGAAACAGCAACCGCAAGGAGGAGAGGAGCCAAAATAATCCAAAAAGTTCAAAGAAAAAAGCAAAAAAAACACCAAACAAGGACCGCTCCAGCGGAGCGCTGTGGTGCCTAGCACTTTCGGTGCTTGGCCCCAGTAAAAATCTAAAAACCATAGACCATATATATGAATGGATATAGCTAACACGCTAGCCGCTGCATTCCAAATAGGAAGTGCACCAGGTGGCTCTTCTCTTTGCCGCTGTGAGCCTCTTAAAATGCTCTTAAAATGTTCATATTAACCCGTTCCACATGATCCTGATTTTTTTTTCCTCGCTCTCCTATTCCTAATATGGAGCCTTGCTCCAAATTCGCTCCTGTGGCCGTTCACATCACAAGCTTCATTTGAGTGGAGCCGAACGTTATGGGTCATGTCACACATAAGATGTTTAATGTTCACTGTGGGCCGAGGGGGCGCTGCAATTTCAAATCCTGTGTGTGCCACCTGTACATGTGGTTTTTGACAATAAAGCTGACTTTGAACACACTCACTTAGTCCACTTCTTTATACAGTCTATTGGTAAAACCACATGTTTGAAGTCAAGTCATTTAATTTATATATTACATTTAAAACAACCGTAACAACTTGCGCCAACAGCTTTACAGCATTAAACACATCACAGTGAAACAATAAAACAAATGTAAAATATGTAAAATATTACATAAAGAGTGCCTTAATACACAAAGATAGAAGTCTAAAGTTGACAGCTTCAGAGTAGAGGTCTTGGGCTGTTGAACGCCATCTTGAAAAAATGTGTCTTTAGGAGGGTTTTAAAGGTCCCATGACATGGTACTTCTTGATGCTTTTATATGGTGCCTTAATGGTTCCCTAACACTGTAAATGAATCCTTCTTCAAAATCAAGACTCAGTGCATGAGAAAGAGTCAGAGTCAGAAAATCCCTCTCTGAACAACTCATTTTGGGCGTTGTTACTTGAATGCAAATGAGAAGGACACAGATAGGTTAGAGGAGCGGGTGGGGGGCAAATGCGCCGCTGGTTCCTTGTTTTAGCAGTGCCCTGTGTGCTGGCCCCACTTCGGTGTTTTAAGAGCGGAGGAGGAAAGGAGAGCCTTTTCAATGAAAAAAACACATTTTCACAGAAAATAAAATTAAACCACTGCTGTTTCAGATGTCCAGAGGCTCAGATAAAGGACTTCCGAGCCTAGAAACACTCGCACGTGCCTCCAGGCAAATAAAAAAAGCATTTCGCATTGCGTAGCTCATTCGCGGTCCAAACTCTCTGGGCGTGATTTACAGAGACGGTGGGTAGACATCCAGACGGGGGGTGGAGCTGCATTTTTCGATGCAACGTCACATAGTTGCCTTGTTCAGAATCGCCCGTTTGAGCTGTGTTTTTTTCTAACGCAGAAAAGGACCGCAAATGCTCAGTTTAGACATTTTGCAACTTTTAGCCATGGGGGGGGGGGGGGGGGGGGGCTAAACAGGGTAGGGGAGCTCACATTAACGTTCAAAAACCTCAGAAAGTGAAAATTTCATGCCATGGGACCTTTAAAGTGAGGTAGGGAGAAGCATGATCTCAGATGAAGAGGGAGGGCATTCCAGAGCTTAGGGGCCACAACAGAGAAAACTCTGCCTCCCTTGGATTTGAGGTGGGATGGTGGGACAGACAGTAGGTTGAGAGAGTTTGACCTGAGAGACCGAGGGGCAGTGTGTGGGGTTAAAAGATCAGGGATGTACTGTGGCGCCAGTGAGTTGAGTGATTTAAAAACAAATAATACAATTTTAAAATCAGTTCTGTATTCAACAGGTCACCAGTGGAGTTCTGTTCTGTTCTGACCGTGAGAGAGCGGACGTGTTTTCTCTTTCCTCTTCCTTATCTATTGCTCTGCTGTCTGCGTGCCTCTCTTGTTCTTTGTCATTTTCTCGCTTTTTGGAGCAGATTTTCCAAATTCCTAAAAATATGGATGTGATCAGCTGGACCCTCAACACGAGTGATTCTCTTTTTTCATGGAGGAGTGCTGCTCCGGGAGATGTGGCGTGTCCGGATAGTACTTTTGCTGCTGGATATGCGAGGGACTCGTATCGTGCGTGGCAAGTCGTATGTCTGGCACCATTGTATCTAGAGGATGTGGAGGATATTTACGTATTCAGATTTCTGATAGCTGGACATCTGTTAATTGGCCTGGGATTGTCCATGATCTATCGCAAAATTTGTAAGCTGGCAGCAAGTAAAGAGTCCCCCAAGCTGTCTGCAGCAATTTCGAGCCACTGTGAAGCCGTGGGAGATCTCGTGAAAGGATTACATCAGAAAGTGGTACAGGTTGAGGACCTTTTGGAAGGGTTTCAACCGAAGGAAACATCTCGACGTTTGGATATCATTGCAGGCATGGTTACAGAACTGTGTAAAGCCAACGCAGCGCAGTCTGTGCACCAAGAGGAACTAATGAGATCTCTCATGAACAGTGTTGGGCACATTACTTTGAAAAAGTAATTAGTTACAGTTACTAGTTACTAACCCAAAAAAGTAACTGAGTTAGTAACTGAGTTACTACACTATAAAAGTAACGAGTTACCTAGGAAAGTAACTAATGCGTTACTTTTTTTTTTTAGTTAAAAAATGTCAAATAATTTTGATTTTTTTACAGTGCATTATACAGCTTTTGCTGCTTGGCTGGCGTGGCTCCGTCACCGTGGCCTTCATTGTTAACGGCACCGAGCATGAGATTATCATCATGGGGCCTGCTTCTTCTGCCCCTTCCTCTCCTCCTCCTCTCCACTTCCTCCTCTCCTCTCTCCTTCATTCTTATCGGCACCTAGCATGCGATTATCATCATGGGGCCTGCTGGTGGCCACTAGTTTAACAGACGCGTGCGCCGTCCAGAGATGCTTCATTAAATTCGAGTTGCTTATATTGGACGTGGACAAAGTCTTTGGTCTTTGACACAATGTGCACGTAACATTTATGTTTTTAATTTTTACCTCGACGAGGTTAAAATACTGCCTAGACTTCTGTCTTCGACTCAGGACTCGCCATCTGACACGGGGTGTGTGGATTGTGTGTGTGTGCTGGGATTGTGTGTAGAACCCGCCCACCGCCCACTGGGTGTCTCTGGTTGGCTCAACATGAAATCTTACTCTGCTTTAGCCAATCATCATTACTTATCCCGCCCTTACCAAAGGGAGAAAAAAATTCCCCTTTGCCTACGTGAGTCGCGCACATGATGGCAGTTTCAAAATGAGTAGGTTCAGTAACGCGGTAACGCGCCGTTTAGTAACGGTAATTGAGTTCCTTTATTTTAAAAGTAATGCGTTACAGTATTAGTTACTGTCAACAGTAACGGTGTTACAGTAACGCGTTATTAGTAACGCGTTACTGCACAACACTGCTCATGAATCTTCATGGCGATATGAAGATGGGGGTCTGGCAAAACCCAAGCTCAATCTAAACTGTTCACCTGGGTCTCTAAAAAATGTATTTCATCATGCTAAATTAATCCCTTTGGATAAATTATGTCTCCCTGTGAAAATCTGTGTGGCTCCAACGGCTTATCTTTGTTTCCTGCATGAACACTTCCAAGGCCACAGATGTGGTTTGTTATCATGGACTCTACATAAACATAGCACACACTATTGGATTCACTCATACTGACATGATTGAGTAAAATGTTCCCTGTCTTTTAGAAAGGTCTGATCTCTGCTCTCGGTTCAATCAATTTCATTGATTTCCAATCTGATCCCCCCACACCCTTCCTTCTGTTGCCAAAGAAAAAGATCACCGTATGTTATATCTCCAATTGTTTTTCTGTCATTACATGTTGTAAAATTGTCACTGATTGTATTGCATCTTTTCTACTCTGCATCTCCCAGTCGGCGGCGCACGCATGCGCAGCGGCCCCTCCCCTAGCCCACTCTATCACTGTCCTGCCTGGTTAGTGGGGAAACGAAATTTCAAATTCACTCTATGTACATGTACATGATTGTTTTTCGACAATAAAGCAAACTATGACTATGACTATGAATGAGTTGAGCTTGGATGGGGGTAATATTGTCCCTCTATTGAGGGAGGATTGTGGGAGGCCTGAATACCACCAATCCAAAACATGCTCATATAAAATCCAGCTTAGGTCCTGACCAAACCGAAGCAAGAAGATCATGGAGATGGTCCCCGGGCACAGTAATGTGTTCTTGTTCTTGTTCTTGTTCTTGTTCTTGTTCTTCTTCTTCTTCTTCTTCTTCTTCTTCTTCTTCTTCTTCTTCTTCTTCTTCTTCTTCTTCTTCTTCTTCTTCTTCTTCTTCTTCTTCTTCTTCTTCTTCTTCTTCTTCTTCTTCTTCTTCTTCTTCTTCTTCTTCTTCTTCTTCTTCTTCTTCTTCTTCTTCTTCAATATAGTGAGCTGCAGTATACTCCAGTCTATTGGTTACAAATAGATTATGATATTTCAAATGTATTGTGTGCTAGGATTGGTTTTAATTTAGCAATTTGTCTTAGCTGAAAAAGCTAGTTTCAACAACATTTGAGATTTGTTTCTCAAAGTTTAAAAGAGAGTCCATAAAAAGTCTTTGCAGAACTGTGCAAATTTGTAGCAAGAGGCCCAAGGTCAGATGTGTCAGTGTAAAGTCCAAATAGATTAACTTCATTTAGCTGGAGAAAATTAAAGGACATCCAGTTTTCTATTTCAACAAGACAGGCATGGAGAGTGGCAAAGGACGAACCATTTTCTGGGGAGACAGAAAGATAAAGGTGGGTGTCGTCAGCATAGAGGTGGTACTTAAAGGAGAATTAACGTTTTTTACAATCTGAGCCTTATTTCGGTAATAAAACAAGTTGTTTTACTCACCCATAGCACTTTGGTGTCATATGGAGCACTTCCAGAGATGTTTTAGATTAGCGATAGCTGTAGCGCCAATATACACTCAACAAAAATATAAACGCAACACTTTTGTTTTTGCTCCCATTTTTCCTGAGATGGACCCAAAGATCCAAAATTCACTCCAGATACACAACACTACCATTTCTCTCAAACATTGTTCACAAATCTGTCCAAATGTGTGACAGCGAGCGCCTCTGCCCCGCCGAGACAATCCACCCCACCTCACAGGTGTGCCACATCAAGATGCCGATCCGACATCATGACCAGTGCACAGGTGCACCCCAGACTGCCCACAATAAAAGGCCACCCCGAAATGTGCATTTTTTTTTTTGCTTTATTGGGGGTCTGGGGACTCAGAACCAGTCAGTATCTGGTGTGACCACCATTTGCCTCATGCAGTGCAACACATCTTCTTCACATAGAGTTTATGGAATTTGTGGAATGTTGGTCCACTCCTCTTCAAAGGCTGTTATGGACGAAGAACACAGGTGCATTTTATTGATGGCATTTTGAATGCACAGAGATACCGTGATGAGATCCTGAGGCCCATTGTTGTGCCACACATCCATGAACATCACCTCATGTTTCAGCAAGATAATGCACGGCCCCATGTTGCAAGGATCTGTACACAATTCTTGGAAGCTGAAAATGTCCCAGTTCTTGCATGGCCAGCATACTCACCGGACATGTCACCCATTGAGCATGTTTGGGATGTGCTTGACCGGCGTATACGACAGCGTGTACCAGCTCCCACTAATATCCAGCACCTTCGCACAGCCATTGAAGAGGAGTGGACCAACATTCCACAGGCCACAATTGACAATCTGATAAACTCTATGCGAAGAAGATGTGTTGCACTGCATGAGGCAAATGGTGGTCACACCAGATACTGACTGGTTCTGAGTCCCCAGACCTCCAATAAAGCAAAAAAAAATGCACATTTCGGGGTGGCCTTTTATTGTGGGCAGTCTGGGGCGCACCTGTGCACTGGTCATGATGTCGGATCGGCATCTTGATGTGGCGCACCTGTGAGGTGGGGTGGATTGTCTCGGCGGGGCAGAGGTGCTCGCTGTCACACATTTGGACAGATTTGTGAACAATGTTTGAGAGAAATGATAGTGTTGTGTATCTGGAGTGAATTTTGGATCTTTGGGTCCATCTCATGAAAAATGGGAGCAAAAACAAAAGTGTTGCGTTTATATTTTTGTTGAGTATATGCCCCGAGCATGTAATATATGCCCCGTGCGGTCTCCAAATACCACAAACTTTAGCACTTTTCAAATCATAGAAACTCGATGTCTTAGTCTCCGCTTTCGTTTGTGTCAAAAGTGGCCCGTAATCCCAGATTTATGCATAGTTTCGAGTAGATGAGGAGGACAGTGCGCATGTGCGGAGTCACAGCTTATTTCGCTCTCAGCTCCCGGGACCCAAACATGAAACGCAAAGCTGTAAATTATGGATAAATCTCAGATTACAGGCCACTTTTGACTCAAACGAAAGCGTAGACTAAGACATCAAGCTTCTATGATTTGAAAAGTGCTAAAGTTTGTGTTATTTGGAGACCGCTTGGGGCATATATTACATGCTCGGGGCATATGTTAGTGCTACGGCTATCGCTAATCTAAAACATCTCTGGAAGTGCTCCATATGACACCAGAGTGCTATGGGTGAGTAAAACAACTTGTTTTATTACCGAAATAAGGCTCAGATTGTAAAAAAACCCGTTAATTCTCCTTTAATCTGATGCTTCTCTAGAAAGGAAATCCAGGGGGAGCATGTATAAAGAAAATAAAAGAGGCGCTAGGATGGATCCTTGGGGAAAGCCGCACATGACAGGAAGCAGGAGTAGACAATTTCTCACCTACTTTGACTGAGAAGGATCTTCTTGTCAGATATGAAGTGAACCATTTTTGGACTGAGCCCTGCAGCCCAACGACATGCTGCAGGTGTTTTAGGAGGATCTGGTGGTCAATCGTGTGTCAACGGCTGCACTTAAGTCAAATACAATTAGCACAGCTGAGGATCCAGAATCAAGTGTGAGAAGGATGTCAATGTAGACCTTTACCAAAGCAGATTCGGTACTATGATGCTTGCGAAAACAAGACTGAAACTTGTTGTATGAAGGCTGTTGTAGACTGTTAAAGGGATATGCCACCCCCAGGTCAAATTTGGGCATCTCCCCACAGTCCAGAGACTAAAATAAGTGGTGGAAAGCGTTTTCCTGCTCACCCAGCCATTGTCCGAGTCTGTCGCCACTGACCGCCGTGGTATCTGCAGCTCCTCCGCCTTAGACTGGAGTCTAACGTCGCCAGAGAAAGATTTCGGCCAAAAGGAATTAATTTGCTCGATGCGTTTCCCAATTACTTTCTGTGTAGTGCGCATTCATATCGAGTGCAAATAAATGTGCAAATCAACACGGAGAGCTTGCCTTGGTCATTTTGGGTGGGAACTATTTTCCAGTGCGGAAGAATACAGCCGAATCACGCAGCACGCTGCCAGGGGAATCCCTGTTACGCACCGGGAAGGGAGTTCCCCTGTTGCACAACGTGGTGCGTGATTCGGCTGTATTCTTCCGCACTGGAAAATAGTTCCCACCCAAAATGACCAAGGCAAGCTCTCCGTGTTGATTTGCACATTTATTTGCACTCGATATGAATGCGCACTACACAGAAAGTAATTGGGAAACGCATCAAGCAAATTAATTCCTTTTGGCCGAAATCTTTCTCTGGCGACATTAGACTCCAGTCTAAGGCGGAGTAGCTGCAGATACCGCGGCGGTCAGTGGCGACAGACTCGGACAATGGCTGGGTGAGCAGGAAAACGCTTTCCACCACTTATTTTAGTCTCTGGACTGTGGGGAGATGCCCAAATTTGACCTGGGGGTGGCATATCCCTTTAACATGAGCTGAAACTTGAGAAAATTTTGGGAAATTTAAAAAAAATTTTTTAGCCATGAATAGTAATTTGGATGTGGGCCTGTAGTTTGATACAACCCCAGTGTCCCAATGAGAATAATGGGTGCACGGTCGATTGTGAAGAATGTAGGAACAACACCACTACATAGAGATGAATTTATAATGGATACAATACTTGGATGGGTACAGGGAAATCCATTTAAAAAAAAAGTTGCAGGTAAAGCGTCCAGGTGGCAACTAGTGGGTTTGAGATGTGCAAGTGCCTCAGTTAGTTCCAGGAGAGACACTTGCCTAAATTCAGTGAGGTGGTGGATAGCTCAGGGCATAACTTGGGGAGCGTTGGAGGGACGAATATTATTGGATATTTTATTCATAAAAAATCCTTCAATAATTCACAACAGTCCACTGGGTTGGTGAGACAGGCGTGTGAGGATGGACGATGTAGTAGGGAGTTTAAAGTCTGGAAAAGGATTTGAGGTTTATGAGCATTTGATTCAATGATGTTGGAAAAATACTCACTTTTCGCAAATTGGTCAGCTTTTTGATAGCACTTTAAGGAAGATTTAAATATTTCATAAGATAGATTTTCCTTCTTCTTTCCGCTCTTCTACAAGTTTTTTGGGTTATTTGGGGGCCAAAGAGTTCAGAATTTCTTAAAAAGTTGAATAGTTTTAAATAGTTGAATTTGTTAGTTAAGTCTTCTGTGGCCATGCAGGGGTTTGGGCCCTCAGGGGCCCAAAGCTGCTGATGAGCAGTGAACAGTTCAGAGAAACAAGGAGCTGTGGAAGAGCAGATCAATCGGGCAGAGCTACGAGGTAAGGGTTTTATTATGAGGCATGTTAAAAGACACTGAAAAATGATTATAAAGTAAAAATATACATATATAAAAATATATAGTATAAAGCTGATACACCACAGTCAAAAATATCTATATTTGAAACAGTAAAACCTGATGTAAAGATGTAATAACAGTGCTAACAGGGAAAATTGTTTACTAAAGTTTTGTGGTGATTTTGTCAGGGTTTGTTCAATTTGGTGCCGTTTTCGCAGTGGCAGGGAGGGGGAGCTAAATGTGAGACCAGCAGTACGTTGATCTGAAGAAGAGGCAGCTGAGTGGGGTGTGTATGAAGTAGAAATTGAAAGGCAGCATTACCTCAGATGATGGGAAAGTTAAATTGCTCATTCACTATCACTCAACCTGGGAGTTTAAGATCCTTTTACCAACATTATAAACTGTAATTTGGTCCTTGTGCAGGACACTTCACATACAGCATGTTACCTATGTGCCAATGTGATTGGCTGGTTGCAGGGCTAAACAATATGGCGAAACATTTGTTTTGGTTTCCTTTTGGGTAAAATTTGTCCAACCAAACCAAATAAAATGGCTTTCAATATTACTTTCCTAAAAATAAACAATAGCCTTTTAATTAAAGCCATTTAACACAAAACATCAAATTTCTTCCTTCAAAGTGTTGAACCCTTCTCCAAACCACATGCTTTTATCAACAGAAGGCTGTGGACCTCTCATTAAAAAAATCTCAAGATGATCATTGACTATTAGAAATTACTGACTCTTAATCTCAAATAAAATTAAATTAAACACAAAACTGCTGTCATGTTTTCATCACAAATTATTGTGTGCTCACAAAACCAACAACATTAGAGAATTTGTACTGACCGTAGCCGTGCGCTCTCTTCATGTGGTGCTTCATGTTGCTTTTCTGAGTAAAGCGAATGCTGCACACCTCACATTTAAAGGGCTTCTTCCCTGTGTGTTTGACCATGTGCACCTGCAGGGCACTCTTCTGGTTGAAAGCCTTGTCACACTGTGGGCATTTAAAGGGACGTTCACCTGAAATACATTGAAGGGCTTGTTATGACTGGAAAATAACAGAATAAACTACTAAAACGGCCACACAATCTCCCCAATATTGTGTCCCCTTTGTCCCACGATAATGACTTTCAGGGATGAAAGTGGCCAATCATGAAAAAAGCGGAAAGTCCCCCCCCCCCCGCTGTAAAATTTTAAAATCCTGAAATTTGGATTTCTATATGCTATATGTTAGCAATAAAGTAAAACTGTACATAAAAGTACCAAAAAAAAAAAACACATTTTATTAACAGGTAGGCCTACTAGTAGTATATATTGGATTTGTTTTTGCTTTGGACTTCGTCTAATCAGACCGCACTGAGGAGGAGCTTATGCGCGCTAAAAGGCGCAGGTGAAAAAGCGAGGAGCGACGCGTTAAGTGAGGCACGGGCAGGTAGGATGAGGTATAGGATGTTTTATAAAGTTTAACCTGTGTACACGCAATGGTGCACGCTGTTGCGAGAGCTGCGGTCACTCGCTCGCTCGGTCCGCGGCTCCAGACACGGGCTTGAGCCCGTGTTTAATACGAAGTTTAATACGAGATACACGTACTTTTGTTCTGAATACGGGACGATTCTGTTTTTCAAGGGACGGTTGGCGACCCTAAACACAACTATACATATATATACACCCAAAATCTTTCTCAACGAATTTGCACAGATGTTAAAAAAAATAAAAAATAAAAATTACCCCGCAGCTGAAAAAAAAAAGCGGAGATCCGCTAAAAAACGGAACTCTTTCATCCCTGGACTTTAGAACGCAAATGATCCAATTTGATTTTTAAGATAAAAAAAGATAAGCACACTCTGTATTGTACTGAAATGAATACAATGGAAAACAAAATGAAGTACTTAAAGCCCCAGTGTGTAGGATTCGTGGCGCATAGGTGGATGGTGTTATTGCACTTTCTGTTTTAGCTACGGCAGACCTCTAGGGACCCGCACGGTCCCGTTTTTTTTTTGTTTTTTTTTCTTTTCTCATGAAAACACAAATTCCCGATCATGTACCATGACACTCTACACATCAAATGAAACCTTACAGTCTCCTCTTTTTGACTATGCAAAACAATCACTCCCCGAGCACATGGGGCTTTTAAACGGAAAAGCACAAAACAAGGTTAGCTTACCTTAGAATGCTTTGCACAGGTCAAACTCTGTATTTCACCATAAACTTGCTCTCAATTTGTCCGTAAGGATCCAGCGAATAAAATCCAGTAAAACAATTTAGTCCAAAACACGTGTTAGATCCATTACGAGTCTGATCCGGCAGCATGCTTGTGTTGTTTACCCAAAACCACAAGCCTTGCCAAAGGCGGAGCCCAAATGTCCTTCTGCGGCTCTCGTATTCAAAATGGCTGCCTCTGCATGGGGAAGATCCCCCTTTTATGTGAATATATCTAAGTCCAAAAGAATACTTTGATTTTATGATGGAAGTGAAAAGGCTTGGAAAACAATGTATTTTTGAATGGGTATCTTCAATTTCAGTAATTAACGGGTAAAAAAAACACACTGTCCCTTTAAACAAATGAACTTGTTATGATGCCTTTAACCGTATGTTTCTCTTATTTAAACGCAAAACACAAAGTAGTTGTGTTTTGCAAAACACAAAGTAGTTGTGTTTTGGGCATTGCTATAGCTAAAGAAACAATAATGGATTCACTCACGGACCAAACTGAATCTTTGAGCAGCTGTTGTTACTGCATGCCTTGCCATAACAGAAAAAAGTTTTGAAAAGCCCAGAGTTCAATCATCGAATTTCCACAGCTCCAAAAAGACGGCAAGCGAAAACACAACACAAGGAAAACACAGCTGACAACCTTCAGGGCTCATTATTACATATGTATGCCTCGTCTTTCACTAAAATCCTACGTGAGAGTTTTACGCAACTATCACTCTACATTAAAACTTTTGAAAGAGGCTCACGTCCCTTCAGAGCTAAGTGATGTTTTGTTTTGTTGACTCATTATTCTAAGAGTCAAGACATTTTTACAAAGAACGGGTTTGTTGAGAGTTACAACCGCAAAAAAACGTTATTTGTTTTGTTTTCTTTTTAATGGGCAGTGACGATGGCAAATCAAAGCTAGTTATCCAAATGTCAACATTCAGAGGTAATGAGTTCTTTTTTAAGGTTTTTTCAGACAACTTTTTAAGGTACCTACTGTGTTTTGGGTTAAACTTTAGCAATTTTAACAACTTTTGCATTTGGAGTAGTAGTTAAAGTTGTTAACTAATTTCCAGTATAATTAAGTGTGAAACATGGAAAGTGAAAAGTTTTAAACAAACATTGTACAAAAGACCATTTGCACAATAGTTAAAGCGCCCATATTAGACCATTTTATGATCTATGTTTTTTGCACTCATATTTCATTCACACGTTTAACACACAAACCCTGTGTTCCACCTTGTGATGTCAAGTAATAATACAGGAAGCACTCCACTGTGTTTTTAAACTCCATACACCTTCACTGAAATCATTTGGATAATTTCAGTCCTGAAATTGCGAGTCTCTGCTGAACAAAAGGTCAAATGTAGCTGTTAACTAAACTACCACTTGATGATATTACAAAGTGGAACAGAGTATTTTCAGCTGTTAGCTGTAGACAGATGTCTACAAGGTAATAAATAAACAAACTGAACTGTGGGTACGTTTTTGATGGGGTAACAACATTCTAACATGGTTTAAAGCTCTCAAGAGTCAATTTTGCATCATATAGTTCCTTTGAAGTAGAGTCATACATATAAAGCGTACCTGTATGTGTGCGGTTGTGCCTTTCCAGCTGACTGCGTTTAGCAAAAGCTTTGGAACAGGATGAGCAGTTGAAGACTCTGGGTTTCTGAGAACTGGGAGAGGGGCCCGGCTGATGCACCCGTTCATGTTCCTGTCAACAACATGAAGCCCAAATGAAATAAGATGGTTTTCACACACATCCCTCTATTAAGGAGAAAGTAGTGACAGAGGAGAGGGCCGGGTTTCTGTCGAAACTAAAGCTTGGCAACAAAATTTCACAGTATTGATTTTAACACCTGTGTTTTTCCGGGCTGTCAGAATGTTGTACCAAAGAAATACCCCTTTATATTTCTAGTTTTATGTGATATAAAGTTTTTTGTTACCATTACCACAGAAAATATGCACATAGCACCACGTTAATCTTAACATTGTCAAAACACTCAAGATACTAATCTAGTAACGAAACTAGACTTGTTTGAACCAGTATGACAATTTTTCAGGACTTTTTAAACAATTCGTTTAGACCACATTGTAATATAGAAAGAAATTTCCTCAGTATCGAAATTAAGTTAGATTTTTTTTAATATCACTGCACACTAATTTCTTCCATCAGAACTCAGTTTTGATTATTTCTTTGATAGATAATGAAAACTGCAGCCCAGGAACTCCCCCAGAAGCTACAGTATTGGAAAAGCTATAACACAGTTGGTTAGCTCCAAGCATGCTCTTGGCCATTTAATCTCTGCCATAGAGACCACTGTCATTCACATAATTTACCAGTGTTACACCTAACTAGTGCAGTCTAATAAAAGTATATAGAAACACAAACTATCTTAAGTTATGAATTCCCTAACCAATTAAAAGGGCAGTGGGTAATTATTACGTACTAATGAGTTTCAAACCAAAATAACAATCATCTTTTCTATTTTGCTTAAGTATTTGTATCAGTAGTTTTCTACAAGGTAATTAAAACAGTAAAAAAGCATAAGGTCAATTACTTAAGTTCATTATGCTGATTGCTAAAATACTGCGAAAAACCAGTGTCACCATCGAACTGTCACAGAGTGGTGGTGGCAAATTAGACTTTTAGTTCTCCAACACTTTCTTGTGATTGGAGTTTATCAAGCCATTTTTCACTTGTATAATTCTAATTAGGGGATGTGTCTGCAGTAAGAGGGAAAACGACAGATCCGTACAGATCTATTCATCATAAACAACAATTAGAAAAGTGCAGAAAATCTTCTCTCCAACATTAGACTTGTTAGTCACTTTCAAGGCTCACTTGCAAACACTGCTTAGTCTGACTGGGGCTTAAAAATACAAGTAACCTATCTCCAATTGTTACAAATTGATAAGTTTATTCCAGGCAATTTGAAATCATCTTAACAGTGCACTATGTAACTTTTCTGTGTCTGTCACCTTTTTGGTTTCCATGAAGATGCTATTGCTTGGCATAAAATGTTCCACAGTATGGCATTCAACCAATGTATTTATACAAGTGTCTTATTTGCTCAAAAATACCTTGTAAAAATGCAATTAAGCGTGAGCACGACCGCTTCTCCAAAGATCTAACCTGTCTAACCTGCCTGGTGGCGTTATCCATGGATATATAATTATCTATGGTGTAACCTGCTTGTCTCCATGATGATGGATAAGTTTTATACCAAACTGTAGAACACGGCAATGCAATAACATCTCCATGGAGATAAGGAGGGCTACATAATTACATATTACCCATTAAGGTCAAGAAGAATGTTTTTGTATTTCAGTTTTGTACTACTGTCCTAAAATCTAACCAGGGTAAACTGTTCTTTTACCTTTAAGTGTGTGGCTCGTTTAAAAGCCTTATTGCAGACTGCGCACACGTGGCAGCGGTCCTTGCCATGCACTTGTTTACAGTGGCGTCGCAGGAAGTTGGCGGTTGGAAACATCTGGTTACAGTAGAAGCACGGCTTTCTGGAGTCTGTTTCTGAAGAGACATCCTTCAGCCCTTTATGAGTCTCTTCTGCAATCTAATAAAGACACATTTCCATATTACATGCATTTTAATGGCATATGCACCTTTGGATTATTGTGTCTATGCTTCTCTCCTGTTATGAAATGATCTACTGTATCTTTATAAATTAAGACAGTAGTGATGTTTCATAGAACAAATTTCCATATCTACCTATGTAACTGAATGAAAGACAGACATGACTTACGAGTATGACCTGCTGACCAGAGGCAGTGGCTTGTCCCTGAAGTGTAGAGTCATTGAGCACTGGAAATGTCTGACCCTATGAGCAAATGTTCATATTACACATAAAAAATCTGTTTAATTCATTCATGTATTTTTTCTGTTTGTTGTATGCAGTGTCTCTGTGTGTATGTAGTACCTGTGCATTGAGATTGAGAGTCACTCCGTCCAGCATGCCCTGAGCATCTGCAAGGGTCAGGGTCACACTGCCGTCACTGGCCACGGTGGCGGGGGACATGACCAGACTCTGGGACGCAGCACTGTGGGACAGAGCCGAGCTGGCTGGGAGGCTTGTAACTAAGGCAGAAAACAATATTACAATGACTTGAACTTGAGAATATGTTATTTAAAAGATACAGGTGAATATAAAAACAGATTATTATAGAAAAGTTAAATGATTCAATTAGAATAAGGGAGTATTGCACTTCTGTGGGGTATTACTGGTTAAAATATATGCCATGTTACCTTTTATTGTTTTGAAAATGCTCTTGTTGAAAAGAAGGTATTAAAATGTGTAATTAGCCAAGTCCCCCCTCCATTTGCTCCCCGCAGTATCAAAAGAAAAATTCAAATCTGATGACTGGACAACAGTTTCAATGAAATGATCTCTTCCCTTCAGAAAGATATAAAACAGTGTCCCACCAGCAATCTGACCAGAACTGAAGAAGCCATATGGATGAGCAGCAAAACTTTAAAACTTTTCTCCAGTTGACAGATATCTCTCTCTGTCCTTGCTGGAAGGTGGCTGCTTGTTTCTTGCTCCCTTATCTACTGCTCTGTGTCTGCGTGCCTCTCTTGTCTTCATCTTATTTCTCCTGTTGGAGTAGATTTTCGAATTCTATATTATGGAATTGATAAGATGGTCCCTCAATGCAATTGGCTTTTTTTCACAAAGAAATGTGGATTCGGGAGAGCCGACTTGGCCGAACGGAACTATTTACTATTTGGATTTTTGAACTGTGCAAAACAATAATCACCATAATCAAAAGGACATGTTATCACATTCGAAACAACAGGAACATTGAATAATTCCAGAAAAGAAATTTACCGCACACTCGCTTGACTTTACTCTTATTCCTTTATTGGGCTTAGAGCGAACAACGCGTTTCGCTTCTACAGCGTCATCAGGTTCGCCCGATTAGTGCCAGGTGTAACTAAATACCATCTGGTCACATGTTCAGTCACTTAAAGTCATAATTTTTGGATGCAATATATCTTACATATATTGCATCATGCGACATTCACATGCACATGCGACATTCAGTGTACATAATATCTATACTCCCCCCCCCCCCCCCCCCCCAATGTTTTCCACTGTATTACGTCTTATGTGTTTGTGACTATTGTTATTGTATCTGCATTTTCTATTCTGTTCATGTTCTGCTATCGCTAATGAGAGGTGGGATGTTAGCACACCAGTCTGCTGCTTTAAAGGGCAGCACGCTGCCAGGGGAATCCCAGTTACGCACCAGGAAGGGAGTTCCCCTGTTGCACAGCGTGGTGCGTGATTCGGCTTTATTTTCCCGCACTGAAAAATAGTTCCCACCCAAAATGACCAAGGAAAGCTCTCCGTGTTGATTTGCACATTTATTTGCACTCGATATGAATGCGCACTACACAGAAAGTAATTGGGAAACGCATTGAGCAAATTAATTCCTTTTGGCCGAAATCTTTCTCTGGCGCCGTTAGACTCCAGTCTAACGCGGAGGAGCAGCAGATACAGCGGCGGTCAGTGCTGACAGACTCGGACAATGGCTGGGTGACCAGGAAAACGCTTTCCACCACTTATTTTAGTCTCTGGACTGTGGGGAGATGCCCAAATTTGACCTGGGGGTGGCATATATATCCCTTTAAGGTCAAGAGACCCGTCCATTTCCAATCATGTCATTGTAGAAATACAATGACAAATAAAGCTTCCAATTCAGATTTGAATTTTTCTTCTGCTAAGGGTTATACCCAACTGAGGGATTACATGAACCACTGCGGTAAGCCACTCCCCCTTCAGAGTGCCATTACAACACAATAATGCATTCTGCTATTGAAACTAATGCACATCGCATCAGGTTTGTGAAGTTGTAGTGTATTAATTTGTATTCTGCTCTTATATATTTATGAGAAATGGCCATGTGGGAGCATGGATTACATAGACTCAGACCATTTATGTGCCAACATGCCAACACTAAGTATAATCAAGAGTAAACACTGGCTGCAGAAACCTTCCATGTTTTTCTAGCCACTAATATAGCCATACGATTTTTTCAGTGGAGTGCCGTGCAGTTTATCAGTCACCCTGTTTAGGTAACCCCCCCATGGCTAAAAGTTGCGAAATGTGTAAATGGTCATGGTCACATCTTTATACAGTATAGCGCTTTTCCACCTTCAAGGCACCCAAAGCGCTTTACAACAAGGAACCAATCACCCATTCACACACGCATTCACACACCAGTGTGCGCAGACACTGGGGGCGAGGAGGGTTAAGTGTCTTGCCCAAGGACACAACGGCAGCATTCATCTGTGGGAGCTGGAATCGTACCAACCTGTGGGTCAGTGGATCTGACCGCTCAACCACTGATGTTTCTTATGTCAAGAGCGGGATTTGAACCGCCAACCTTTGGATCAGTGGACAAACGCTCTACCAACTGAGCTACTGCCGCCCCCGTGTAAACTGAGCATTTGCGATCCTTTTCTGCGTTTGAAAAAAACACAGCTCAAATGGGCGATTCTGAACAAGGAAACTTTCTGACGTCACACGGAAAATGCAGTTCCACCCCCCGTCTGTGTCTCTACCCACACTCTCTGTAAATCACGCCCAGAGAGTTTGAACCGCGAATGAGCTACGCAATGCAAAATGCGTTTTTTTATTTGCCTGGAGGCACATTAGAGTGTTTCCAGGCTCGGAAGTCCTTTACCCGACCCTCTGGACCTCTGAAACAGCAGTGGTTTAATTTTATTTTCTGTGAAAATGTGTTTTTTATTGAAACAGCTCTCCTTTCTTTCTCCGCTCTTAAAACACGGAAGTGGGGCCAGCGCACAGCGCACCGCTAAAACAGGGAATCAGCGGCACATTTGCCCCCCCACCTCCCACCCCCCCACCCCCACCCGCAGCTCTGACCTATCTCTGTCCTTCTCATTTGCATTCAAGCAACAACGCCCAGAATGAGTTGTTCAGAGAGATATTTTTTGACCATGGCTGTGTACATGGGTCTTTCTCATGCACTGAGTCTTGATTTTGAAGGATTCATTTACAGTATTAGGGAACCTTTAAGGCACCATATAAAAGCATCAAGAAGTAACATGTCATGGGATCTTTAAGGCAGCGGGGATGCTTTTCTATTTGTGTCGAGTCTTGTGTAATATTACAGGTTGGCTCATGAAACTGTGAGAAGCGCCTGCTTCACTGTTGCCATGGTATCGGAACTTTTTAGAAGGAAATTTGCACCCAAGTAGTTTGGACTAGATAATTTCTTTTAAGACTGTGGGTGCACTTTCCCCCATTTCCTTCAGCTAGCTGGACCCTGTCACCTAAATTAAGATGGATGAGAGACTTGTGTGCAAGTAGAAACATTCCTTGCACAAAGATTCTTCAACAGAGCTACATATCAGCAAGTTCTGCCTACAAAGAAGACAAATGACTGAAGTAAATCCAAATAAATAATATATAATAAATAAATAACCAAACACAAATAAAAAGACACTGGAGCTAGTGGACTTTCTCCACTGAAAGAAGAGAAATGAAGTGGACTGTTCATGCTGTGAGTATTGTTAATGATTTGTTGTTGTTGTTTGAATATTGATTTGTAAATCTTTTGTGTAAAACTGTTAATGGTTTTGTAATGTAATGGGAGTGGAATTTTACAGACCTCTCCTCAAACCCCCCCTCTCAACCATAGCAAAGTTACACCAATGCCTTCTTCCCATTGGTCTAGCTATTCTAACTGTCCCAGATTGTTTGATTCTCCAGTACCGGCTTTCTGAAGACGTGAGGCCAAACCAAAAGGACCTGGATCGGCCCACAATTGATTAACATCGCCCTCTCACTGGTTGTATGCACATGTCACAGAATGGCTTAATTGATCAATTTAGACTCAACACATAGCTTTAGATAACTCTTAAAGTGTACCCAATCTCAGATTTTAGACACCAGCCTAGGATAACCTACACTCATGTGCATATTTCATATTTAAAGGCTGTCTGTTTAACTTGGTCAATAAATATTCATAAACCACAGTTTGGTTTGGTGAATAGTGATGTCCAAATATGGATCACTGATATGGACAAGCATTTACAAACCTTCGGAATATAAGTTTTTTATTTAATGATTTATTGATTAATTAACTTAGGTAATTGATTATATTGGTAATATTTCCTCAACATTTGTTGAGTGGTGCCTCAAAACTCTACTTCTCGTCAAAGCCAACACTCACAAAGGCCACGTGAGTCCTGCTTCAACTTAGAATTTTTAAATTCCAATCTGTAATATCAATTACCCCCCTTTAACCAACACCTGCTTACTACACTTGAGATGGAGGGTAATTGAGAGCAGAAGATGGGCCTGGAAATCTGATCAAGCCTTTCACTTTCACTGACAAGCGTCAACAAACAGGAAACCATTTCAGATAGAACCAATCCCCTCACTTTACAGCACACCAAATTACCCTGGGGCAAATGTATTTACTGGAGTCACTTTTACAAAGTTGAAGGGTAAAGGATAAAAATATTCAAATACATTCACTCTGCACAGAGCCTTGATATGAACGCATTTTGATAAATACTCTGCCTCAGGGGAAGAGAAGCATCTGTCAGTGAGTGACTCATAGATCTGACACCACTGTGTGATTTGTAGAAATAATTTCAACTTTTCAATCTGGAACATCATTACAGTGCAGCATGGGGCATGTAACTCACAGGAGGAAGAACTACAGCAAATCCAGTGGCTTCAATTCATGCTCAAAAAACTCTTGCTGTGCCAACAGCCATCAAAGTCTCTATATGACACAGATCACAGCCAGTCCATTTTCTATGAAAAGAACCTCATTTTCACTTTTGAGAATAAGCCTAGTGGTCCTAGCAATGACCCAGCTTACAATTACTGTGTGCATCATTATTGGGAAACTGAATATTTTTGAATTTGTGCAAAAACAGCTGGAGTTTGACAGAAGTCTTTGCTGAACTCTTTTATGCCTCTCACATCCTCATGAGAGTGACATTTCATCAGCCCTGATGGAGGGATTGCCTCAATAGTCTCCATAATCTTTACAGTGAGGTAAAATCCATCAACAAAATTAAACATGTTTTTAGGGAAAGCTATTTTGAAAAAGTGGCTCACACACTGAGGAGTTTTTAAAACTTTTTGTGTTGAGTTTTTAACATCATATCTTGGGATGTTTAACAAATTAAGAAGTGCACCATGTGCAGGTCAAAGGACACAAATAACAGACTGTTGGATTGTGAGAAATTAAGTGTTTGTTTTTCCACCTGCAAGAGGCTAGTGAAGGTGCTAGCTAAAGTGCTAACTATTGACATTTGAGATGCTACAGGATTTTTACACCAGAGGAAATAATTTGAGGGAATGAACCATTTCATCACCAACAGAAACAACAGAGCGGAGTAAGAGTAAAACCTTTCCTGTTGTGTTCACCTGCAAGGAGAGACACATTTGGCTCTTCCTCTCTTCCCTCTTGTGATTTTTAAAAAAAATATTTGGTTTCTGCATTTTAAAATTACAAAGTTAAGACCAAGATTATGAGTCCAAAATAGTTGAGAGAGCCTGAATAATATAATGCAATATAGGACCTTAGCATTCACAAGTCATGTAAAATATTGTATTTTAAAAATTTACATTATGAGACAATGGAGCATTGTTTTGTAATACTTGTGTTAAACTGAAATACTTGTTCAACTGAAAAGAAAGAGTGAGATTTGAAGTAAATCCATATTTTATACAGAACACCAGAGTGGGACATATGCTGCATGGCTGGCAGGATGATAAGGATAATGGTTATTTATGCCTGCGTTTCCCCACATTGTGTCTGAAATGTGTGCTGGCGGTTCTGCTTTTCCCTCGGCTTCCATACAAAGTCAGTCAAACCAAAGAGGCATATTTCTTTGACACAAACAAATGACACAAACACACCACATGAACACTGTTTACATGACCTTGTTTGCTTATCGCCTCTGCATGAATGATTGTTTCCTCCTGTCTATGTGAGAAACACACTTATAATAAACATAGCAGAGCAGCTCACCTGCCAGTCCAGTGTTGGCGGGACTGGGGGGGAGGAGGTGGTCATTAGTGATGGTCAGAGTGGTGTTGGTGGACTGACTGGTGAGAGGCGATGTCAGTCTAATGCTGCTGTTAATCTCCGCACCTCCCGAGTTATTATGCTGTGGTAGTAGATCTTGACCTGTGACACATGAGGAAAATGGATGTGATTTACTGAAATGCAAAGACAGGCTGTATATATGTATCTTCACATACACATAAACTTTACATAATACAACAAAACCAAAAGTGTGTAGACTGAAGCAATCTTATCATAACCCTTTTAACAATTTTTAACTGAACAATATTTTGCATGTTATCAATATAATAAGTCTTCCCTCCTTGATCCCTTTAATTTTAGTTTAACCTTAACATACCTGTAGTATGTTATTAGTTTTTGCACTTGAACTGAATTTTATATCTGTTGTCTATTTACATCATCGTCCCAGACCACTACTGCTCTCTCTTTGAATCAATTTTGAAAGATGGTTTAAAACAATAAGATCAGTCCATACCTTTGTGCAATAATAGTGTATATATAGTATAATTAGTAAGATAGTTAGATGTGTAAACACATGCCTGATATGGTGAGGGTGATCTCCTGAGTGCCTCCTGCTACAGAGCTGGCACCCGCGGCAGAGGCCTGAGCTTGTACTTGGGCGATGGCTTGGGACAAACTGGAGTTATTGAAGGTAAAGGTGATTTCTTGATTGCTGTTGCTCCCCGATACAAGACCTGAACTGCCCATCACATGACTGAGATCCTGAGAACCTGGATGAACCCCCATAGAAAACAAATATTTAACATCAACATTCATTTGAAATATTAGGATGTCCGTATCATCTTTAATAAATCATGACTAAAGAAGATTAAATTAGAGACTACAAACAGAACGTAACTAAAATACATAATAAATACTAAAATGATAATCCGGAACAGGATAAAACCCTGCAAATCTGAGTGACTAAAGATTGAATGAATATACTTTGCAAAGAGAGCTGAATTGGCGAAAAAATAATTATCCAAGACAAAACCCTGCAGATCAAAATGACTGAAAAGAAGGATAAAGCACAATCACCGCACTGATCTGTTTAAACTTTAAATTAAACTGAAAGGTTTCCACCTGCAGTGTCGTGGTCAGAGAGGCCTGCCATGGTGACCTGTGCCGGGGTGATGGTGGGGGCCTGGAGGGGCAGGCTGGTGAGGGGGTGAAGCACCACACTGGCTGATGATGTGGGGTCAGTGCTGGACAGGAGTTGGTTTCCTGAGTGAGACACAAGGCCAGAGTCTACACTGAGGGGCTGAGAGAGGAGACCGCCCTG
Source organism: Paratrypauchen microcephalus (assembly GCA_036785185.1). Lineage (NCBI taxonomy): Eukaryota > Metazoa > Chordata > Actinopteri > Gobiiformes > Gobiidae > Paratrypauchen > Paratrypauchen microcephalus. The sequence continues at coordinate 17,359,384 of JAVJIX010000002.1, read as the reverse complement.
CTGTAAGGTTTGCTGTAATGTCTGCTGAAGCAGGGTCGGATCAATCTGGGGCAAACACAATATAACAGGTCATGACTCCACATGACAAAGGAAAGTGATGCTTATAAAATTACACTTCATAGAGAAACCATACCAGAACAATGTCTGAAAAACATTTTTTTTAAATATATTTGTTGTTACTTTCTGGTATTATTTTAGTAGATGGATAAAGTTTTACCAAAAACATATACGAGTATTACACATTTTATTTTTAATTTATTCTATACAATTTTAACTTAATCTAAAACAAAATTGATTTAAATTGCTGTGCCAACAAACCTTTGATCACAATTATTTTTGCTTTGAGTGAGTCTAAATTACAGAAGGAATAGGAATAATTGCAGACTGCAGTAATTTAGTTATTAGAGGCTCAATTAAAATATTTGAAAGGCCTAAAAGAAAAACTGATTGTTGTGATTATTAAAACTTTGGTTAAAATGTGAACCTGGAGTGTGATGTTGTTGATGTTGCTGGCATCAATGCCAGAGATCTGCACATTGGGGCACACCAGATTAGCGGGGGTCAGCTGAAGTTGGATACCCTCTAGTGTTGTCAAGCCATCGGACAGAGAAACAGTGAGGTCTCCCGCTGCTGCAAAACAAAACAATCATTTATACAGTCAGTCTATTATTCGAAGATCAACTTACATGAGACAATAGGGTCATACTGGTTCCAGCACTGTATGGCTTGTTACTTGACTATTGTTTGTAAAATGTTATTCACAAAACATTAACATTATTATGAGCCACATATTTTCAGTTCTCTATGCTTGATGTATAGTTAAATCCTCTTACCTTTTTAATATATGCAATGTTTTTTTTGGACCTGGACCTGATTTTTATGGACTTGTACAAATGTCACTGATGTAGTGGACAAATACGCAGGTATATTTAAGCCAAAATACTGCCAAGTGTTTGAATAATTTGGGAGGTTATTGTGGCTGGTAAAAGCAGTGTAGAAAACAGTGAAATTACATTTGAAAAGGAAAATATGCCTTTGGAGCATCTGTTAGATTGTAATGAAATTCAGATTCCAAACAGGTAGAAGCCATTTTACTGCAATTTTACTGAAAATAGAGATTATGATTCTCAGAGCCATTTGGCGGTCTGCAGATATGTGTTTGTCTATCAGTCTGAAAGTATAATTAATTTAAGGTCATATAATGCCCATTTTTGTTCCTTTTGGCTTTTTCCTTAGAGCAGTGGTTCATTAGTCGGAGCGTTTGCCAACTGCACCACTCACAAGCATATACTTGGAACTAACAAAGAACTGTATTTCCTAAGAGTGCAGTCTAAGTCTATACACATTATGTGCCTCACACAAGTCAAGGAACACCACTACATGCTACCAGGAAGATAATCTTCTATGTGATGTGTGATAACAGCCATAACTCACCTGACATAGAGGCTGGGAGGATGGCTTGTCCGACCAGCCCAGGTTGCAGCAGGTTCTGGTCCAGTCCTGTGAGGCTGGTTTGGAGGTAAATGTTTGAATCGTTGTTTGGTGTTTGGAGCAGGCCTACAGGGTGCAGATCTGAGGCTCCTGTTGTCTGGCCCTCCCCTGAAACCACTGTCTGCGAGGTGCTGGTATCTTGACTGGATTGAGTGTGTACTGGGGCTGAGCGCTTGCTCTTGCGTTCACTGTTGGGTCTGAAATGACACTGGATGTGTGTTTTGCGGTGGCCAGAGGTTCTGAATCGGAGTTCACAGAAAGGACATTTGAAAGGTTTGGAGCCTGTGTGGAGGCGCATGTGGACCTTGAGGCTGCCCTTTGTGGAAAATGAGGTATTGCACATGTGGCAGCTGAATAGTTTCTGACCTGAAATCATACACAGGGATTTGAATGAATATTACCTATTATTCTAATTTAAACAACAGTGGTTTAAAATAAATTTTCCATGTACAAACCTGTATGTGTCTTAACATGGCTGTCCAAAGTAGATTTGACTGTAAAGCTCTTGCCACATTCATCACACTTGTACGGCCGTTCACCAGTATGGATACGAATGTGTCTATAAATGAATAAAAGTGATTTAAAATCAATAGGTGAATAGCAATGTCAGAAAAAATAGGCTGGGTTGTTATTTATAGACTGGGAACGCTTTTCCATCTCAGATTTCCTATGAGAATTTTGAGTAAAAAAAGAAAAAGAGAGAGCGCTTTAAAGATTTAGATTTGGATTCTCCTGCCAACTGCAAACTCCCAGGACAAAATATGTGTTGTAGTACAAAGAGATACAGTTTGCATTTGAATCGTCTTTTAAATTATTATTTTATTCTATGCCAATCCTCTGAAGTAGGTCCTACAGTAACAAGGAGGGATTTTTTTCAATATTGGTCAGCACAAGGATTAATCTGCAATCCTGATGCTGTGAGAGCAGTATGAAGAGGAGTGCACATGTGCACCTCATCATCACTTTCTCAGTAGAAATTACAGTGGGATAAAATAACAGTCACCGTCATTAAATAATGTAGTGCTTTTTGTTTAAACAGCTATAAAATGCTGATGCGGATCAGAAAATTAAAGTGTGAGGTATTGTACTGTGGGCACACAGTGGTCTAATTAGCAGGCTCAATACATAATTGCTTCAAGAGTGTATGCAGTGATGGACTGGTGGGTTGACCTTTATCTTCTTTCATTAAAATGTGGTTTATTTATGATGACCTGAGCTACCAAAGCACAGCAGCTGTTATGAGTAAAGAGGGGTGTCCAATATGGAGGTGAATGCCAACCACATTGTGCATCTTTAGAGTAACTTTAGCAGCAGTGAAAAAAAGAGTTTTTATGTAGCTCTAGAAAAAACATCAGTTTCTGTGTAACTATTACCTGACCAGATCGCTGGGTTTCTTGAAGCTTTTGGGACAGTAATTACAGCAGTTTGCAAACTTAGGTTCAGTCTCAAGCTCCACGACTTTGTCCTTGATTTCACTGATCCTGTCCCGCTCGGCTGCAGACTGGGCCAGGATACGCTCAGACACAGAGGCGTCCTCCCCCGGGTCTTTGGCCAGTTCTGCAGTTTGCTCCTCAGTGAAAGTGATGATTCCCATACACCGCCGCTTTGACGCCTTCGGCTCTCCATCTTCATCATCATCATCATCATCATCATCCTCATCATCCTCGGGATGACTTTCAAGACCTACAAACAAACTAGAATAATATCTCTGCGATCTTGCATTTTAGTAACACTTCAGAATAACATCATTACTCATGTGTTTACCACTAAGTATTAAGAAATGTAATCTTTGGCTAAATACTGAGGGGCGTTGGTATACATAATATAAGTTTACAAACAATTAAAATTAACAATGCTCCTGTACTTAAAGATCTCCCTGTGACTTTTCTGGTTGTGGGTCTACCACTTGCTTATTATTGCAATTGTTTGACTGTTCCACAATATGGCATTAAACTTATCTTTATGTTTTAAATTCATCAAAAATATGCATGACCTCATGGTGTCGCTTGTCTCCATGGAGATAGATAAGCTACATAATGCACCTTCATGTAAAATGTATTTAATTCTCAGTTTTTGAGGTGTACAAGAAAATGTACCTGTTTCGATTGAGTGCTCTTTCTTTAAGTGCTTCTTACACATCAGACTGGTCCTAAAGTTGTCCCCACATATACTGCACCTGTAGGACTTCATATGTGTGATCATGTGTCGGCTCAGGCTGCCGTTGGTGGTGAATGTGGCATCGCAAACGTCACATTTGAAAGGCTTCACACCTGACAGAAAATAACATAAACATTAAACTACCTTGTGATAATAATAGATTAGTGTTTTTCATCTTATACAATCAAAAAGATCCACACATACTGGTATTCTGTTGAAATTGTGAAATACTTAGAACTTATTTTAAAAAAAACAAAGCATTCATCTCTGCAATATTAATCTGCTCACTCCTTGCAGATGTGGCTGACCTGTGTGTGTGTTGAGGTGGGCCTTGAGCACTCCGGCCGACACAAAGGATCGTTCACATAAATGACACCTGAATGGTTTCTCCCCTGTGTGGGACCGCACGTGCTGCTTGAGATGGCTGGACTTTTTGAAACCCTTTTTACACCAGTTGCATCTGAAATAGAGAAAAATCAACACAATATGTGATTTTCGATTTTACAGATTTTTATTGTTTTTGAAAAAAAATCTATTTTTCTGGTAGAACTAGCACTATGGATTTTTTTCCATAAAAATGCTTGTTCATCCAAGATCAGAGACACTTTTAAGGCTGAAATAATTATTGCTTTGGTCATCCTACATTTTATTTTGAATTACTTTTGCCTTGAACCATTGCCAATCTAACAGTCCTCTGGCACTAGCCTCACTGTAATTCCTCAACTCAGGACACTTAATGTTATCAGTATTATGGCCCATTAAGAGTCAAACAGCTATATTTCTTGATGTGCAATTAGATTGAGTATGTTGGTTGGCTCAAACTTGTATACAGGATTAATGACAGCAGCAAAGCCATGTTTTTTGCTGGTTACAGGATGGGAGTGAGAGAGTACAGAACATTTTTTATAATAATAATAAATAATTCATTGCATTTATATAGCGCCTTTCATGACACCCAAAGCGCTTTTACAGTTCATTGTTCATTCACTCCACACTTGGTGGTGGTGGCAAGCTACTTTCTGTAGCCACAGCTGCCCCGGGGCAGACTGACGGAAGCGAGGCTGCTAATCTGCGCCATCGGCCCCTCCGCCCAATTCCAACACACGCACACACCACTTTCATACTAGGCAATGTGGGTAAAGTGTCTTGCCTAAGGACACAGCGACAGTTTTTTGCAAATGGCGCCCCACTGTGGCACCTGGAATTCCCAGCGGTCTCCCATCCAAGTACTAACCTGCCTTGCTTATGAGATCTGACGGGATCAGGCTTTGACAGGCAGGTATATCGGCATTTAAATTAAAGTGTAATTGACATTATGGTACTTTCTATTCACAGTGTTTTGTTTGTTTGGGCTAAAAAGATTGCCCTACGAGCATGCGTTTCTTTGGATGTGAGGGATTCAGGTGTATTGTGATGCTGAGGTGCAAATTACATTCACTTTATAAGGTCACACTCCTCACCTAGTAGGTCAGGTGTGAATAAATTATAAAGTGAAATTATCTGTGGGTTGACTTGTTGTAATGGATTTCTTCAACAAATGCACTCTAGCCTTTAGAGAAAGCTCGCTTAAAAAGGTGCACACTGACTTTCCAGGGGGGCAGCCATAGCATGGCGTTACCTGATCTATCTCCATGGCGACAAGCAGGTAAAGCAAAGCCAAAAGAATGCATGTATCAATGTATTTCTAAGGCATAAAAACACAAGATAATGTATATGTATAATAACATAATGTGGAACACTACAGTCAATACTGTCGCTGGCCGGCCCCCAGTCAGAAAAGTTACTTAGTGTACCTTTAAGAAGTCAGAGGAGAAGACTACAAAGCACATGACATTCTCCATTTTGCCATCGATATTCACCACATTTCTTAGTGTTTGGAAAGGCTTGCCTGATATTGCACCATCAGTATCAGAATATCTTTAACATCTGCTTATCTGAGACAATAAAATGCTATTCCAGGGGGGAAAAGATTTAAAAGTGTAATGCTGAGAAAAATGTGTCAACTTCAAAAGAAAGAAAAATCTGCAAAGCCCTGTGAGGCAGGTTATGATTTTGGGTAATACTGCAATAATTATTTTAACCTTAGGATGGGTTTCCATTTATTCCTGAAACCTTTGCCACTTTTTTAATTTTTAGGCTTAAGCCTTTTATTGGTCTCACACACAATGACACACAGTGACACACGGGAGAAATTTGACTTCTGCATTTGACCCATCCTTTTCAGGAGCAGTGAGCAGCCATCTTTTTTCGGCGCCCGGGGGGCAGTACCGTGAAGGGTCTTGCCCAAGGACCCACACTGGTTAGCTCATTGCCCGGGGGGGCAACACTAAAAGCATGCTGCAGGGAAACTGGCATCATCTTTAGCTTTCAAAAGCATATTCATCTGTCTCTACATTACTTTTGGGGCCTAGAGAAGTTTGCATTTACTTGTTTACCTTAAAATAAAAATTCAAGCCTATATTAATGGGCTGCTCTGATGTATTGCTCTGGTGTATTTAAGGTGAATACTGTGTTGGTGATGTTCAGGTCTACACAGCATGGAAAATAATGGTGTGTAAAACCAACTGGGAAAGGAATCAGGAATAAACTGGAGGCAATTGAGGCTTTGGTTATTCCCATGTTGCCAAGACAAGAAATCCAAAAGAACAAGAAAACCTTCAGGCAACCAAGTATTGGGAAACTAAGTAAAGCATTGTGACCTGTGAACTCGCTTGCTGTTGTCTTCACTGTCGTCCTGATAATCCTGTGCCTCTGCTGTGAGCTGCAGTTCATCCTGGCTATTTTGCAGAAGATCATTATGTGTCTGAAACAAAAAATAGATATTTAATACAAAAATTATTACATTAAATGTGTGGTTCTAATAGAATGGATAATGTTGGAAAGTTTTGTACATACCACATCATCACTAGAAACCAGTAGATTTGGGGGAGGGAAACTGGTGGATAGAGCCTGGGATTCAAGGGTGCTTGAATCCTGAAGCTGCTGGACGGTGGAAAACTGATTCTGATTATAGCTCGGATCAGTAATTGTGAAACCTATAGAAATAATATGAAGACTAAACAATATATTTACAATAACAGTATTAATCATGACATTTCAGGCATACCAAAGAATATATTTGTACGGTTTACAAAAACAAATTCTCAAATTAATTATTTTAAGTATCTGAAGGACATATGGTTTTGTACTTTCACAATGTTGCAAAAACAAAATGTGTTTTTATTTTCATTGGCAAGCATTGAGACAATGCTGGAGTTACTGAACAGGCATGTCTTTTTTTAATCACATTTCAAACATCTTCAAACCATCAGTCAGTTGTAACCTCACAGTGGCAGGGAGATCTTGGTAAACAGATGTACCTTGTGTGAGAGACTGCTGATCAAAGCCGGGCTGGGGAAGAGCTGGGGTCTCAAATTGGCTGATATTTTGTGGCAAAGCATGCTGAGTGCTCACATAGGAGTCTGCATCACAACAAACACGGGAGAGAAGCCATATTATTTCTTACATACACAAAGAAGCCCTATACTTTGTACGGATAAAGTCAAACATGTCATAAAACCTCAGGTGAACTACCAAACCATATCTCTGGAAAAGCAAGAGACAACAACAGAAAGTCTATAGTTAATAAACAGGTAGTGTGTTTCTTACCTTCTCCTTGTACAAGTGGTTGGTCAGCTAGTGTTGTCTCCATTGTCACCTGTTGATCACCATTCACCACCTCTGTCTGGTCCAATCCCAGCATACTTTGTTGTTCGGGTGTAGTTGTGGATGCCGGTTGTAGGGAACCATCAGATATTTCCACCTGAATATCAGTTGTTGCTCCCAGTGGGTCGTCTGCTGACTGGTTCTGCAGCTGCTGGGCCAGTTCATATCTGACAAAACACAGGAAAACACAGTGAGCAGAGTGGACAGTGGCCAAAAGAGGCCATTAAAAAGCTTGGGTAGTATCATTCAAAATAAAAAATGCAATTGATACATCATGCAATTATTATATACATTATAATTGTCATATGTGGAGTTAATATGATTAACTTAGATTCAGGAGCTGGACCGCGCCTCAACCTCTTCGCCAGCTAACCACAGCTCATCTCGACCATGTCCTCAATTACCAAGAAGTCCTATTCATACAACCTATCCCAACAACACCGTCCACGTCAGCTCTCTCGACCATTTTGGATTGGAGATGGAGCCCCCACCCTGAGTCTCCCTCCAGCCATCACATCTACCCACGTCAATAAATATCTTTATCATTCATTGTTGTGGCGTGGTCCTTGGTAGTGAAAATGATGTAAAAATATTTTCCATGAATTAATCTGCAAGTTGGGTCAATTGCTCCTGATTTAAAGCTACCATTTGTAATTGGATTGACCGCCCTGTTGCATTCTCAGATAACGCCACTAGATACAATCTATGTTACTGCTGTCTGACAGTGTGCCAGCTTTGGCCTGACAGAAGCACAGGTGAGGCCAGGTGAAGTAAGAGGAGGGGGGTTTCACATCTACTGGTGAAAAAAAAAACTTAAAGATGGAAGCTTTAAAAATAAATTAAGAGAAATGTTATAATTTCATGACATCAGTTACATAGGTCTCGACAAGGCATAAAAAAGCAAAACAGCACTTAAGTATACTGTATCAACAGACCTGTGTGTCTTCATGTGCTTCCTACAGTTGGGTGACGACTTAAAGGTCTTCTGACAGTAGGGGCACATGTAAGGTCGTAGGTCGCTGTGAGTGGTCATGTGACGACGCAGGCTTCCGCTAGTGGTGAACGTGGTGTCGCACATGAGACACTTGTATGCCTTCAGTCCAGAGTGGGTTCGGATGTGAGCTTTGAGCACTCCAGACGAAGAGAAGCCACGACTGCACTGCACACACTTGTACGGTCGTTCTCCTGTATGAGACCTGGGGACGCACAAAAGGGGATTTTAGAGTTAAACAAACCTGTGTATATGTGGAACTTACACAAACAGCCAACAAACACTTCAAGTAAAAATTTAATTACACCATGGCTATTTGCAACACTAGCTTCTAGCAAAACATAAGAAAGATATACTTACAGGTTACATCATATACTGAATGCATTTTAGTATGACATATACACTGACTAACTGAGGACAGAAATAAATTAACAGAATGAAAAAAGGTGTAATCATTATGCACTGTGTGGAGTTTAGTTTAGCAGAGTACAAGAAATGTAAATACGGCCCTCCTGTTTGAGATAACGGAGCCTCATCTCAAGCTGAAGGATAAAAGAAACAAATTGTTGGGCATTGACCATTTCAGGTCACAGCAAAAATGACAGCCCCATTATTCAGATTAGCCTCTAAATTTCAAATGAAAAATGACACACATAATAAGTTCAAGATAGCAAGGTTATGAAGCTCAGTGGACATTTATTGATTGACTCGTTTATCAAGCACAGATAAACTGACAGGTCCTCAGCAGAATCATTGTTAACCAAATCATGGACTGTATTATTTATGTCTATCAAGTATCAAGAACAAACAATGCAATATAAATAACAAGTCTTGCAAAGTGACCTTAAAAAAACTTTTCAAAAAAGGACTTTTCAAAATGTAGCCAGGGATTCTCTTCTTTAATCTACATTTTCTGCCATCTACACTCTAATTTAAATTTAAAGTTTAAGTAAATTCTAAGGAGACTGTCAGATAAGATTAGCAAACTGTAAAACATTAAGATCAGACACAATTCCCAACCAACCAATTATTTTAAACGCGCCAATAATCCAGAAAAAGAGGATTCTATGATTATTAAATCTACAAAGGCTACTGAGATAATTAACACATTCATTGTGGTCTGTCTGACAGGAAGACAGACACTTCAGTGGAGGTGTGATATTTGACAAAAGCATAATTAGAGATTATTATAGTCAAACCTGACGTGCTGTTTCAGATGACTGGATTTCTTGTAAGCCTTATTACAGAATTGGCATTTGAATGGTCTGTCAGTTGTCACCACATCCAGATACTGTTGGAACGCCAAGCGAGAATTCTGGGAGAGGATGAAGCCTGGAACATATAATAATAAGGTTTGAATAATGCAATATAAATAATTTTAAAAATGCGTGGCTGAATGATCCTCTATTACCAAAATCAGTGATGAGGATGGGTTCTTGTAAGACTATTTCTGGGAGAGGTACATTAGTCTTAGGCACTTTCGTCTTGTTGGCTTTTCGGGGAAACTTATGCTTTTTCTGCTGGGTGTTTTTGAAGTGGGAAGCGATGTGCGTTTTCCTGTGACCTGATGTTCGGAAGATTTTGTCACAATGAGGGCAGGGGAATGGTCGCACACCTAACCGGAAAGGACAAAAGTTAAATGATTGGTGATCACAAAAATAGATGGGGACATAGTTCCATAAAATGACTTATAATGTAATTTTAGCTTATATTGTTTTACTCGTTTTTGATTATTTATCATTACATCCAACATGTTAACATCAGATAAAGCTGCTCGAAGCTGAGGTCTAAAAGTAAACGCAAAACATTTCTACAGATATGTATAAATCCGGGCTGTATCTCTTAAGATGCCACTAAAATGAATTTATCATACACTTCAGATGCATTGTGAGTAATAGTCATCATGCAGACCTAAGAAAATAAATGATAAAGTGCAATAAACAACACTGTCTTGAGTGCTCCTCTGGTTCCCTCTTAATTTATGTACATTGAGGACTTGTGACGTGACAAGAATGAGTGGACCCTGAAATAGCAGTCCATATGCTCCTGTCCCTGTGGCTTATCTCCCTGCTGAGAGCGGTTAGGCGGCATACCTGTATGCAGCCGCATGTGCACCTTCATGCTGCCAGAAGTGGAGAAACACTTGAGGCAGCACTGGCACTCGAAGGCCTTGATACCGGTATGTGTTTTCATGTGTGCCGTGAGGGTGCTCTTCACTGCAAAGGCTCTGTAGCACTGTTTGCACTTAAAAGGCTTCTCGTGGGTGTGGATGCGAATGTGGCGCACAAGGTCGCTGGGTTTCTTGAACTCTTTCGTGCAGTATGGACAGCCATGCCAGCGGACGCCGTTTTCCTCCCGGATGGAACCTGGGCCACAGCAAAGTAAGAGGTACAGTGAACACTTTTACAAAAGCGACAAGTTTAGACCATTAAAAGAAAGACAATAACATACAAAACAAAAACATATGGTATCTGAGAACCATTTTTATAGACTCACTTTCTGAAGAGAACTTGAACTGTTTTCCACTATGAAACAAGAGTACTGAGTAATCAACATACCTGGCATTTGTATAGGTTTCTTGAAGATACTCCTTTTCTTCTCTCTTATTCTCTCAAGCACTTTCTTGTTGGACACTGTTGGAGTGTGTGTGTTGTTGCTGCTGCTGTTATTGTGAATGTTTTCTGTTGGTCTTGGAGTTGTATTGTCTTCAGGTTGCACTACACTTAAGCCACTGTTCTCCAGAGCTTGCTGTAAAAAGACAAAAAAGGAAAAAAAAAAAAAAAATTAGTGGTGTATTAAATAACATAATAACTTATGCGTAATGTAGCTAATGTAACCATATCAAACAATAGTGTTGTTGTTTGCCATCTGATCCTGGCAAAACCATTGTTCTGTCAAAGCCATGAGTAAAACTGCCAGCGCCGTTTTCTACTTGTCATCAAAAGTTTATTTTTCAGAGAAGATGGTTGCAGTGAACCTTTTATTTTGCTCCGACAAAGTATACTGTATATATTTGTGATATTTACCTGTACATTCACAGTTAGATAGTATATATTGGCATAAAAATCTGAATGAATGTATCTGAACACACTAATGCACAATTTTCTAATTATTGTCAAAAATGAAATGAAATTACCCCTACTCCTATCACAACAACAGTACCACACACTGTTATTGTATGCCATTTTAAATGACCATCAAGACCTATACTCACTTGTAGGATATCCTGATTGATAGCCGTTTCAATGGGGATTGGAGGTTCGGGAGGCGGGGGTTGGCTGGTCTCCCCGCTCACCTGCTCGGACAGGTCCAGAAGCTGTTGAATAACATCTGTGACCCCCTCCCCACCCTCTGGTCCGCCTGCTGCTTGACCCGATGCCTCTGTTTCCTGGGAAATTCAGTCAGGAAAGAAAAGACAGAAAAAGAGCATGAAATGAACAGAGGGCCATTACTGACTGAACGAGAAGACAAAAATGTATTTGGAATTTCATCATAATAATGGTATAGCTACAGTATTAACCATAACAACCAGTATGGTCGATGTGAGATTAGGGGGAGGAACAAAGATTGGGGTGAAACAAAACAATACAAAGAATACAAAGAGTGTGCCTTTTTTGTTACTAATACTGTAGCACTGGTCCAAGCCAATGTAAGTGATGCAACTTAAATATAATATACCAAATCAACTGCTTTGCTTACCGATGCACTGGAAGGAACCTCAATGACAGAAATGTGCATTTTGCTGATGTGGGCATTTAGACTGCCCAACTTCTTAAACACACAGCTGCAGTCCATACATGGAAACATGCCAGCTCTTGCCTGCAAGACACAACCACAAGATGTAATTAGCAAAAAATAGGTAACAAACATTTTAGAGACCATTACAAAAGACAAAAAAAAACTATAATAATACATTTTATCATTTAGAAAGATACAAATGTTTAGTTGGTCTATTTTTACAGATTTCAGAAATGTTACTGTCCAGCTGCTTAAATTAGGGTCACTTTTACAGTTATGTAGACATTATCTCGTGCCTTTCAAAATTACTCTGACTTTAAAAGTTTTTTTTCTGCTTTCCACCATATAGTGCAGTTTTTGCAGTCTGATACATGCATTTTTCTTGAATTTAAGCAGAGTAGGAAACTCTCACCCAAAATACTTCTTATTTAACACACAAATGATGAGGTGCTATGGTGCCATTATCAGTTGTGCGAAGTCATGCTTTGTAACTTTGTGTTGTGAAAAGTTTTATACAAAAGACTGCAAATATTCAAGAAAAATATATTACACTACCTATTCAAAGCAAAATGAAAACTATAAGGGAGAGGCATAAAATAAATTATGCATGCCCCATTTGCAAATTTATGTCATCAGAATCAGAGTCCCTCTGTTAGGAAAGGCATCAGTATGCGAAGTGTCATTACTATGGTACATTGCACTGACCTTCCTGAATACCAAAGCATCTGCCTGGAGGGGAACATAAATACACTACAGATAACAAAAGAAAGAAACACTTTTTGGATATATTTTAATGTCTTGGCAAAGGCTCACAATATTATGTGAAAGGTAACACAAGAGAGGTCATTTTTCCTCCAAGATGAATCATCTTGTTTTCACAGTGACCCCCACTGTCCATCAACAGTGCTGCTGTAAAGAGGGTGAGCAGCACCAAATTCCTGGGGGGTGCACATCAGTGAGGACCTCTCCTGGACAGCGGACACTGCAGCACTGGCGAAGAGGGCTCAGAAGCGCCTCTATTTCCTCCGCAAACTGAGGAGAGCTGGAGCCCCCCCACCCATCATGACCACCTTCTACCAAGGCACCATTGAGAGCGTCCTGACCAGCTGCATCACTGTGTGGTACGGGAGCTGCACTGAACAGAACAGGAAAGCCCTGCAGCGCATAGTGAATGCAGCTGGGAGGATCGCTGGTGTCTCTCTCCCCTCCCTTCTGGACATTTTTAACACCCGGCTCACCCGCAGAGCGTCCAGCATTGTGGGTGACCCGAGCCACCCCTCACACAGCCATTTCAGCCTCCTGCCCTCGGGGAGAAGGTACCGGAGTCTCCGGCCCCACTCCACCAGACTGTCAAACTTTAAAAAACTGCTGCTAAGGACTACTGTTGCACTGTTGCACATTCACTACTGGAATTTTACTACTGTTGTACTGTTGTTTACTACTGTTGTACTGGAATTACTACTGTTGCACATTTATTTTTATCTTAACTTCAATGCACATTCTATTGCACCATTTCACTGCTGTATCTTCCATTGCACATTTTTGATGCACACTGCACATTTTGAACATCTGCAAATAGGTATTTATTTATTCTGTTGCACTGCTTTCAGAGTTTAGATCTTAGATATTAGTTTTAGATTTTTGTCTTAGATAGTTTTTGTTGTGTTTTGTCTTTATATTGTATTTTGTACACTGTCTTTTTTGCACTACCTGGCCAGAGAGAAATGAAATTTTGATTCACTGTATGTTGAACACATATGGCAAAACTGACAATAAAGCTGACTTTGATCTTTGAAGACATTCGGCTATGTAAATTGTAAAGCTACATAATGCCCAGGCAATGTTAAAATGCTTTAAAATTTCAAAATGGTACAATATAAAAATGTCATTTTTTTCCAGTGAGTGAAATTAAATTTCTTTGAACTCTTTAAATGTTATGACATAAAAAAATATAATAGTAATAATAACATTTATTTAAAACCCTGATTTGGAGCCATGGCTCTACATGTACACATTTATACAATATGAGGCCCACACAAAAATGAACAAATATCATCCACATACTGTGAAGAGAAGTGGTGGGAGTTTTAAATGCACACCCTGTAATTCTCCAAAGCAATAATTTTCTGATGTTTTTTATAGCATGTGAAGAGGCTCTAATAAGGTGTTATATAGATGACATGGTATGGTGGGCACCAATGTAAGATGCAGGATTGGTTGATCATAATGGGCATTTTCCAAGAACAAGAATTCTTCTTAGTAAGAACTTATAAACATAGGTGCTACACAGGAAGTGGTGTATGATACAATACATGTAGAGGTGTTGACAAAAGTGTGGGCAAAGACAAAGAACGTATGATGATACAGTGTTGGTATTTATGTCAGAAATAGAACTACCCATTGACATCTCCAGAAATGTCCAATTACAGCTACAGCTTGTGTACTGAGTACTCTGAAGGCACTCAGTACAAGTCACAGAAAAATACAGCTCGTAAGACAGTGAGCACAGTTTTGAACATCGATATGTGCCTTGTAATAATAAAAAAAAATATAATATAAATATAAAGCCTTGTAAAAGTAGATCTCGAAAACACTGCATGTGAACGAGCTGTCAATCACATAGCCAGTCCTCCAAATGATTACTGTTGAAAAGTAAGTAAGTGTAAAAGTAAATCCGGAAATGGTCTTCGATTTTTACTGGTGCCAAAGAACTGTTTGTTGTGGTAATGCAGTATTGTGTAAGCCTCAAAACTATAAAGAATTTTGAATTATTCACTTCTGCCAGTTTGGTCCAAAATAATTCAAAAGGCTATCCAGCATAAATCTAACATAACTTATCTTCTCATCAACAAGGAGATGTTATTGGTTGGTCAGGAATGTTCCACAGTATGGCATTAAACTTAACCATCTCCATGGACACAAGTAACATTATTAGACCAAGTTACAGATTGGATTTGTGGAGAGACAGCCCCGCTCACAGTAAGATACAGAAATTAGATGTTTTCTAAGATAACTAAGTTTCACGGTACAAAACTAAGTTTCAAGGTACAAAACTAGTGGGGTTGAAAAGGTACTCATGAAAAACAACATTTTCAACAGCAAGTGTCTTTTAAGCCTTTATTCTGGATGAGACTCACATAAATTCAACTCTAATGATATTGCTCCCAGACTGCAAAATATAAATCTGCACATGAAACAAAACCGCAACTGAGTCCTCGTGCTGTTTATTCATCCAGTCAGTCATAAGGATAAACTCGCTCTGGAACATGAAAGCTAAAGTACACTTGTGAAAATTTGACGCATTATACAAATTGACCGTCTGCTTGGCTTTCAACAGGCAATTCAATCATGTGGTTGGATTGTGGGCTTTTAACATGAATACAAACTTATGCCGTCAATCAGCAGATGAGACGCTCATAAAACAAAACATGCGTTAAAGCAAGTGGCATACTGTTAATGTAATGATAAAAGATATGATTTGAGCTCACCAAGTTGTTTGTAAGGACCTTTAAAATTAGACCCAAAATGGACATACCCATCAATTGCCCATCAAACAAGTAAAACTGATTTAATACCAAATAAAATGGTAAAATTAATGCAAGTGAGTAATCAATATTAAAATTATATGCTCTAAAAATGTTAGTTTGTATGCAATTTATCACTTAAAGACTTCTGTAATAAATGACTTGAATGTAAAAAAAGAAAGAGCGCTGAAACATTCTCATTAATTACATTTTGATTTGTAATTTTGTGCTAATGTCGCTGTGTCATCAAAATTAAAAAGCTCCAGGTGGCGGCTGCTTTCGACTCACTTCGCTAACTGCTTAAGAACAAAAATAGAAAAAGAAAGTGCAATTAAGAATGTGTTTCCTTTTCTCCTCATTTAGAGCCTCTTGTAGAGATCCTGTTTTTTTTTTTTAATCATTTTAATCAATACTTGACATCTGTATGGTTGTTGTAGTTAACATCATTATGCATGCACATATTCACATAGAAAAAAATTAAATGATTATACTGTGCATATGATTAGGAATAGGTTTTAGGAGATAGGAGATTGCCATATATGGTTTTAAATGACCAGCTTTTAGATCAATGTAAACCAATGTTTAGATTCCAGGGCAGCTGATGGTCAATATTTTAATGCTGATCTATGTTAATTTTCCTTAAAATATGATTTTTTTAATATATACAATTTCAGTTCACTAACACTTTTACTGTTTATATACAGTTCGCTGTTCTACATAGAAATACAATACAGAGAACAAAAGATTAAGCCTGTCCGTAGACTGTATATATAAATGGAAATAGCTAATGTGCTAACCGTCGTGTTCCAAAAAGGGAGTTCACATGCGGGCGCTTCTGGCTCTTTCTGACCCTGGCTGCCATTGACTTACATTGTAATATTGTAGCCCCGTCTGTGTAACTGCTGCTGTGAGCCTCGTAATTTTGGTCGTAATTTTGGTCTTAAAATGTTTTTTGTTTTTTTTGCTGTTTTGTCAGTTAAATAAATCCTATTCTTAATATAGGGCCTGGCTTCAAAATCACCCCTGTAACCGTCACAAGGCTGGCGGTCACCCCTGTAACCGCCAGCCTTGTGAACTGGTGGCGTCAAACTTGATTAGTCCACTTCTTTATACACTCTATGCCTGCCACAATAACAAAATTTGAAGTATGGTATATAGCTGAAGAAAGAAAAAAAAACAATTCTAAAATGTATAATATGTTTCAGAATCAGAAAGGTGTTATTGCCATATGTTTGAACATGTTCACAACATTAGGAAATTGCTTCGGTACATGGAGCGGAATAAAATAGAATAAAATAAAATAGCAGAAAACTGAAATTAACAAATTTACAAGAATACAAGAATGTAACAGTGCAGGTGCAGGTAATGCTCAGGTGCAAAAAGAAAAACCAGCACAGGGTCATGTGACTGACACAGAGCGGGGGGTGGGGTCCTGTGACTGACACAGAGCAGGGGGTGGGGTCATGTGCCTGACACAGAGCGGGGGGTGGGGTCATGTGCCTGACACAGAGCGGGTGGGTGGGAAGAGTCCTAGTGTTGTTATTGTTCAAAAGTCCGACAGCAGAGGGGAAGAAGCTGTTTTTTATGGTGGGAGGTTCTGGTCCGAATGGACTGTAGCCTCCTACCTGAGGGGAGCAGATCAAAATGTCCATGTCCAGGGTGAGAAGGATCGGATGCAATCCGACCTGCACGTGTCCGTGTCCTGGAGGTGTACAGGTCCTGCAGAGATGGAAGGCTGCAACCAATTACCTTCTCAGCAGAGCGAACAACACGTTGCAGTCTCTTTTTGTCCCTGGATGTGGCTACAGCATACCACACGATGATGGAGGAGGTGAGGATGGACTCGATGATGGCAGTGTAGAACTGCACCATTGTCCGTGCTGGCAGGTTGAATCTCTTCAGCTGCCTCAGGAAGTACATCCTCTGCTGGGCCTTCTTTATGACGGAGGTGATGGTGGGCTCCCATTTGAGGTCCTGGGTGATGGTGGTCCCCAGGAAGCGGAATGAGTCCACAGTGGTGATGGGGGTGTCGGTCAGGATGGTGGGGGGGAGTGGGGCTGTGTGCTTCCTAAAGTCCACAATGATCTCCACTGTCTTCTGGGCGTTCAGCACCAGGTTGTTCTGGCTGCACCAGGACGCCAGACGGTCAACCTCCGTCCTGTAGGCAGACTCATCCCCGTCCGAGATGAGTCCAATGACCGTGGTGTCATCTGCAAACTTGATGAGCTTGACAGACTGGTGGGAGGAGGTGCAGCAGTTGGTGTACAGGGAAAAGAGCAGAGGAGAAAGAACACAGCCTTGGGGAGAGCCGGTGCTGATGGTCCGGGAGTCCGAGACATTCTTCCCCAGCCTCACATGCTGCTTCCTGTCCGTCAGGAAGTCAGTGATCCACCTGCAGAGAGGATCAGGCACGTTCATCTGGGAAAGCTTGCCTTGGGGGAGGTCTGGGCGGATGGTGTTGAAGGCAGAGCTGAAGGTTCCCTGGGGAGTCCAGATGCTGGAGGGTGAAGTGTAGAGCCATGTTGATGGCATCGTCTACAGATCTGTTGGCTCTGTAGGCGAACTGCAGGGGGTCTAGGAGGGGGGCCGTGAGGGTCTTGAGGTGAGGCAGAACCAGGCGCTCAAATGACTTCATGACCACAGATGTCAGAGCCACAGGTCTGTAGTCATTGAGTCCAGTGATCCTTGGCTTCTTGGGGACAGGAACAATGGTGGAGGTTTTTAAGCAGGCAGGCACATGACAAACCTGCAGTGAAGAGTTGAAGATGCCCGTAAACACCGGGGCCAGCTCGTTGGCGCAGTGTCTCAGGGTGGCAGGAGACACCCCGTCTGGGCCAGACGGTGTCTTTAAACAGACAGTGTCTGTTTAAAAAACAAACTAAATAGCAGAGTACAAAGAAAAAGTTCCCACGATAAATACAGACCCCCTAACAATTTTCAGGGCAGGCCTACAAAGTATAAATATTAGGGATGCAAATTATCGATTAATTCATTAATCTAAAGTCGATTGACCTTATCGATCGACTTACGATTAATTGATAAGCGGCATTTTTCACCTGAATTTTAGTGTTTCAATAGGGTCTTTAAGAATATAAGCTATAGTATACATAACACTGAGTCAAAAATATATCATAGTATTATTATATTGTATATTTCTCAACTAATTATTCCTTAGTAAAAACCAGACAAAGGTATTGATGCTGAAAAACAAAATACAGTAATCCCTCGCTCTATCGCGGTTCGCGGATTTATTTAATTTTTTCCAATTTTTTTTAAATAGTGTAACATTGTGTTCTGCATCCTGATTGGCTAAGAGACTAGAGCAGGACTAAACATGGACTAAACCAGGTCTAGATAGGGTGACCACCGGCATGAAACAGGAAAGGAGGACACTTGTGTCCAAAAAGGAGGACAAAGGCCCTCAAGTGAGGACACCTTGTTTTTTTTTGTTTTGTTTTCCCTCGGGGAAAACAAAGAATGTGCGCTGAGAATGTGCACTGCTCGCACATTCTCAACCTATGCAGCGCACTGTAAATCAGGGATGAAAGAGCTTTTAGCGAATCTCCGCTTTTTATTCAGCCGCGGATGTCGCGCACAGGAATTCCAAGTATTACTAGTCGCAATAGAATAATATTTTGTCTTTAGGGAACAAGGAGCAGACCACCCGGCTCATTGAGCTGAGGTGGGACCTGTTCCCACCTCAGCTGCGAGATGGCCGCATGGCCATCTCGCAGATGGCCATGCGGTCCACGGACTGCACTCAGGGCTGAGCAAGTATGCACCGCCTCGACTGCAGGCTGAGACCACGCTCCGAACCGTGCACTTTCTGAATTGGGAAACAGCGAACATCGCAGGGTAGCAAGTGTAAATAATGGGTGGGGATTTATGACGATTTATGCAACGGTGGCCGACGAGGGTCCGAAAGGAGGACAAAACGTAAAAAGTGACAGACGGCCGGACAGACAGCTCTAAAACCGGACTGTCCGGACGTAATCCGGACGAATGGTCACCCTAGGTCTAGACCAGAACTAAACCAGGTCTAAACCAGGTCTAAACTTGGACTGGGCCTGGACTGAACCTGGACTAAACCAGAATTAAACCACCACGTGCCGCTGCTGGTTTCGTGCGGCTGGTTTGTGGCTCAGGCTGAGACTACGCACGGGCGCCGCGGTTCGATCTCGTGCTCAGCAGCCCCGGTGTACCCGCGAGGCCCACTGCTGAGCCCCGGTGTAAGCGCGGGCTGCTGAGTAGTGCCGTTGGCGCCTGCGGCCGGCTGTGAGTCGAGCTTGGCGATATAAACTCGAAGGTTAGTCTGCCAATCTATTTTAATGATATAATAAATAGCCACTACAGTGATCTGGAAGCCCTATTTCCACACATTTATGGCTTTGATTACTACTGCCTTCTACCTAACATGTTTTTGGCACACTGTACAGGCAAAAGATTCTACCATTATGGCTGCAACTGCACAAAAAAACTAAACTAGATGGGGATGAAACCAGTGATGAATAAACCAGAGGGGTCCTTACAACCACCTGCTGTGAAGTGCTTACAAAGGGAGAAGGACTAGATGAGCACTAAAGAGGAGGGATTCTGTGTCATTCTTTTGTCAACACACAAACAACATGGCACGGTGTCCCACGGCAATGAATGTAACAAGCACTGACCTGGCGGTTTAGAGGCTGACAGAGAGAAGGCGAACAAAGCAGCACATAATAACACTGCCATTGAAAATTGCACTGGGTAAAATACAAGATATCGGAAAAACATGGCGAGTTAAAAGCATGGGTGTATTGAGAGAAGAGGCCGGCTGACGTTACAAATAAGCACTTTAACTACATGTATTGAAGGTTAGGTGAAATTCTGAATTTAGGAAGAGGAAGGACTATTAAAACGTATTAGTAGCTATTAGGACAATATATTACATACTATATATCTATCAGTGTTTTCACAAGTGCAGTGGGTTTAAATTTATAAAGTTTGTTGTTGTTTGTTCAGTTTAGTGTTTTTCTTTATTTAATATTGAGAGCTGTTTTTCTTTGAATAAAAGGTTACTGTCAGAAGGAGCATCCATGTATGTATCACAAGTTGTATAGATGTATTGCATGTGTTATTCAAATGTAGAGCCTGTTATTAATTATGCTTGCAAACACTGTGTAATATGTTTAAATGTTAGTTTAGTTTCCATTTTAAATGCCGTGATCTGTGCAAAGCTTTAATCTTACATATGCAACATTAAGAATTCTACAGCTGACATTGCACCTTTTTATGTAAATCCCCTGTGCATGAGTGCCATGCCGAGGGCCTTACCTCAGAGTGAACTCTCTGAACATGGCAGTGCAGGTTTCCTTTTTGGGAGAAGGATGCAGGGCAGAACATGCACAGGTGGGGCTTCTCACCAGTGTGCTTCACCATGTGGGTCTGCAGCACCGCCTTCTGGTTAAACGCTTTTCCACAATGTGAACATTTAAAAGGACGTTCACCTGAAGAATAGTACATTTCCATCAGACAACAGCAATGGGAAGTTTGGATAATCTCACAACTAAAATGTACTGTGAGTGCCTCAGAATGTTTGCAAACCATTCATCTGCAATATTTAGCACAGTTGTTTTTTTTTTTTGTACTTTTCATGTACCAACATTTAAAAAGAATACAATGACTCACATAAAAAAGGCATAAAATGTATACTTTTATACTGATTTGTCCAGAGATGCTTAAAGTGTCCAGAGTAGCTTAAAGTATTTAATTAAAGTCTTTAAATTTTACTAATTTAAACATATTTGATCTTTTACTCAAGTATGTTTTAGAGTAAATGAGTGTTTCAAATTATGAAGATAAAGATAGAAAAGCAAACAGCAAACCTGAGACTCACTAGACATTTTAAAACCAGGCATTAGAGCTGCATGTTATTACATTTGATTAAACAAATTTTCAAATTAGGACCTTTTTCATCTCATTAACTTTAAAAGCTATTTTAGATACACAGTGCTCCATCTCCATCCAATAATGCAACAGGCTTGTGTACACAACATGTTGATGGATGCCACTGATCACAAGACCTTGAGTAAAAGGGAAACATAATAAATGAAATGTGAATCAGTGTTTTAATATTACATAAGATGAAGGCAAGAGTGGTTCAAGCACTGAAAATGTTGCTGGGCTTAGGGTATTATTTATTTCTAGTAAAGTCTTAATAGGTTATGCCTGCTGTAAAAAACTACAAACCAAACAGACAAAAGTGAAAAACATCAGGTTCAAATGATTTTGTTGTGATTGGCTTTTCTCTTACCTGTGTGTATCCTTATGTGTCTGACCAGCTGACTGGGTTTTTTGAATGTTTTTCCACAACTGCGACAGCTGTTTGTGAAGCCACTGCGATCAATACATTTTTTATAGTTTCTAGTAGATGAGAGAAGCGGTCTAGAGAGATTTAAAAAAAAAAACATAATTTTTTACATTAAAATTATTGGTACGTATTAAAAATATTCAAATGGTGACAGATGTTCCCAATAAACAAGATAGATGTTCTATTAAATAAGCACAAATTAGTTTTGTTGAAAGCTTTGAGCAATCTTATACATGGAAAAAAGTATTTGTCATAATGATAGCAGGAGAAGTTCAATTTGTCAACTGGACCAAGTTTGTTTGGTTGAAAACGTTTCGCCGCTCATCCGAGAGGCTTCGTCAGCTCTGTCAGAGCTGACGAAGCCTCTCGGATGAGCGGCGAAACGTTTTCAACCAAACAAACTTGGTCCAGTTGACAAATTGAACTTCTCCTGCTATCATGGATTCTACCTGGACGACTGAGGGACTTTTCACGTATTTGTCATAATATTATTCAAGTTATTTTAAACACACGTGAAAGATAATAAGCATGTGACACCCGGCTCACCTCATCTTGACATGAGTTTTCATGTGCTCCTTGAGAAGCAATGACGTCTTTAACTCCCCATTACACATTTTACAGGTAAAGACCTTGGCCCCTGACAGCTCCTTACGATGTTCCTCTAAGTGAAGGGAGAGCTGGCTCTGAAGAACAAACTCATCCCCGCACTCTGCACACATCAAGTTCTGAAATGAAATCATAAGAAAGCATTAGTATATGAAGTGACTTTTATAAGTATTCAACATTTTTAAACCGACCTCCTCCTTTTCGTGTAACATTAGGTGAGATTTGAGGCTAGCAATGCGTGAAAACTTCTTATGGCACACTGGGCATGAGAAGTCTGATGTGCTGTGTGTTGACTTGTGAAGAGTAAGATTGAATTCCAAATTGAAGCTCTGTGGACACTCATCACACCGGTGAGGCTGCAAAAGAAAGGTGACAAAAGATTACTCTTCTTTCTGCTCCCTTTCATTCAATTGTTTTGTATTGTTATCACACTGTTGATGTCTTTTTAATCCTTTATGAATGAAATAAACAAAATAATAATAATAATAATAATAATAAGTAGAAATACTATTGTGCAAAACCTGCTAATACAACAATAACTAAACACTTTCTATAAAATGGTTATATTGTATGTAATATGTACACCACTTTTTGGCATTGTATACTTGCAAACAAGTAAATAATGAACATATTTTAACATAATAATACAATAACCAAACATTAATTTTCTACTGATTCAACAGGCTACACTGACAACGAACATTTTTCAAACTTAAATAGAAAAAATAAACAAACTCCGGTGTGTGTTGCAAATACAATATATGACAATGCTTCACAGTTGCTGGATCAACACACAATGCACAAGATTTACCTGGAACTGGCACTGGGTATATGGCTATGCTTTAAAGCTGTTTGTGCTGAATTTAGCAGCGCCTTTCCACGATATGCAAGCTTCTGAGAAACAATGTTCTAAAGCTCAAAGGGAAAACAATAACATTTTTTGCATTTTTGACTTTTAAACTCACAGGGCCCAAATGTAATGCTATGCTGCTGTTATTCGAGCCAGTGCTGGCAATGTCAAGTTGAGCTGGCACCTAAGCAACAAGCTATTTCCCACTACAAACTCTGTCAAAAGATGGAGGCCAAAAGGTTATTTTTTCTTTTAAATGTCAACTGTCTTCACATTACTCATGGCACCACTTGGTACTCCATACACTGACTGCTTCTCTGGATTTACTGAAAAAACATGGTCACAATAACATCTAGTACTAGTTCATTACTGATGACTAACTCTACATTGATATAGCAAGTGGCTGCCTACTATGATTTAAGGATTCAAGATTTTACTGTCATTGTCAAAGAAAAACAACTAAATTATATTGCAATGATTCTTTTTTATGACACAGTTTTATTTAATTTGCAGTTAAATTATGAAGGAAGGTGAAGTGATTGTGTGACTTTGCCAGTGATACAGGCTTAATGAAAGTGAAAACACCCGACCCTTTTTGTTAGTAGGGGTGTGCAAAATAATCGTCATGACAATGCATCGCAATACTAACTTTCACAATATACTGCATCAATTCTTGATGCCAAATTTTTTTATTAATTAATAATTTAATATTTAATAATGTAATATTTAATATAAATAAATAAATAAATAATTAGTTTGTTTGTTTTTATAAATCCTATGCACTTTTTTCTTTGTGAAAGGGTATTGTTTGTTATGATGGTAACTATCTCCAAAATGGCAAATGTTTGAACATAATTTTTTGTTTTAGAAAAAAATCCTATGCACTTTTTTTGTTATTGGTTTGGTTTATTCGTTTTTGTTATTCAATAAATTCAGTTATGAATTGAGTTATGTATCAATTGAAGACACTACCCAGATACACAGCCACTGATATTTAAGTTATCCTCTTTTTTTTTGGTATATTTTCACTGAAGTATGTTGAATATATTGCAATGCATCGCAATAATTCAAGTATCGTGATGCATCGTGATAGTATCGCATTGTGGCATATGAATCGTGATTCGAATTGAATCGTGACTTCTTTGCCAATACCCACCCCTATTTGTTAGTCTGTGCAATTATGAAAGATGGAGATTTTATTTGGTGCAAAGAGCGGACATGTTAAAACTCTTTGCACTTATGTGTACTGTGGACTTGCCTTATCGCTCTCATGTTCGCGAAGGTGCTTCTGCAGTTGACTCTCAGTGGAAAAGGTTTGGGTACATGTTGTGCACTTCTTGTCCTTTAGCTCTCCATCGCTCTCACCTTTATTGGGATCTGCATCGACAATAGGGAGATTCAGTAAATTCAGTTCATTCAGTTTAGGTCAAGTGGGTTTTCAGGCCCCAAGTGGGTATGACATAAGACTGTTCCAGTTGTTTTTTTTTGCAAATGAATCCAACAATTTTAATTAAGATGATCCATATTTATAATGACCTACAAACTTTGTATTTTAAAATGATCTGTAGCCTTATGTCATGCAATTTCATGTTCAACCAAACACCGTTACTCTCAAATATTCTGCAATTTAATTTATTTAGCTATTAATAGTCATAAATAGTAAAAGACTAAACTACAGACTTTGTATTTTAAAGTGTTCTGTAGTCTTATGTCATGTAATTTCATGTTCAACCAAACACCGTTATGCTCAAATATTCTGCAATTTAATTAATTTATTTTGCTATTAATAGTCATAAATAGTAAAAGACTAAAATACAGACTTTGTATTTTAAAGTATTCTGTAAGATACGACTTTATTGATCTCACAAAGGAGAAAATCACTTGCCACATTAACTCCTGGCAGTTTAGTGCAAAAGAAAGTTAGAACAAAAAAAGTGCATACAGGTAAATAAGAAAATAGTAGAAAATTACACTCCACTACACAATGGAGTTGTACAGTCTGAAGCCTTATGTAGTCTTATGTCATGTTCAACACTGTTATGCTCAAATACTCAGCACTTTAATTAATTTATTTTGCTATTAATAGTCATAAATAGTAAAAGACTAAAATACAGACTTTGTATTTTAAAGTGTTCTGTAAGTTAAGGCTTTATTGATCTCACACAGGAGAAATTCACACAATAGCTCCTGGCAGTTTAGTGCAAAAGAAAGTTAGAACACAAAGTGTATACAGGTAAATAAGAAAATTATGTCATGTAATTTCATGTTCAACCAAACACCGTTACTCTCAAATATTCTACAATTTAATTTATTTATTTTATTAATAGTCATAAATAGTAAAAGTGGAAAATCCTAATTGAAAATTCCAAATACAGACAAAAAATTGATTTTGGAGAATCAATTGACGGTGATAGGCTAGGTCTACTGTAGGCTACAATATTAACCGTTAATTGTTTTACATGTTAATTGTTTACATAATTTTATACCGTCAACGCTAGCTTGAATCCACTGGCTTCACTAACGTTTCGCTTTAACGCTAACTTGTTGCGAACTCTTGCCCAGTAACCCCCCTTTAAAAAAGATACAGAAAATAAAATAAAATAAAAAATTGAAGTGCACTGAAGGGACAATTTGGTGTTCAACAATAACCAAATTAGAACTTTGCCTACACAGAGTTCACTGGTGGGCACGCAGAGACACGTCAAGTCCTGCCGAAGCAAAACAATAACAGCGTTTTAGCATGTTAGCCGTTAGCCTATTGAGCTAGTTAGCAAAGACAAGCTAGCGATAAATGTATAAAAGCGAATGATTAAAGGATAAAAGCAGATAGCGAGTATTTGTGCAGCGCGGCGCAGCTGTGATCCCCGCGGACGCCAATTTACACTGAAGCCAATAAGAAGAGGCACCGAAATGTTATTAATATCATTCCGCCTCAATCGCGGCACAAAGCAAAGCCCACCCGCAATACTATATCCGGGGACTATATACACAATATTCAACTCATAATATCTAGGCTACGGAGATGTTTGCCTGAATGGTCCAAGGATATTTATATACCTCGAAATATTTATTTTTTATTGATCCCATTTTGGCACTAGTTACCTGTCTCCTCGTTGCTTTTAACTCTCAGTTTGCGAGGCCGGCCCCGCGGCATAGTTCCAGTATTCAGGGCGGGTGTGCTGTGAACAATTTGCTTTTCAAAATGGCGATACGGGCTTGTGTAGCTGCAGCTGGTCTATCAGCTCCACGGACAAGAGAGACATCTACTGTCCGCTCTCTGCAACATACACAATTACTGTCCGCTCTCTGCAACATGCACAACTACTGTCCACTCTCAGCAACATGCACATCTACTGTCCACTCTCTGCAACATCCACATCTACTGTCCGCTCTCTGCAACATACACATCTAGCCTACTGTCCACTTTCTGCAACATCCACAACTAAACTGTGCCAGGGTAACACAAACTTACCAGCTACCAGCTAGTAAGAGTAAGAGTTACTCTCCTTATCATGTTACATTTTGTCTGTCAACACTATTTTTTATATAACAGCGTTTCTATTGTTATTTGTGTGAAGAATCCCTCAGTCGTCCAGGTAGAATCCATGGTAAAAGGATAAATTCAATTTGTCAACTGGACAAAGTTTATTTGGTCGAAGTTTAGCATACCTATTCAAAGCCCTAATGCTAGACGCCAGAGAGAAACTAAAAAAACAAAAGACAGCTGAAAGCTTAAAACAAAGAGGTGGGATAGTTTCAGAATAAAGTGTTGAAAATGTGTGATATTGTTGAATTAAGTATCCTCAAAGTCATGTATAAAGCAAAGAGCAGAGTGTTACCTGTAAATATTCAAAGACTGTTTGAGATGAGAACAAGCCAATACAATTTAAAGGGAACCTACATGTTTAAAAAACCTAAATTCAGAACCAAGGTTATGGAGCGAAGCGTCGTTGTGAAAGGAGTCAATTTATGGAATAATCTTGACAAAGAAATCAAAGAATCAAGTACAATAATGGCATTTAAAAAATACATAAAATCCAATGTAATGTGTATGTATGAAAAAGAAAACTAAATTGTTACACTTGAAAATGAAGCTTTATGTTTACAATTGATTAATAATTGTGATTGAAATGGAATGTAATGAGGAAAGGTTTTACAGTCACTATCGGTGTTGGGGTTTGGAAAAGGGAAGAGGGGGCAGATAACATAAGATAACTCTTCTTTCTGCTCCCTTTCATTCAATATTTTGTATTGTTATCACAAATGTTGATGTCTTTTTATACTTTATGAATGAAATAAACAAATAAAATAAAAAATAAAATAAATAATTTCAGTGTAGTTAGCTCCTCCCTGCAGCTAGATATAAGCAGTGTCTATCAGCGCTCTAACCAGAACTGACAAAGCAGCTCGGATGAGCTGTGAAAGGTTTTCAACCAAATAAACTGTCCAGTTGACAAATTGAATTTCTCCGTTTACCATGGATTATACCTGGACGACTGAGGGATTCTTCACACATCTTACATTTTGTCTGTCAACAGTAATTTTTATATCCTCCTGGGACCTGAAGAAAAAAAGTGTATCTAAATTATTATTATTATTTAAATGTTCTATTTGGAGGTAAATTAACACCTTAGCATTTACATTTAGTTAATTTTATTTTTATTCGTAATGTTGTAACATGTCCTTTGTAATGGACGTCGGGGACATTTTGGTGTTAAAGGAAAAGTAACGTTTTTTTACAATCTGAGCCTTATTTCGATAATAAAACAAGTTGTTTTACTCACCCATAGTAATTTGGTGTCATATGGAGCACTTCCGGAGATGTTTTAGATTTGCGATCTCCATCATGTGAGGGGCACTTGTTTGCGGTCTCCAAATAACACAAACTTTAGCACTTTTCAAATCATAGAAGCCCGATGTCTTAGCCTACAATTTCATGTGCTCAAAAGTGGCCTGTAATCCGAGATTTAGCCATAGTTTCGAGTAGATGAGGAGGCCAGTGCGCATGTACGGACTGTGCTCTCAGCTCCCGGGACCCAAACATGAAACGCAAAGCTGTAAACTATGGCTAAATCTCAGATTACAGGCCACTTTTGATTCAAACGAAATCGTAGACTAAGACATTGAGCTTCTATGATTTGAAAAGTGCTAAAGTTTGTGTTATTTGGAGACCGCACGGGGCATATTACATGCTTGGGGAATATATTATACTCAACAAAAATATAAACGCAACACTTTTGTTTTTGCTCCCATTTTTCCTGAGATGGACCCAAAGATCCTAAATTCACTCCAGATACACAACACTACTATTTCTCTCAAACATTGTTCACAAATCTGTCCAAATGTGTGACAGCGAGCACCTCTGCTCCGCCGAGACAATCCACCCCACCTCACAGGTGCGCCACATCAAGATGCCGATCCGACATCATGACCAGTGCACAGGTGCGCCCCAGACTGCCCACAATAAAAGGCCACCCTGAAATGTGCTTTTTTTTTTTTCTTTATTGGGGGTCAGGGGACTCAGAACCAGTCAGTATCTGGTGTGACCACCATTTGCCTCATGCAGTGCAACACATCTTCTTCGCATAGAGTTTATCAGATTGTCAATTGTGGCCTGTGGAATGTTGGTCCACTCCTCTTCAATGGCTGTGCGAAGTTGCTGGATATTAGTGGGAGCTGGTACACGCTGTCGTATACTCCGGTCAAGCACATCCCAAACATGCTCAATGGGTGACATGTCCGGTGAGTATGCTGGCCATGCAAGAACTGGGACATTTTCAGCTTCCAAGAATTGTGTACAGATCCTTGCAACATGGGGCCGTGCATTATCTTGCTGAAACATGAGGTGATGTTCATGGATGTATGGCACAACAATGGGCCTCAGGATCTCATCACTGTATCTCTGTGCATTCAAAATGCCATCAATAAAATGCACCTGTGTTCTTCGTCCATTACAGCCTTTGAAGAGGAGTGGACCAACATTCCACAGTCCACAATTGACAATCTGATAAACTCTATGAGAAGAAGATGTGTTGCACTGCATGAGGCAAATGGTGGTCACACCAGATACTGACTGGTTCTGAGTCCCCAGACCCCCAATAAAGCAAAAAAAAAGCACATTTCGGGGTGGCCTTTTATTGTGGGCAGTCTGGGGCACACCTGTGCACTGGTCATGATGTCGGATCGGCATCTTGATGTGGCGCACCTGTGAGGTGGGGTGGATTGTCTCGGCGGGGCAGAGGTGCTCGCTGTCACACATTTGGACAGATTTGTGAACAATGTTTGAGAGAAATGGTAGTGTTGTGTATCTGGAGTGAATTTTGGATCTTTGGGTCCATCTCAGGAAAAATGGGAGCAAAAACAAAAGTGTTGCGTTTATATTTTTGTTGAGTGTATATGCCCCGAGCTATGGCTAGAAGTCGCGCTAGGCTAACCGCAAATCTTAAAACATCTCTGGAAGTGCTCCATATGACACCAAAGTGCTATGGGTGAGTAAAACAACTTGTTTTATTACCGAAATAAGGCTCAAATTGTAAAAACAAAACAAAAACAAAACGTTACTTTTCCTTTAAATTAAGTTAACAACCTAACAAAAACTTTTTTTTTGATGACCAACATCTGACAAGCTTCTACAGTTGCCTCAAAAAGTTCTTCGACACTCTCTTAATTTTTATTTATTTATTTTTTATATATTATGTATTATTTTTTATTATTATTTTTTGAGTATTTATTTACATTTTTTTTTTTTTTTTTTATCTATTATTTATTTATTTATGTATTATTTATATATTTTTTACATTTTTAGATTTTTTTTTTTAGATAAAAAAAAAAAAAGTATATCATAGTGCAGCCACAAACTAGAATCTCAACACAATTAAAAGATAGACTGGTTAACTCAATGTCCACTATAAAGGACACAAATGAATGGGCCGGGTCCCAGGAGGATATAACAGCGTTTCTATTGTTATTTGATATACAATAGGCTATGTAAAGACTGATATAAATGAAATGTAGAATGGTAGGTCAGTATGAATTTTAAAAGATGAAGATTTTGTAAATACTTGTAATTATTTTTGAAATGGGTGCCTTGTGTGGTGTTTTGCATTGAACATGTATGTGTGACTATGTGAGAGTGTTTTTATCTGTGTTCCTGTGTGAAGGTGTGAGAATGTGTCAGTGTGAATGTTTCTTATTGTCGATTGAAATATTTCACTGTAATTTATTAATGTAATAGGGACTGCAGATGGAAACTAGCTCTGTAGCTATAATCTGGTGCAGATCATCTTTGTTTTATGAGCTTAATGTCTCTGTACATTGTCCCTTTTCAAATAAAGACTAAACTAAACTAACTAACTAATATGCATATTTGTGTTTATTTTGTAATGCATTATTAATATTAGAGCAACATTCTATTGCCAATAGCTTAGATTTCAAGATTTCAAAATTGTTTATTTGTCATATGCAGAATCAACACAGGGTCAACAATGCAATGAAATGCTTGGGATCAGAAGAACCATTGACTCGCTAAGATAGTCAGAAGTACTAATAACATGCAATAATAGTACATGGTAAAAAAATGTTGCAAAAGTGCAGGGGAAGAAGTAAACAATATAATTAAAAAATATGTAGTAAAATGTAATAAAAATACAAGGTACAATGTACAAAGGTGCAGGTAGGATTAAATAAGGTGTAAGTAGAGTATTTCACAGATTGCACACAATATGGTGTAGTATAAGTGTTGCATGTGGATTTCGTATTGCACATAGTATGGTATAAATATTGCACGTGGGTTATTGCACAGATTATTGCACAGGTAACAGTAGTTTACAGTGAGGTAGTGACAAACATGATACATTCACACAGAGCAGCAGCAGTAAACATATTATGCATAAGCTTTCTATCAAATTAATTCACCTCTGGAAAGAATTATGAAGGGTAGGGCTAGATTAAAAATATATTACACAGTTTTGTAGGGTAGGCTATAGTTTAATCCCCCCATAATGTAATGTCATCATCTATACATGTGATCATCTGTACATATGGACTGTATGTGATCAAGTTACACCAGCAGAGGGAGACAATAGGTTGTAATTAGGTGGTTACTAGTGTCTTCTTGTGCTTAAAACTGCTGGTGACCATCCATTCATCCATTTTTTTCCTCTTATCCTGGGCCGGGTCACGGGGGCAACAGTCTAAGCAGGGACTCCCAGCCTTCTTTCACCCCAGCTCCTCCACTGGTGACCATGCCTGTAAAAATGCCAATGTAGTGTGGGTACCTAATGAATATGTTAATTTCATACAAAAATAAAAGCACAATGTGTCATACAAGATAAATCTTTATTTTATAAAATGCAGGCTTGTATCATCCTGAATTACAGCAGGCACAAGCTTTGTGCTACTGTATGCAGCTGCATTTTCTGTCTATAAATAGATAACCATCTGTTGTAGGGATCTATCTTTTGCAGGATGAAAATCACAAGGTAAGCTTGATTGCCTCAGCAGCATTTTATCTCCATGATAAGCCCTCAGGTGAATAAGTCATGACTCTTCCCTGTATATGACTTGGTCCTGAAAAAGAAGACTCCGCCCTCTTGACTTTCAGTGAACACACAGCCAACTATAAGTGCATGTTCATTGTGTAAGAACATCTGTTCCTGCCAGGCTGCCACTCGTGCTGCTTGTCCTCTAATGTCTGCACAGGACACTGATCTCACCACTAAAACACAAGACTGGACATCATTTTGACCTTGCGAGATGGTCCATTCCTCTGCTCTGTCCCTGTGTGTTTACCCCTCTCCATCTCTCCTTCCTGTTAGCGCAGTCTAGAGTGTGATCAATCATTAAAATTGACATGTGCTGGAGGAGTGGGACTGTCAGTGAGATTGCCTGTTCCTCTAACCTATAGAGTGAAAAACCTGCTGAGAGTGGTATCTGTTGTTACCCCAACCTTTGGCTTGTCGTTGATCCTAACAAGCTACATAAACTGTCCACTCTTGACACCAAAGATACTGGTGCTGTTTTTCCATCAAGGGTAGACATGACTCAGACTTAGAAATGTGCAGCTCATCTGCACCACTTTACTAATGAGGTTGTGTATCTCATGAAAATCTCTGCTGAAATTGATCCTGCATTAACAAGAATATCAGATATGAATGCAGCGAGGAGTCAGGTGAGTTGACAACAATTGCAAAGGCCAGGCAAACTCAAAATAACACATAGAGCAAAGTCAATTGGGGCATCTGAGTTAAAAACTATAATCAATATCAATTTGTTTATTTTTTTCTCTCCAGTCAAAACACACAAAGAGAGCACTGTGTGTCAAGAATTGTCTAAGTATATCAGCTAAATGTAACAGTATTATGCAAATCACCTGAAACAAAATTACCATTTAAAATAGCTTATCTAATCTTTATTGATTGCAGATAGTATTTTCTTAAATCGGGACAATGAATATGAACCTCAGGTCAACACAGAGCCAGACAAACAGAGCACACTGGCATCTTAAACAAAGGGTGAGACAAAATATTCTTTGTATGTAGCACACGTCGATCCCTCAGTGATGCTGGCGATTGGGTGACAGGTCTTACCATGACCCCCAGAATGACCTTGTTCAGAAACATTTCACATCCTGCCACTGCCTCTTCTCCCAGGTGTGGCTGACTCTCCCCCTGTGCTGTCAGAGAGCACCATCCCGATCCATGAAACCAATCACTCTTCAGCACGGTGAAAACAGCTTGTGACAGGCACGGTCATCATGGGCGCCCTCCCTGGTGACCGCGCACAACGGGCAGCGCCAAGGTGAGGCCAGTCTCCGCGACACTCATGGGATTAAACTGGGCCTTCATAAAACTCTCATTTTTTTTATATTTTAATGCTGCTGTTCACACATTGCAGGGTAATTGAATATTGCATAACTTTACCATGTGAAAAAGTGAACACTTCATCATTTGTAACTCAGTGGACTATCACAATGAGATAGGGCTGTGAGGTAATGCTGAATGTGTCACAGTGGTATATGTGTCCATGCTTTCCATTTCAGGGTCGACTCATGAAATCATCTGATACCCAGCACGCACTAGTTTGTATATCCTTTTGGCATTAGATTTATTCTAATGAACTTTACCTCCTGATTCCTGACACTCCATATTTGCAGCTGACAACATTATTAAGTAATTAATTATTTATACATTTGATTTAAATCAGAATCAGAATCAGAAAGACTTTTATTGTTATTGGCAAGTAAACAGAATTCACAAAACTAGGAACTTGTCTCGGTGATAAGGTGCAAACATAAAACAGTCATTCATTCATCATTCATTCATCTTCTTCTGCTTTTTCCAGACAGTAGCTCAGTTGGTAGAGCGCTTGCCTAGTGATCCAGGGGTTGGCGGTTGGCGGCTCTTGACGGGTGGACCGCGTGTGATCCCAGCTCCCACAGATGAGCGCTGCCGTTGTGTCCTTGGGCAAGACACTTAACCCCCACCTCGCCCCCAGTGTCTGCGGACACTGGTAGCCCCCATGGCAGAAGATAAATCAAGGCCCGTTTATACATGACGTGAGCCGTCTCCTGTGGACCCACCACCCGCGGGAGGATTCATGAGTAGGCGGGTCCCTGGCCCAGTGGAACACTGCTTGGACTGCTGCCCCCATGACCCAGAACATAAAACAGTAAATAATAATAATAATAACTAGAGTATAGACACTAAATAATAATAATAACTAAAATATAGCTATAATATAGTAAAAAATAATAAACAATCCAAATAACAAATAATAAATAACTACATTGAAGAACTGGCCAGATATCATAAACTGAAACCATAGAAATGAAATATAACTTTTCACAAGTAGCTCAATTATATTAATTTTCATTTTAAATGGACATACAGAGAGGTGTTTTGTATCAGTGCATAGTATGCAAACAGTAGTATAAACATCAGAAGCCTACAAGTTTTGGTTTGTGAACTTAAAAGTGAAATTAAGGAAGTTGTTTTCTCATATCTACCAGCAATCTCCTGCTGGTTGTTATTGTTGTTATGCAAAAGGGAGGAGGGGAGCAGTATTTTAGCAAACCATACAAGCCAATCACAACATATGCCCCCCTTAAGACAAACTGACTGTGGGCCAGTGCAAAGAGAAGCCCAATTCATGGTCAGCTGTGCAGGAAAAGATGAAATAGCATCGCAGGAGTGTTTTGTAATCAATAATGCATGGCTGTCCATCTTCGGTAAGAGAAAGCCCCTCCAAACACACCAGAGGCATCAGACACTTTTCATTTCAAGCTGAAGGTCAGAGCAGCAGCATGTTCTATATCCCTACAGTGCGTAAGGCTGCTTTACACAAGGAAAAAAACATAAACAAAAACACATAATCTAATCTTCATTTCAGGGTATCAGGAACACAATAGTAATAGTAATAATGTCTGCTGGTTTACCAAAAAGAATTATTTGACTGAAAATAGCTCTGTGCAATATTTGAAAATAAGCAAAAAATGTGCATCACCTGTATGTCATGAAAGGATAACAGTGAAAATAACAATGTCCTTAACAAACGTGAAAATTTCAGAAATGGGTCTAAACAAATCATAAACAAAGCAATTTTACATGATCACACCCTCTAACTGACATCAATTATGATTTTTTATTATACATATACTACATACAGCCCTACTGAGTTAGACAATCTTACGTTAAATTGTTATCTCATTTGCTAATTATAATGCAGTCTTGTTTGGAATACCAATAATGGCATTTGCTGTGATTAGCTGGCCTTGTTATAAACTAACTAAGCACACCCATTTGCTCGCTCCAGATCCCTATTAGTCCCTGCCGGTCCATGCTGCATTATGACACTCATCATCTGGGTCCAGAGTCATCGTCTGTATTGATTTCCCTCTGGCTCCCACACATCTGGATGGTAAATTATTCTGACCACAGCACTACCCCTCTCCTCACTGCCACGATAAATACAAATATACACTAATAAAATAAAGCCCTAGTCATCCTTGAATCATCCTTTGTATCTACTAAGACAGTGCTTATTCACCTAACAGACAGTATAAGCATAACATATATACATATACATTTTAAAACATGCAGTAAACCTATTGTCTTTTTTTACAGTCCAGCAAAAATGTATAATATGTAATAGTGAAAATTAAAAGTATCAGACAAGTTTATTTGAAAAGGGACAATGTACAGAAACATTAAGCTCATAAAACAAAGATGACCTGCACCAGATTATAGCTACATAGTTAGTTTCCATCTGCAGTCCCTATTGCATTAATAAATTACAGTGAAATATCTCAATCGACAATAAGAAACATTCACACTGACGCATTCTCACACCTCGCCACACAGGAACACAGATAAGACACTCTCGCATAGTCACACATACATGTTCAGTGCAAAACACCATACACGGCACACATTTCAAAAATAAATCTTCATCTTTTAAAATTCATATTGACCTACCATTCTACAAAATGCAAAAGGATTGGGTAGCAATATATTTTTAATAGCCTTAGTAAAGCATGACCATTGACTGAATTGATAATGAAGTACAATTAATACCTACTTTAGTTAACCCCCTAACTCCTTATCCTAACCCCTTAACTAAGTAGTTACTAAGTTTGAATCATTCTTAATAAAAAAAAACTTCATTATGCAGTAAGTATATGCTTTATTAAGGCTATTTAAGGTGTAGTTATTACAAAGTGGTACTAAGGATTGAGAATTACTCACTAAAGTACAGAAATGTCACTTTATAGCTTACTACATACTGTATAATTGTTACATTTTTATTTTTACTCTGCATATACTGTATCTTAAAAACAACAATGTTAGTATTGATACTTTCTATATATTGCCCTCCTCTAATTTATATAGATACTCATCGTGACAGTCCTCATTAATCTAGCACAAAAACTGTCTAGAGATTGTAGCTGTTCCTAACAATAGACTACATTAAAAATATGTTATATGCATTTTAAATCATTTTCACCCTTTGTCAGTATACTCATGTGAACTACTAAAATAACCCCTCTTTTCTTTCACTGACGTAGGACCTGTGAGTGCTGTGCTAATTCTCGAGTATGACACGTTGAGATAATCATCTTCCTACCACCAGAAAACAGCGGCTCCACTGCTGCACCAGATCAATTAGACACCATTAAAAGACTGGTCCCAGAACAGCCATGGAGACTTCCTATAATGTCTTCTCCTCTCCTCTGCATGGCGCTAACTAAATCCATCCTCAGCCTCATCCAAACCTAATTACAGGTAGAGATGCACTGTGTGAGATGAAAAGCACAGAGAACCTTTGATGGATGGCGAGTTCCTGCAAAACAGAGCAAACAGGTAATTAACATGACAATAGGCAAGAGGCAGGGGTCTCATACAAAGACATGGGGTGGTGCTCGTGTCGGGTATATGGGAGCTGGGATGTGCAAATGTATGGAATCAGTTGTTAAAGGGGCAACAAAGACACTTACAATGACGCAAACTGAAACTGAATTCAACTAACTTGATACAGGTTACATGGAAATCTAATGTAAAGTCAAAACTATAGCATTTGCAACACCTTAAAACAGTCCACAGGAGAGTGGTCAGACATCTAATGGAGGTGTTGAAACCTTGTGCAGGGATAAATAATGTATCCTTTGACTAAGTATACCTCATTCATTTTTCATGGCGACATATTTATGGTTGAGTCACTTAGATGTGATGGCTGTATCAACTGGTCACTTCTGCACAAAAAGTACTTGTTGTTAAGGGTTAGTATCTTGATAACAACAATGGAAAATATTTTTGCAATCCAACATAAATGTGCTCAAATATTTAAGTAGGATTAAGTAAAAGACAATTGTCAAAGGTCTGTAAAAAGACACACAAATGAGCAGTGATAATAGATTGTATTTTGATAATATTTTGTTGTTTGTTTTTATTTTAAATCCGCTCTTTCTGCAGCGCAGTTTTTATTAGCAGATATACTTGATATACTTATTGCTTATTAATATTATGGATAATTTTACGCATTGGCCACTTTTTGTGTCGTATAAATGAGCTATGAAGAAATATTTTGGTTACTGGTTGTTTATGTATCTATAAACATTGTTTTTATGCAATATCTCATTTGTCACCGTGGTTGAGAGTGATATTGCCAACATTTACCAATTAATACAAATATCACATCAAATGATTTATTGCAATTGTCCAAACAATGATAGGAGCTGAACATTTTATAAATGGTAAAACTGTCTTCATACATACCATACATACCTATCCTAGGATGTACGGTTTATGCTCATGTGAAGAAGTAAACCTACTGTATTGACTGGAGTAATTACCTCATCAGTGACATGTTCCTGAGTCAGACTTAAATGAGACAGTTTACACAGGTTGTGGCATCTGCTTTTGTTTGCAAACGCATCCAGGACTGGCTGCAGTCTACGGCAGAAGCACTGTATATATAATCTACTGATAATAGACCATCGCGTTAAACCATGCACATCAGTTTAGCTTATAAAGCTGTAGGTTGTATTTATTTATCTTTGGTTTGACAAGAGGCAGAGATTTAAACATTACCCCTGGAGCTGTGAGAAAAACATCCATTTATAGCCCTACCTCCTACTGGTTACACAAGGTTTACACAAAAATGTTCAACTCACAAGATTTCAAAAACCCTTCAGTTGTAAGGTAACAGTATTGATGCATTCTATTATAATATGTTTCAGGTAAATGCCACAACCCCAGGGCTATATTCTCAAGAAACGTCTGTAAAGCCATTTGGACTGGACCTGTCACAGGATCTAAGTACACAGTAACTCTCACTCTCGATTATAATTGTGACTGTATTGCTTTCGTTTTGCATTTGGCTCTTCAATCATTTACAACTATGCAAATGTCTAAGGCGGGTTTTTGGAAAAACACAAACAAAGAAAGATCTCTAATTCAAGATTCAAGATTCAAGATTGTTTATTTGTCATATGCAGAATCAACACAAGGTCAACAATGCAATGAAATGCTTAGGATCAGAAGAACCGTTGACTCGCTAAGATAGTCAAGAAGTACTAATAACATGCAATAATAGTACATGGTAAAAAAGTGTTGCAAAGTGCAGGGGAAGAAGTAAACAATATAATAAACAATATAATAAACAATATAATAAAATATGTAATAAAATGTAA
Organism: Paratrypauchen microcephalus; assembly: GCA_036785185.1. Taxonomy (NCBI): domain Eukaryota; kingdom Metazoa; phylum Chordata; class Actinopteri; order Gobiiformes; family Gobiidae; genus Paratrypauchen; species Paratrypauchen microcephalus. The sequence goes on along the minus strand of JAVJIX010000002.1, from coordinate 17,320,789 downwards.
TAAAAATACAGGGTACAATGTACAAGGTGCAGGTAGGATTAAATCAAAGATCAAATAAGGTGTAAGTATTTCACAGATTGCACATAATATGGTGTGGTGTAGGTGTTGCATGTGGATTTCCTATTGCACATAGTATGGTATAAATATTGCACATAGGTTATTGCACTGATTATTGCACAGGTAACAGTAATTTACAGTGAGGTCGTTACAAACATGATACATTCATACAGAGCAGCAGCAGTAAACATAATTATGCATAATGGAAAGTAGTTTAGTGCAGTATTAAGCCAAATTAACAAATTTCATCTCACAAATTGAATACTAATTTTACTGGTAACAATTCTAATGTTCATTTGTTCACCATTTAAAAAACATGATGTAATAGTTGTTTACATTTTTATTTATGGTTATAAAGATAATTATCCAATCAGAAAGCTGAATGAGCCCCTTGCTTAGGATGAACTTTTTATGTCCTCAGTACTTGGTAGCTAAAGGCACAGTACAATTTTTAAGGCAGTATTTTAATTTTAAAGGTTGTATCTGTCATCATTAGTAAGTTTCCTTGTAAGTCCTGTTAAATAACACTTTTCACAGTCAGAGCTAAAAACACTCCCTTTCAGTTTCATAATAAATCACCCTTCTGTAAAAGTTTGCAACTATCAAATACAATCAAAACAAAACACATAGTTACAGTGTTCACTTGATACAATATGGTTTAGAGGAGAGCGAATGCAGGACTTGCTCTCAGGAGGGACGCCCTGAAACTTTCCATTGGACATTTGTCATGCTTTTAAGTGATTTACAAATGAGAGGCACGCCGGCATTGTCCAGGAGACCGGGAGAGAGGACTGAGTTTTCCTAGTGTGAGGGTCTTTGTGCTCACTGCCTACCCACAGCATAAGGAAGAAGATGGAAATGTTGTGCGTCATCTGTGATAATTAAAGCGGGAGATACAGCAGAGCCACTTGTAGCATAACAACGCAACTGACATTTTTTAAATCCTAGACAGTTTATATTCATTGTGGCAGCGGATAACATGCATACTTTTGAATGTAAAATCTAACAATGATTGAAGTATTGTGATAATCCCTTATGGGGGGTTTGTATGCTATAAAACCTAATTGAAATAGTTATGTTCACTTCACAGCACCTCCCTTGATACCCCGCCCACTCATTCCCATAACCCTCAAACACAGACCCACAACCACATTATAACAACTCTCCAATTTTTAGACTTATACTCAGACTGACTTTTTATTTTCAATCGCAAACTTTTGCTCTGACTTTTCTCAGAGCGGTGAGGTTGCTGTAACCGGGCAGCCCTTGAACAAAGATGAGAGAGAAAAAAAAAACAGACAGGGGAAGAGGGAGGAGGGACGATCTAAAAAAGCACCCATCCCCCCATCTGACAAAAAACGCAGGCTAACCATGATTTCCTCCCTCACCTTCCCCCCTATAGATGTTTTTTAACAACTTTTTCAAAATACTATTATCGTTATCGTAATGCAAAACACACACATGACCCGACTTGTATGTCCTTGTCCCCTAGCACTGACTCATTCTTCATTTGTTGATAACTTTTGGCAGATTGAGGCAACAGGTTTCCCATAATAATGTGATATAATAATGAAACTGACACACAGACACTGCGTATTATTATATGTTACTTATTGTGGTATAAACTAAACTAACTCTTATTGTGCTGTCAGCTGTTTTGACAACAGCTTCCGTGTGCAGGACTATTGTTACTACAAAGGCTGTCTGTGTGTGTGGGGTGCTTTGAGCTCGATTTTACAAACAGGACTGGGGGGTTGGTAAGGTAGGGAAATGAAGTGACTAAAAGTTAGATGGTGCACTTGGTATTGAGAGTCAAGCAGGTTTCTAGGTTTTCTTCTTCTTATCTTCTACTGTTTTCCATGGCTCCATTTGGACTAATTGCATTGTCAGTTTGAGCACTCAGGGCAAGTCAAACAACAGCTGTCTATGGCATAAGCAGGAAAGTCAACACACCAAGCAGCATGCACAGCTCCACAAAGAACACACACCTTGGCCTTAGATGTAACTGAAGGGGGAAGAAGCACATTATAAATACTCAAATTTCAGTCACTGAGTAGTGTTTGTAATTGATATGTGCTGGAATATAACCATACAGTGCAATAATTTTTGGGATTTGTTAACACATTTCTCACCATTTAATATTCTCGCCCTCTTATCAGATGCAATAAGATTTAAAGGTCCCATGACATGGTACTTCTTGATGCTTTTATATGGCTCCTTAATGGTTCCCTAATACTGTAAATGAATCCTTCTTCAAAATCAACACTCACTGCATGAGATATGACTCTGACAGTCTTCATGAGGCTAGATATGTGTCTAAAATGCTTTATTCTGGGTGTTGCTGCTTCAATGCAAATGAGAAGGACAGAGAGATTGGCTAAGGAGCGGGGGGGGGGGGGGAGGGTTCCCCCCCTGGAAGCGCAGCTCGGCACCGCTGTCTGCTCGCTTCCGTGTTTAACACAGGAAGACAGATGGGGGACTTTGCAATGAAAAAAAGCATATTTACACAGAAAATAAAATTAAACCACTGGTATTTCAGAGGTCCAGAGGGTCGGGTAAGGGACTTGCGAGCCTAGAAACACTCGGACGTGCCTCCAGGCAAATAAAAAAACGCATTTCGCATTGTAGCGCATTCACAGTCCAAACTCTATGGGCGGGATATACAGGGACGCTGAGCGGAGACAGAGGGAGGGGCTGGAGCTGCATTTGCCGATCTGACGTCAAAAAGTTGCCTTGTCCGAACTCGCCCGTTTCAACACTGGTTTTGTGTAACGCAGAAAAGGACCGCAAATGCTCAGTTTAGACATTTCGCAACTTTTAGCCATGGGGGGGGGGTGCTAAACAGGGTAGGGGAGCTCACATTAACGTTCAAAAACCTCAGAAAGTGAAAATTTCATGCCATGGGACCTTTAACTTTATTGATCTCACAGTGGAGAAGTTTACATATAGCAGTGTTTCCCAACCAGGGGTACAAGTAGGGGTACACGAGCACACTGCAGGGGGTACTTGGCAGTGTTGCTGCCAGGCGCAGGGGAAGATATTTTTTAATTTTTTAATTCTAATTTACTAAAATGATTTTCATTTAATAATCTGTTGTGTCACGTTCTACTTTTGGAGAATTATCAAGTGAGTGAGGGGGTACTCGAGGCATGACAAAAAGGCTCAGGGGGTACACAAGACAAAAAAGGTTGGGAAACACTGACATATAGTACCAGCTTTTAATCATAGTGCTGATAGTAATAAAAGTAGGGCTAAGTAGGCCATTAATCACATTTCAGTAAATTCAGATGTTAATGATGTGTTTTAGCTATCAAGAGAAAACAAACTCAAGACCAGGCTGGTGAAAAACTAAATCTGAATTGGAATAAAATACTTTTCCTCTTGTGGATATGGTCAGTGAGATCAAGCCAAGTGGAAAGCAATTCAATAAACTTATTATAGTCGGTGAACCTTTCCCATACGAATGCTACGTGTCAATGATAACGATCTCTGGCAAAAACAGTGCCACTCTTTACCGGCCATGTTTGTATAGTTGTACATTGTTCCATTTATCACACAGAAGGATGATGAATGTGTGGAAAAACATGGTAACCCAGCTGCTGGGCTCTCAAGCTGAAAATCTGACGGTGGAGAAGGTGAATTCACCAATTAGCATGACTTTAACCACAGTGAGTTAGTCTCATGCAGCATCCTGTACTGACAGGCTCATATTCACACATCTAAACATGTGCTAGAGCTTCTCTTGTGTTCCCCTTAGAGAATTTTCAGCATTTAGCATACATACATATAAATATACATGGTGTTAGTTTCCACATATAGCATTATGTCCTGTTTTAATTTGAAAAACAAAACATAATATTACAATTACACTTTTTGTATAAAATGTATTTATTTCTTCTATTATCATATGTGTGAAAAGTCCCTCAGTCGTCCAGGTCATCTATTATCATATGTTTATATTATACTAACTACTGCTTTACCTTTTAATGTACTATGATACATAAAGAAAAAAACAAAACAAAATACTCAACTGAACCTTGACTTGTCAAATGTGTTGCAGTAAGGTTTTAGTTGGGCATCATTTACATTTGGAAAGTTTGAAATATTGGCTTCAGTTTTACAGTGCAACAACTTTGCTGTAGCTAAAATAATGTTTCAAATCATGATGTATAACCCCAGTGGAGGAGAGCAATGAAATCTGATATTACAGTTAATATCTGAGAAATTACACTATCTTTTATTGTTTAAAGGCAGCTTTTCATTCACAAAAGTACTATTCAACACAAAAGTATGGAATACATATTGTCTTTTGACATTTAGGTAACTCTTTATAATAACTACACCTTAATTAGTCTTAATTTATAATGAACAAAGTTTATTAAGAATGATTCAGGCTTAGTAGCTCAGTATTTAATTAATACCCAAACTTTAACTACTAAATTCCAACAAATTTTGTGGGGGATTTTTTTTTATTCTTTTTTGCTGCTAATTAGGTTGTTAATGGTTGTCATACAATACATCATAGATAATAAAAATGTTATGTTTGTTATTACATTTGAGTAAATATTTCATATTTTAAGAAATTTTACAATTTTTCAGGATTTTCCCCATTTTTGTCTGTGCTGCTCTACTAGAAAATACCAACTGAAGCATTGAAACATTTTGCACCTTGTTATTGCATCACCCTGCTACTTTTCAACAGTAGTGCATTTACAGCTACTTGGAGGGCCTGGCTAAATTGTAGTTATAGAGCCTCGTGCCAGACAATAATGCCAGTTAGTCCTTTAGGGCAAGAAGCTGCAGAGATAGCCAAACAAAAGATAATCAATATCATATGGTGTGTCGCCTGGAGTCTAGACCAGCCTCCACGGCATACCCATCACATGCCTCTGAGCACTTGTCTACCACCAAAGTCAATGTCAGACACAATGTCAAACAGACAGCACCACCAGAGCAACGTGTTAATTACAACATCATCACAGGAATGATGGCAGCGCTAATATGACAGCTCTCAACACACGGGGCTATGGGGAATAACTTTTCACACACGCTGATGTATGAACTCTTCAGAGCATAAATGCCATAAGGTCTGACATGTACCAATATGTCTATACAACAAACTCACCTTTAAGTAGGAATACTCTGAGCATTTTTATTCCTTGTACCTTTTCTTTTGCAAGGTCACTGTTAAATCATCCACCTGCATATTGATCTGGCTGTGTGGCCTCTCTTACTCGTTATCCTTGCTTGGGACATTGGCTTGTGACCTCCTTTGCTGCATTACTTAGATACATTGACACCAATTTAGCATTTTAGTAGCCAATTTGATAATAGAACAGTTAACAGTTTAACCGTGTCAATTTATAATCATTATCTTTAGTTTAAATATGTAGTTTTCTAGAGATTTTTAAAAACATTTTCTATGTAAAAAAAAAAGGCATTTCTATTAAGTTTATGTAAATGTAATTCTGCTAATTAAACTTTTTCTGTTGTAGAATGATAGTAGTTAACAACTCAAAGACAGCTATTACCCCCAAGCTGTCAGACTACTGAACTCTGGGTAATACTCTAAATATACTGCACTAAACTACTTTTCATTATGCATAATATGTTTACTGCTGCTGCTCTATATGAATATATCATGTTTGTCACTACCTCACTGTAAACTACTGTTACCTGTGCAATAATCTGTGCAATAACCCACGTGCAATATCTATACCATACTATGTGCAATACAAAATCCACATGCAACACTTATACTACACCATATTATGTGCAATCTCTGAAATACTCTACTTACACCTTATTTAATCCTACCTGTACCTTTGTATTTTTATTACATTTTACTACATTTTTTTTATTATATTGTTTACTTCTTCCCCTGCACTTTTGCAACACTTTTTTTTTAAACCATGTACTATTATTGCATGTTATTAGTACTTCTGACTATCTTAGCGAGTCAACGGTTCTTCTGATCCTAAGCATTTCATTGCATTGTTGACCCGGGGTTGATTCTGCATATGACAAATAAACAATCTTGAATCTTGAATCTTATTTAAGCCACAACATCACAACTGAGCTTTTATTTCTGTTGATCCTTATCTTAACTCTGACCACCAAATAATACATGACTGTTACATTTACACTTGATCTCAAAGCCCACAGTAAAACACAGCCCTTGAAAAAAGCAGCGTGAGTCCAGCCATGCAACACAGTATAATATTGTATGTGCAACGTAAACAAGCTTTAGGCACCTTTTCCTGGCCCTTACCACACACACACACTCCCACCCTCTCCCTCCCATCTCCTTTGAACCTGCGGACAGACAAGAGGCGCTCTGTGTGTGCCGAATTAAAGGGCTACGACAGGACTTCCCTTCCTCTGTGTGGAGCCCAGTGTAACAGGGGCTCTGTCACCAGTAAAACAAACTGCATGTGTGCGTGGCAAGGCACAAACTCTGCTGCCTGCTCCACTTCCTCTTTGCCTTGTTAGACAGACATAGGATCTTGAACGCGGTGTGCTTATAGCTTAACATGCACAAGACAGGTTTACACAACTAATTTCACTAAAACATAGTGATTAACATGATTATATTTATATTAAAGATTTGACTTTTTAGAAAATGTTTGCACTAGTTTGACAGTTTAGGTTAAATTTAAGTTTTACTTCCTGGTTTACTATATAGTCCAAAGGTGCAATATCCTTTTTCCATACTCTCCTAGTTACTGTTTATTATTATTATTATTATTATTATTATTATTATTATTATTATTATTATTATTATTATTATTATTATTATTATTATTATTATTATTATTTATTTATTTTATCAGACTGTATAACTCCACTATATAGTCCAAACGTGCAATATCCTTTTTCCATACTCTCCTAGTTACTGTTTATTATTATTATTATTATTATTATTATTATTATTATTATTATTATTATTATTATTATTACTTATTTTATCAGACTGTATAACTCCACTATATAGTCCAAACGTGCAATATCCTTTTTCCATACTCTCCTAGTTACTGTTTTATTATTATTACTTATTTTATGCCATTCTTGCTTGCATGCACTTTTCTTTCTTGTTCAAACTGTCCCTACCTGGAGCTAATGTGGCAAGTAAATTTCTCCTGTGTGAGATCAATAAAGTCTTATCTTATCTTAATTTCACTAAAACATAGTTAACATGATTATATTTATATCAAAGATTTGACTTTTTAGAAAATGTTTGCACTAGTTTGACAGTTTAGGTCAAATTTAAGTTTTACTTCCTGGTTTACTATATAGTCCAAATGTGCAATATCCTTTTTCCATACTCTCCTAGCTACTGTTATTATGGTTATGGTTATGGTTATGATTATGATTATGATTATGATTATGATTATGATTATGATTGTGATTATGATTATTATTATTATTACTTATTTTATCAGATCAGACTGGATCTGGAGCAGGAGTAAATAAGTTTATACTTCCACCAGCTCCATTTTGAGCAAAAGGAACTGCAGAGACATGGGACATAAGTTTGTATTTGTTTGTATTTTGAGTTTGTATTTGTGAAATTACACTTAAATGAAACCTACAAGTTGCTCAAATAAACATAAACAACAACAAAGAACTGTATAACTCCGCTATATAGTCCAAACGTGCAATACCTTTTTTCCATACTCTCCTACATATTTTAATACTGTTTTATTATTATTACTTATTTTATTATTACTTATTTTATTACTTATTTTTTTCCATTCCTGCCTGCATGCGCTTTTCTTTCTTTCTTTTCTTTTCTTTCAAACTGTCCCTGCCTGGAGCTACTGTGGCAAGTAAATTTCTCCTGTGTGAGATCAATAAAGTCTTATCTTATCTTAATTTCACTAAACCATAGTTAACATGACTATTATTTATATTAAAGATTTGACTTTTTAAAAAAATGTGTGTACTAGTTTGACAGTTTAGGTCAAATTTAAGTTTTACTTCCTGGTTGGACATGGGCAGCAGTTATGACATACATAAAGAAAATTCCAAAGCTGTTATCTAACACTCACCTAGGGTTAGAGTTTGCCCAGTTTACATAATAGTTATTATTTGAACAAATGTAACATGAGACTACCCCTTTATTTTGTGAAATGAATGCTAAAACTGTCAAAAAAAAATCCTTGTGTGTAAAATATTTTGAATACAATTTGTGTAATATTGACATAGATAAAGAATTTCCTTTTTAGAACTCAGCACCACTACTTCCTGTATTTATTTTTTTTTACCTTTATTTCTTCACACTTGACTGTTGCAAAGCTATGATAAATCTTTACCACAGCAATAATGTAATGAGCAGAAAAACCTGTCATATGCACTTTAATGACAAGACAAAGTGACATAGCATTTGATGAAATCCCTGCTGTGGTTGTCCCAGCATGCTTTTGTTTCTTTTAAAAACACCTTGTCTGGGAACATGCATGGCTGAACGAGCTAAGGGAGTGCATGTGGGTGTAATACACTCAATACTGGAACAAGGAAAGAGGAGGCAGGTACATTACTTTTGCTGTAGGGAATATATGCCTTTGTGCTTCTTTGGGGAAACACTATCCGCTTTCATGTTCTTTTCGTGGCCATTTTTATATGATTTTTATAAGGTTACATCTTTCATTGTACTTGCGTGTAGCTGGCTACACTCTCCTGATTCTATGTTTTTTTTCTGTGCTGAAAGGCAAGCAGACAGTAAGGGAGGGTGAAGGAGGGAGGAAGAGGAGGAGGACTGAAGACAATGTCAGCTCTGCAGTATGATCCTGTATCCATCAGGGTGCCTTCCGTAGTCACCGCTGCTTAAAATGCACTGCCACTGCACGCACACTTACATACATACACACATGCACGCACAAATACATTGCATATGTGTATTGCAGTGCTCTGACAGGAAATGACCACAATCACTGTCACACGCAATACACAGTTTTTCAAAGCAGATGGGATTAGGATGTTATTATTGCACGATTACGGCATATAACTATATTAGCGACAGAACACAACCTGGGACGTCTCAATCAGTCACCTTCCTTTGTACTGTATAGGACATTTCAGCAACCCCTCCCTTTGCTTCACTGTACCCACACCCTGGACTAACAACTGCAGCCACTTAATGCTGCTGTGAATTATAAGCAACATTTTTTTTTGTCATTCTTGTCACATTTTTTTCCTCTTAACATGTCTCTTTTGATCCTTTTATGGTAGATGCTGTGTTTTGGCTTTGAAATACCACCATAAACAATTTCAAGTTGGATCAGCTGTCTTCCCACTTCTGAAGAAATCTGATAAGGTGAGAAACTGTTGCCAAAAAGAGAGGTATAAAACATTTAGATAGATGTTAAACTCAGCAATGACGTGAGCGTGTTTTTGCAGGTAGAGAATGAATTTGAAATGATCAAACGAATATTTCAAAAAGCAGTTTGAGATCAAGTCAAGTCAACAAGACAGAGGGGAGGAGAATGTGGCGTGCATAATTTACAGCAAAACTGAAAACCTTTGCTACAGCTGCAATACATTGCTTTAATGGCACACTGGAGACAATGAGGGAAGTGACAACATGGAGTTATCAGCAGTGGAATATTTGGATTCCATTCGAAGAGGAACAAAATAAAACAGTATCTCAATCAAACAACGTAATTTGATATCTAATAAATATTTCACATGGCAAAGATCTGGGTTCCCTTGTGCTGTTCTGATACTGTCCCGTAATGCACATTGGGTAGTTTGGTAACAAAGCACATCAGCAGCACCAGCCTTAACCCCCACCCCCTCTCACCCATTCACCCGCCCATCTCTCCTCCACCAGTGTTCCCTGAGGTAGGCTTCTCCTTACACTTCTCTGCCAGCTGACAATTAGCATGTGGTTGCTAATGCACTACGAGCTAATTGAGCACAAGGGGGCTGAGGGTGTCAGTCACCGGAGAAAACTTGTGAAGTTGGTGTATTCAGGTAGCAAGCGACTTCACTGCATAAGCTTCTGATAATGCTGTCGGAAGATTTAGTGGCATGACATGTTTGGATGGTTGGGAAATGGTGGCTGCATAAGAGAGAGAGTAATGGAAGACAGTCAAAATGAAAGGACATGAAACAAGGAAATATTTCTATGCTTTAGTTTGACATTCAAGGCTGTTTTGTGGTATGTGGAACTGCAAAAGGTTATCAGAGAATAGGTATCTATGCTAGGTTTATTGATTTGTAAACCTTTGCATAGATCTTTCATTGTATACAAATTCACGTTAACAGTATTTGAACGCATGGGTATAATCAGGTATCTGTTATACAGTGACAACAATGTTTTGGCTAACAGCTTAAGGTGTTTTGCTAAATAGTGAACCTCTGAGTAATCTAGAGGTGTGTGAGACTCTGCCATGCATGCACAAATGCATATTCCTGCAGTGTGCAGAATGCATACATTGTCCTCTGCATCACAGTTAAGGATATGAAGCATTTAAAGAATAATCTGAGTCTTTAAAGGTGATGGCTCTCACATGTGTCTTTTTAGAAGAGTGACTGTTAAAAGGGGGGCGTCCACACCAATGGCATAGGAGCTTTTCTGTACGTGAGGCTCCACTGAGGCAAAGACTGAGGCAGAGGGCACCTTGGTGTGTGTTTGTCCTGACATTCCCTCTGACATGGGAATGAAGCGCAGAGAGGAAGCAGGGCGTTTTAAGGCTGCTCTTTTAAAACAGGAAGTATCATAACAGTGACTCACATGCACTGCAGTCCAGCTGAGCAGGCGTGTATATGTGTGTTATATGAAAGTCACTGACTTTCATGTAACACACATATGAAACACTGAGGTATTGTGAAAAACCTAGAATTTTCCAAAATATAAGGGTATGTGTAGTGTTGAAAATAGGCTGTGTAAACATGGAAGTCTGTGTGCATACATTAGTTTGGGTGTGAGTAGATCACATTTCAAGAATGCTGCACTGCATTTAGTCATGTATCTTGCACTAGAGGGCTTTTGGTGTGTCTTTGTATGTTTTAAGTCTTTATTATCAGGCCAGTTCAGATTTCATCAAGGGCATTTAGATGAAAGAGTGTTTGTGTTTATGCATATGTGATTTTCATAAAACTTAAATGTTAATGTTTGGGTGTGTGTCCAGATCTGAATTCTTCGGTGTGACCGCCAAAGCTGTTGCCGTTAGACTTCGAGGCTTCGCTGGTGATAAGATGTCTGTATGTCGTAAGTCAGTTGTGCATCAGCAGTCCCCATCATGGCTCCCTTTCAGAGCAGGCATGCTGAGCAAACAAGGCTGACCTCTGCTCAACACCCATAGCAGCGCCATAGAGTGACACTTATTACTGATGACTCCAACACACAACAATAAGAGGTAGTATATTAAAACAGCTGCAGTATACTGTAGATGTATGGTTACCGTATATAAGTCCTAATGGATTGAGCACCTGGAAGAAAATGAGTGCTGTGTCATACTGCAGGCACGTACAACAAACATGCATTGTTAGAGGAGGCTATACGTGTGATTTGTCCACTTTTCTTATGAGTGATCACATTCTTATGAGTGATCACACTCATTTAAAAAAAATCAAGACTTTCCTGTTGCACAAGTCTTCTAATCTCAGACATTTTTATCTGGCAAAGGGGTGGTATTTGTTAAGATAACCTGGAGCTTTGATTAATGAATAAATCCAACTTGTTTCTTTACACTGTATTTATAATCCCGCATATTACTAGTGTTTTTATTATTATTATTATTATTATTATAAATCAGCAAATATGACAAATATGATAAAGCTTTTCAATTGCTGGTCAGTGCCTGTAATTACATCGTTGCCATGTTAGTCATCTCAAACAAGACAAGCCAATAGTAAAACAAGCTGGGAAACCAACCCAAGTAATTACCTACTTATGTACTCCCAAAACATCATTGTTTAAGTTGTCATTTAATGCCATATAACCGTTTTCGAATGTGCACAAGTATGTTTTTAGGGACAGATAGCATATACAAGTTCAAAATAAGACATAAGAGACGAGAAAAGTAATTAGTAAACAACTAAACTATCTTCCTTAATCGTTTTAATCGTTTGGAAACGTGATTAACGTCATTTATAGTAACATCTTATCTTCACATTACGTGGGTGGGAACAGATAAAGCAAGTTGTAATAGCGTAATAGTATTGTAATGAAAGGGGCACAATAACACGATGCGATGTTGTACTCATTTAGATCTTGTCGTTTCTTACATATGAAATGTCTGTCTGAATTTGCGTTTTATTTAAGTTTTCTTTTGGCACTTATCCGATCTTTAACAGAATCAACAACTTTTCGCTGATGAGACAATAGCAGATAGTTCCATTTAATGCAGAAGAAGCCACGTGTGGGCTCAAAAGGGGTTTCAGGAAGCACCAGTGGTTGAGTGTATATCAGGCTAAATCTGTTTTTTAAGACGGTCAGCCGCGGGGAAATGCACAACGTCATTTATTATTACGCGATTTGCCGAAGTAAAGTTAATCTCTTGTTTTTCCCTTTACGCATAGGTTGGAGCCTGTTGTGCACCCCTCACATGACCGAATGGACTCGCCCTACTCAATCATGCACTTCAGCATACACTGCAAAGAGCATGCTTTCACCTTTAGGATTGTCTGCGCTTCTTCAAGTCACCCTGGATTATTCTTTCCGACGAGGCAGGTACGCTCATCGCCGAATCCGTGTGGTTAGGATACTGTACTCTTACGGCATATAGTGAACCATCACTTCTGCTTTACAATGGGCTGTTGGTGGAAAGCTATTGCCTGATGTTGATTTATAAATAGGTTACATGCAGAGACAGGCTTGTGGTGCTTGATAGAGAAAATAATCTTGTGTGACCTCTTGACAACTGATGACAACAAATAACAAATCATTTCTAGGAACATTATCTGTGTAAATCTTAACACCAACTACTCTGGGAGCGGAAGAAAAAGGTTTGCCACTTGAGATTTTGTTTTAATTCCCAGAAAGTCATTTGGTGCATTAAAACCAAATGAGTGTAAATGACATTTTGGAGAGGTTTCCCCTCCACAGCTCTGTCAGACCTAACTTTTCTGTGCCGTGCAGTGGATTGATCTACGTGTGATAGTTGCTTTTGGGCACACAGAATCGCGTCTATTGTTAAAGCATCTCAAAGAAGGAGGAAGAACTCGGTTAAAACTATTCAAACGGACAGACAGGCTTACTGGGTGGAGGTGGACAGGAGGGGTGGTCGGTTGTGGTGGTGCTGGGGGCGCATATCCATATTAGGGACTCGTGTCCTACATAATAGTCAGGGCACAATTGCCAGTGAGCAAGGCACAGGTGCCTATGCACGCCGCAAGTCCCACAAAGAAAGGTGACTGTTTCTTGTAAAGATTTTGGATGTGAAGGATGTGAAAGTCGCTAGTTGGAGGCATTCTGGTGTGAACTGAGTGGTCGCGTTTGTGCCGACCCCTGCGCTCTCAACTCATCTGCATGCGGTGTGCGCGCGCGTGTGTTTGGGGGTGCCTAAACATGTGGCAGGGGAGGAGTGGAGGAGGAGGAGGAGATCGGGTATGTCTTTTTTCAACTTTTTCCTCATCGATGATGCACCTACACTACAGCATGTGAGCCTGCTGTTATGGTAAAAGGACACAATGGGACCACGGTGCTTTAGCTGTGAGGGGCTGTGCTTCTTCCTCTTTGAGATCTTTTATCTGATAGACGCACCACGGGCAGGTGACAATAAAATAAACCGCGACATGAGTCAAAGTAACGTCCCCTGTCGCTTCAAGGTGATTGCGCGCACGTAATAATCACAGTCATATATTAGTAAGCGACTAATTACTCAGTGCATCTTTTCCTCACATGCACTTGAGCCATTCAGGAATCATTCTTGAACCAACACGTTTAATACTGGGCTTGTTTAGCAGTTCATGCAGAGCGGGACAAACTTTTGTGCTTGTCTTCTTCAGTCTTCTTGTTGTCCTTTAGTCTTCTTGTTGTCCTTTAGTGTCTCACGAGGGCTTTCCATTCAGGCTGCGTTCACTTCCTTCCGCAAAATCAGAATTTCTATTGCATGTAAGAATGACAATGCTCTATTTGGCACTGCTAATTAAATATAATTTTGATTTGGTGAATCGGTGAGATGAAGGATCCGAGTTGAAGCCTTCACTAATGTAACCATGTATAATATAATATGGGACCCTCCTGTTCCCTCACTAATGTTACAATTTCCTACTGTGAGGCAAAGGCACTCAAGTGAAACAGCAGAGACGCCAGAGAGACAGAAAGGGAACCTGTAGTCTTCTCTAGTCTTCTGTAGTGTTCTGTAGTGTTCTAGGAGGCAGGAATTCGATTACTCGATTTTTACTCGATTTTTTGCAAAGTGAAAGTGCACACGAGTTGTCAGTTTGAGCTCTGGCACTGTTCCTGTTCTGTTCCTGTTCTTATCTCAGCTGAATCTAGTCAGCTCCTGAAGACTGTTCTTAACTGTTTTTTTTTCTTCTTTTTTTTGTTCTTGAGTATTGTTTGAACTCACAGCGGCGTTATAAATGGTAAGGAAGTGCAGTGTACAGTTGTTATTTGTTATGGAGGGTGTGTGCTCACTCCTCCTCTTCGGTATAGACTAAAACTAATTCGTTTAAGTGTATGGGTGAGTGCTTGCTGCTAAGTACATGTGCTACAATGGAGATAAGGGTCATTTTGAGGAATGTTCAAATGATAACAGAATGGGACCTTGCAAAAGAGGAGCCATGACTTTTATTGTTGTGCATGTGGACAAATATGCAGTCTCAAACAGTTGGATAGTTCTACTCATATGGTGAATGCCTCTGAGACATATTGTGCATTAATTATAGAGGATATAGCTGTAAAATATGCATCAACAGACAGTCTTAGATGTAATGAGCTGTGTCCTCCAGGCCAAAATACAATGTTAAGTAATGAAAGCATGTATTAAGGAGATATTAGCATGCATATTGGAACATCGAAGGATTATTATCATTATAAGTGTCACTCTGGAGCACTTATCAGATGACAGTTATGTAAAGCAGAGGGAGATACAATGTTCTCCGCTCACATTTACTTAGACTAAACAATTAAATGTTCCGTGTTTATATTTTCACCAGCTCGCTCCAAAGTGATTCCCTAACTTTGTGAACGCATTCTATTAGCCGGTGAAGTAATTACCTAATACTGTTCAATCATCATTATGCATGGGAATCTAAAGTGAACACTCTTGCACTTGATTTCCCCTCCATCCCCTTTAATATTGACTTTCTGCTGTGCACAGTTTTTCTTTGTAGTTGTTGGAAAAACACACTGTGGGTTTAATGCGGACACACACACACACACACGAGATGTAAAGGGAGAAAGAGGTGGAGAGAGTGAGAGGAAGAGACTGTACTAGGCTGTTGTTGCAGACAGGATTACAATGGCTCCTCTTGTCAAATTTCAGATGTTATGTTTGTAGTTAACTTACCATATTAAAACAGGTCATCAAAACGTCAGCGAAGTAACAGAGGAAAAGCAATATGTTTTCCAACACATTTACATAAAACATTGTAAATAAACATTGTATAACGCGTATCCTTTTGCATTATATAGTGGCAGACTTGAGGTCATGCATGTTTTCCAGTTTGTAGACGTTTCAGAGACCTGGTAAACTATACTTGACATCTGTTTTTCAGCAGTATTAAGTCATGAGCTCCGTCATGTCTGAGGTTACTTGTTGGACACCTTAAAGTCAGCCTTGAGTCAAAGCTATGTTTAAAAGTGACTCATTGTGGCTTATCAAGGTTTCAGGTCAAACATTTTTCACCAAGAATATAATTTAGTGTCCTATGGTTTAATTTAGGCAAACTGTTTATTATTTGCTCTGACTTGAGTAACTGCTCTTTACTTAAGTAATATCACTGATGTATGGGGTAATAATACTCCAGTCCTTATTTGCCTAGAACCTCCTTTCTGCATATTCTGTCAATAGGACTTTGTCTTTTGTGCACTGCCTGTATGCTTACTGTCGCCAGTCGCCACACTTATCATGATCAAACTTCAGCTCTTTATCTCAGCTTTTTTTTTGCAATGCCCAGCCTCTTTGTAGATTTCCAGTGGGACTAAAATTTGCAATTTAATATTTCTGTATCTTGTTCTTTTTAACGTGGCTGTGTTTATCGGTATGGTAAGAAACAATGAGGACAAGGCAGGGCTTTGTGGTAGCAGAAATGCATTTTTAACCCATGCGAATGAATGGTGCCTCACATTCCACAGCAGCAGGCCTTTAGTGAATGGCAGCACTAACACGGCTGTTTTCATTACTCATTACTGCCCTGTGCCTTTTCACTGTGGTCAGACTGATCTACCTCCTCCAGCTCCAGGGGGCACCACAAAGATGTGCTGATAGGCAATTGTACTTCATGTCTTATTGATGGCCTCACAAACTACTGTGCTTATTTTTTTATTCATAATAACTGGTGCACCCAATTGTTTATTCTATCTAATTTAATGAGACAAGCTGGATCATATCATGTTACAAGTTACTTCAGAAAGGATGTATTTTATCTCAAGTCTCCAAACAAGGAGATCCTGTATTGAGTCTGTTGAAGTGTTGAGTGAGTTGTGGTGATCTAGATCTGTCTTAACATGGTTTCTGTATTACTCAGATTAGTGCATATTTTAAGTGCCGAAGAGGTAGACTGTTCAGAGGTGTGCAGAAAATATCCCATTATAGTATATTATGAATCTTTGTGGTGGCCGAGGCAGTGCCATCATTTCAATGTAAGGTTTTTGTCTGTAGTGACTGCATTGATTCTCTGACGCTTGGTGGGGTTTCCATTCTGAAAGGGCAGTCTCTCAGTGTTAGCCTAGAAACACCAAGCTCCTATATTAAATAATAAATGAGCCCTCCATGGGAAATGTATTCCTTACTGCCTCCAATAATAAGAACATGTCTATATTTGACCGTCATCTTAAGTTTATGATCATATTGGATTTTTTTTCCCAAACTGTAGTAACAGGTGGGCAGTTAATCCCTCTATTTGGGTCACACCTGGAGCCTTTTGCTTTCCCCCAACCTTACAGAGATCAATAACATAAAAGCCAAGGCGGACAGGTAGACAGCAGGAGAACACCTGATCGCTTCGCTTTATATAAATGAAGCATGTATAGTAATGAGAGGATTAAGATAGGAGCTGAGTTGGTAGGGGGCAGGGGAGCACAGAGCAGAGGAGGGTTTATGCATATGACTATTATCACTGTTATCTTCAGTGTGGGCTAAAAGAAGAGGAAATGTATTATAGTAAAAGTTGTAAATGTAAGCTATGCAGTTGATTTTCCTCATGTCATTTCACTTTAGCTTTAATGCGGTTTTATTTGATGCAAACACAAACAATCAAAAAAAACTAACCCTGGATCATAATGGTGTCAGTTGTTAATACTGATGTGGGAGTGTTTTTATTACACGCTTCTGATTACTCAAAAGCATCAGCTGCTGAATGGGCGGGTGCAAACATCAACCTCTACTTAGTAAAAAAATAATTAAATTAATCCTTTTAAATGAATTCTGCCACTACTCACTTTATACCGTGGACATTGTTTATTTGATCATCAAACTATGAGTGAATAAATCATCAAAGTAAAAATAAGGAACAATTTTAGGCAATAGGCAGTACTAAAATTTAAGGCTTCATCAAATTCTGACAAATTCCTGCGCTTCGTGTGAGTCTACAGTCCTTTCACTCTAAATTAACATGGGAAGAAACACTTACGGCCAATTACTCAAGTATTAGTTCGTTCGTCTATTCAGTAATATTATTGAATTCATTATTAATGTATTCTGTTACAATGGGTGTGGATAGTAGTATCAGAAGAACCAGTTTAGATACATCCAAATACTGATACTCCCTACTAGTATATTCTACAACCACCAAGTATCAGATGGACTAGTTGGCTCTTTTTATTAGTGCTGCTGATGGGCCTTATAGATAGAATCCACTCCATTGGATAAAGAGGGTTCTTCTCTCACACAATCTCACTTGAGTTTTAAATGGAAAGCCTTTTACTACATTACACCACACCTTATCTATCACTGTCATGTTGATTTTCCATCTTACACCTTATTGATGATCCAATGAAATAACAATCGCAGCGCTGCAGCTGAGTGCAGCGGATTCATTAGGTTCTTATCAAGTTTAGCTGACATAGTGATCATAGTTAATAAATTTCATGCTTATGTGTGGAGGTCTATGAAAATGGGCGCTTCGGCATTGTTGCTGTGATTGCATTGGGATTAAAGAGGAGAAATAAGCTTAGCAGGGAGAACCACCCCGGAGGAGCACGTGGCCGTGATCGAGGATTGAGAGCGAGAGAAGGGGAGAGCTGCCGGGGGAAGGAGTAGCACTCTTTGTCCTGCCCAGATGTCACTGTAGTAGACTAGCAGTATTGATCTGCTACACACAAGAGCCCTAATTAAATATTTGTTAGTAATAATCTCCCGTTTACTCTCTCTCTCCTTCATTTGTAAACCTGCTTTTCTTGCCTCTCGCTCCATCACTCTTTAGACAGTTTACATTACACTTGATTTTATGAGCTACTGACTGTGTCCTTGTCTGTGTATCCTTCATAGGGCAATGGCAAGGCTCTCTTTAGGGAGGGGACATGGCACCCAAACTTAATCCAAACTCACAGCAGCCCAGAGGGCATTAAAGATGGGTGGGGGTTGGGTAAACTCTAAGCAGGGAGACTGCCTTTTTGCATTCACCATACAGTTGCAGGCTATTAGGGGAAAACTGACATCAGGTGGGGATAAGCATGTAATCATTGTTTACTCATAATCTCAGTAAGAAGAAGTCATACTTGTTTAATGAGTTGAAATGGGAAAACAGTATTTACTATTTAGGTCAGCAACAGGATAATTATGGATTGGTTGGTTGTAATGTCTCAACTTGAGCAAAAAGTAAGCAAATGGAAAATATGCTGTTATTGTGCTGAGTGGGTAAACACTTTCTTTACTTTTTATGTACGAGTTTGACTATTTAATAATATATTGCCACTGCCTAGCCCTAAACGATTCCTCTCAAGTTACTTAAACCACAACAAATTGTCCTTAACTTTAAGCTGAAGCAAACAGGGCTTTGGCTGTATCAGGTCTGACAGAGAGTGGATGTAGTTAGTGCAGATTGAATGCCAGTGATGTTGCATGTCTGACTAACTTAGGGAAACAAGCTGGAAATGTCCCCGGGCTACTGCAGCTAATCATTCAGCCCACAGAGGAACTGATCGTTAGCCGCTGATGTCAGCCCAACCTCTCTGCGCTGCCTTTTAGTGAACGCCTGTGTGAGCACTCTGCTATATGAACCACTATAGGATACATAGTTTGGGTTAAAACACAGAATCAAATGTGTGCAATCAAACACGTTGATCTTATTCCTGACAGAATGAAAAGTTTACCTTGGCAGACACACTCACAGAGAAGGAAATTAAAGAAGGTAATATAACTTCCCCTTTTAGTTTGATGCGGGCTGTCTAAAATGAGTCAGTAGCTCAAAGACTTAAAAAAAAAAAAAAAGGGGAAACTCCAAATCTCAGCAGACAGTTTATCAATAAATTGTAGAACATCCCATTTTAGTTGAAAGGTAGCGTGTAAGTGAAACAAATGAGTGCAATTCGCTTTTGATCATTTTTAGCAATGCCTTGTAGACACTGTATTAGTCAGGTTGTGTCAGAAGCAATAGACTTTATAATGCAACTACACGCTGTTAACTGCTTTTTCACTCAATTTACTTTACTTGAATTCTATGCATGAATTGTATCTTTTGATTAAATCTCGCCATGTCTGAACACTGTAATTTTTCAGATACAAATAGCTTAATATAAAAAACAAAAACAAAAACAAATTGTAATAAAGACATTTCATCATATCACATTACCATCATCATTGGCAGAGCTAATAAACAACAACCCTCTTTAGCGCGTTCACAGTGCGATCAGGTGTGAGGGGTCCGGCATTAGGAAGTGAAGGGGATTCGGGGTCAGGCTTGTCCATGGGGTCACTGAGGACAAAGGTAAGGAGTATTCGCTCAGGGGTTAATGGCCTCCTCCCCCCAAAACCCCACATGTGGCTAAAGCATACACTCTGCTCCTGCATGTGAATAAACACTGCTCACCTGCTCCTTTTGTCTCTCTTCAGTATATGTTTATTACAGCATTTACTGCTTTATTTATTGTTTACATTTGGGCTGCTGTTTTGGTGCCTTTCCCTTTCTTTCTGTCTGTCTGTTGCTCAGGGCTTCGGCAGGCAACAACACAGGGATAGAGAGACCCCGGGACCCTCACCCCCACCCATCACATGCTACCTCAGTCCAAATTGACGAGCAGTAATAGCAGTAGCACTACCTTGCCTCTTGATGTTGGCTAAAGAATCCCCCGGTCGGCATACAGTTGCCCCCTCCCTTCAGCCACCCACCTGACTGCTCTGCTCTGTTCTCACATTGCATCCAGATGTGAGGAGGATAGTGGAGAGAGAAGGATAGGGGCCTGTGGTAGTGCTGCCTCGCCCTTTTGTCTGCAGGAGCATCCAAAGTTAAGCCACAAACGCGTCATCACTCTTCAGTATAAATAAGGCGTTTCTCATAATGTGTTCACTTAGGTTTGGCTTTTCTTAAGATGGCCATTCTAATGTAATGTTAAAATTATTATTGCAAGGCTGGGTTATATTTGTAGAGCACAACATATAAAAGCAAACAAAATATTTATTTAATATACTGTAATGACCTCAACAAGCAGCAATGTTTTTTTTAAGTTTGTGAAAATCATTGTAAAAGGAGCAGAGCTGTCAATCCTGGCAGATTATACAAGAGGAACTCCCTAAATTACCCAATTAATAGTGTTGGGAACAACCACAAAGCCTTTTCCCCTTGAACTATTCTCTTCCTGGCCCACTTATTTTTTTTTAGTTCTTTTTTTGTGTTACTATCAACAAGAACCCAAATATACGATGCAGTTTTGGATAATATACAAGGCTTCCTCTAAAATGCTCTCCTAAAATTAAATGAATCATATACATGTATACGTAGTCATATACATGTCTCTGATATTGAGCTGTTTCATAGTCACACTAATGTTTCCCTTTAGAAAAGGACTCTTCAGAGTGCAGCCTCAGGCCCAGTCACAGCGCATGAGAACAACATATGGTCTTTTGTTCCCATGATAAAATGTGTTACGGACATTTGGGAGGATCAATCAGCTACAAATAGTACTTTTGTCTGCACAGTGTATCCACTTTACAAAATACCTACAGATTTCACACTGTTGATAATGCAAATGACTCAGTGCATTCTTGTACTTGCATTGGCATGTATAGAATTTATAGAGTTTGGCTACTTTTGTTTTCTTATTCTTCTCAGACATAGCCAATTTAGTCACTATAGTGCTCATATCATTAGTATCATTTGTAAAAAAAAATAGTAAGAAATAGCATCAAGTGACAGCAATATTAAATATAATATCAGCAAAAATATTTGAGACATCTGTGCTTATGAGTAATCTCCAGAATGGTCTCCATGTTCGGTACTCCCTCCGGTGCCCCGTCAGCTGAGTGAGTAATCCTGTGTTTGGTGTATAGCAGGCTGGTCAGTGAATCTCGCACTGGTTTGGAAGGGCTGCTTCTTTAATGGCTGTTTTGCTGATGCAGGTAACTCCCGTTGGAAGTGCCTCTCTCGGGGTCTCCGGGGGCCAAAGCTGCACAAACAGGACTTGATGCAACATTTGCTCGCTCTTGTATTCACTCTGCACTGCCCGACTCAGTTAACGTGCGCCAATGGTCAGTCGTGGTGTGCAGCTGTTGATTGTGGGTTGATGTTAACATGTGCTGCAATCTTTCTACATGTGTTGGTACAATATCTTAGCTTTAGGCAAGCGTCCCCAGGCACTGTGTGTAATAAATTTGTTTTGTGCAGTGTAAAATGTATTAAAATAGATGTCCTCTTGGTGAATTTCACAGAGAAAATACAACAGTTTTGTTAAATAGTGGTGCAGGATTGTGCTTCTGAATGGTCCATGTTAAAAAAAGCTGGTTTGGTCCTGGCTAGTTAGGGTCATTGTACATTGTATGCTGTGTTAATACATGTTTTTGTCCTGGTTTGTTTACCTCCTCGTTTTTGTTTATGTTACTTTTTATCTATTTTTTTTTTTTTTTAGTTTAGTTTGATACTTGTTTTGGATGTATTCAGTTGTTTACAATAGATTACGTTTGCATATTTACAAATCTAAATGGACATTAAGTTATTTTTTAGTCATCATTTCTTGATTTGAACAGATGTGCCTGTGTCAGCTGAACATTCCAGCCTGGGACTGACTGTAGGACCTCGGTCTGGTGATTCTTGTCTTGTGTAAACACAGCAACGGGTGCAGAGCTGGTTGTGCTGGTGAGCTCATTGCTAACAGGTGGGTCAAGGAATGCTTCTTGTTCACTGGCAACATGTGACAATGTGATCTAGACTTTAAGACCACCTGCGTTTAAATGAAAATGACTAGTTCCTTTATTGTAAAAAGTTGATACTGTAAGCGTTGGATTTTGATTTGCCTTGATTTGACTATGAAAGCACTGTTTTCCATAAAGAATAGGTAGTTAATAGAATACAATAAATAGTGAATTTTGATTTTGGTTGCTGTTAGACTACAATATCTGTCCAACAAAAAAAAAAAGAAATTCCACTTTGTTTTTCATGTCTAACCTACACATGCAAAGAGATTTGAAAACACGCCCATTTGCACACATTCACTCATATTTATTTGATACTTATCCACTTTGATAGAGTCATTGTGGTGAGGTGTGGTTCAGATTCACCATTGTTTCTGTTGAGATAGTATTGATTGCTCAGTAGATAGGATTTCACAGATTTGGGATAAAGTGCACAAAAGACACCAGGCACTCTGTTGTCATCTATGAAATTAAAAAAGCTAAAGGCATGTTCTCATATTTATTATTGAACTCAGTTGATTTCAATATGTACATTCTGCTGGACCTTAAGAAATAAAGAAGAAATAAAATGTATTTATTTAATCTATCTTTCAATCTACACACCCTAAGGTCATATTCTTTTAGGTTTTCCACATGTCCTGGAAATAATTGTCCTGCTTTCCAGACATGGAAAATTAGAAAAAAAGGGCCAAATGACCTTGAAAATTTCTTTGCCTTTCTTTGCTTTATCATTAGATAAGTAATAGAGACTGCCATCACAGTAACATTTTTGGAAAAACCTTCTCTAAAATCCACTAAAATGCAGGAAATTAAACCTCTTTGGTACATCATTTCTTTTAATAGTCTGTATGCTATGGACATGATCCTACCATCTCACATCGGCGTCCCTATTTTTTGTTATACAGTGGAGGAAATAAGTGTTTGATCCCTTGTTGATTTTGTAGTTTTGCCCACTGACAAAGAAATGAACAGTCTATAATTTTAATGGTAGGTTTATTTTAACATTGAGAGATAAAATATCAATAAGAAAATCCAGAAAAATCACATTATAGAAAATATATTAATTGATTTGCATTTCATTGTGTGAAATAAGTATTTGATCTCCAACCAACCATTAAGATTTCTGCTCCCACAGACCAGTTAGACACTCCTGATCAACTCATCACCTGAAGTAGAGCCCTGTTTTAACAAGTCACTTGTGTAAAAGACCCCTGTCCACAGAATCAGTCCATCAGACTCCAAACTCTCCAACATGGGAAAGACCTAAGAGCTGTCAAAGGATGTCAGGGACAAGGCTGTCGACCTACACAAGGCTGGGTTGGACTACAAAACCATAAGCAAGAAGCTGATGTTAAGGAGACAACTGTTGGTGCAATTGCATTTAAGAAATACAAAATCACCATCAACTGACCTCAGTCTGGGGCCCCACACAAGATCTCACCTTGTGGGGTTTCAATGATCATGGGAATATCATGAGAAATTAGCCTAGAACTACACAGGAGGAGCTGGTCAATGATCTCAAGGCAGCTGGGACCACAGCCACTAAGAAAACAATTGGTAACATTTTACGCCACAAGTTTGCCAATGAACACCTGAATGATTTAGAGAGTGATTTGGAGAAGATGCTGTGGTCAGATGAGAGAAGAATAAACCTCTTTGGCATTAACTCAACTCACTGTGTTTGGAGGAAGAGAAAAGCTGCCTATGACACCAAGAACACCATCCCACGTCAAGCAAGGAGGTGGAAACATTATGCTTTGGGGGTTTTTTCTGCCAAGAGCACAGAACAACGGGAGGATGGACGGGGCCATGTACCGTACCTGAGTGCCAACCTCCTTCCCGCCACCAGGAAACAGAAAATGGGTCGTGGATGGGTCTTCCAACATGACAATGACCTAAAACACACAGCCAAGGCAACGAAGGAGTGGCTCAAGAAGAAGCACATTAAGGTGGAGTGGCCCAGCCAGTCTCCAGACCTTAACCCTGTAGAAAACCTATGGAGGGAGCTGAAGCTCTGAGTTGCCAAGTGACAGCCGCAAAACCTTCATGATTTAGAGATAATCTGCAAAAAAGAGTGGACCAAAATTCCTTCTGATATGTGCACAAACCTGGTCATCAACTACAAGAAATGTCTGACCTCTGTGCTGCAAACAAGGGTTTTGCCACCAAGTCTTTTTCTTTTTGATATTCTACCTCTCAATGTTAAAATAAACTATCATTAAAACTATAGACTGTTCATTTCTTTGTGAATATAGAAACTTACAAAATCAGCAAGGGATCAAATACTTATTTCCTCCGCTGTATCTGGGCAACCACAGGAGCGCAGTACTATTCAAATGAGAAGGATGTGTAGTCAACAAGTACAGATCAGTAGAGGACTAGAAGGACCTGAGGGGTACCCAGTCTAAAACATATATTAAATCTAGGGCATTTTGTCATAATTTCTGTTTTGGTGACCCTAACAATAAATATTTTTAGACATGCTATGCTTTGGTCCTGCCTGCTCCTCATCTTCTCACATCTGTCTCATGTTCTTTCGTATTATCTCCATCCATCTCCTGCCATGACTTTACATCACTGTTTACCACTTATCTTGGCTGCGCTGCCCTCCCTCTCATTATTAGCTCTGTCTTTTTCACTCTCCTCCACATGCATCTCTCCTCTATGGTGCTCAGACGCAGGCCTTGTTTTCCTTCTACTATTAGTTTAGGCTTTTCCACTGTGTGGGTTAACAAGCCACTGTGATTTCATCAATGTGAATCAGTCAGCTTGATACGACGTGACCCAGATGGGATCTTCAGTTCTTTTTATACAGCCATCCATCATCTATCAGCCACAAAGCCACACCAGTGCGGGAGTGCACAATATTACCTGTCAGTCGGAGGAAAGTGTGTCATAGAAACTCACTGGCCACAATATTAGGTACAAATGATGCTTCTTTTTAACTAACACAACTGCCAACATTAGGACTATTTACGAGTATACTTTGAAACTGTGAGAGACTGAGTGGAAGTGTACTGATAAGCCTTTGTTGGATTGCTGGCTTTGAGATTCCGAGCAGATGTTTTGGCTTACTCACTGGTGACTTATTAAGAAAGTGAAGATGAAAACTAAAATCACAGAATTTCTTGGTATTTCAATGTTGTTATTCTTCCAAGAGGCTAGACTCTTTTTGTTGTAATGTAATAATAAACACATCAGTATGTTATTAAATGTACTCCAAAGGCCTAATGTGTTTTTGAAATCTTGAAATAATTCAGAGAAGTGTTGAGGTGTGATTTGTATGGTAACAGTCAGCGACTTTAGTGACACCTGTGGCCAGTGAGGGTATGTCTTCTTTTTTCTTTCTTTTTTTTTTTTTTTTAACTTTCTGCTTGACCAGGGACTTGTTTAACTGCATTTTATAGTTTGTCAATGCCAAATACTGAACTGCTATGACTACTATGATCTTTGAAGTTTCTCAGAATGTGGCTGTAACTGCATTGTTTATGTAGGCCTGTATCAGTCTGGGAGATCAAGAAACAGTTTGAACTTGAGTAAGGGATGATTTAAATCTGAAACTTCCCACTATTGTTTCTTTTTTATGATGAAGGTTATTTTAATTAAACCAGCAACCTCTTTCAACCACGCCCTTTATTTATGAAGTATGCATAGTCAATTTAGTAGAACAAGGGATATCTAGGAATCCACAAATGTAGAGCTGACCTACTTTTTGTCAATAAAAGCATGTGGTTTGGAGCAGAGATCAGAAATGTGACTGTTTGTGTTAATAGCAATGATTAAACAAAAAAGAATTGAATAGAAAAGCATTAAAACATCTTGATTATCTGGCATGAATTCTAATAAAACGTACTGTCAAGAGTGTCCTTAAAGGGATATGCCACCCCCAGGTCAAATTTGGGCATCTCCCCACAGTCCAGAGACTAAAATAAGTGGTGTAAAGCGTTTTCCTGCTCACCCAGCCATTGTCCGAGTCTGTCGCCACTGACCGCCGCGGTATCTGCAGCTCCTCCGCCTTAGACTGGAGTCTAACGTCGCCAGAGAAAGATTTCGGCCAAAAGGAATTAATTTGCTCGATGCGTTTCCCAATTACTTTATGTGTAGTGCGCATTCATATCGAGTGCAAATAAATGTGCAAATCAACACGGAGAGCTTGCCTTGGTCATTTTGGGTGGGAACTATTTTCCAGTGCGGAAGAATACAGTCGAATCACGCACCACGTTGTGCAACAGGGGAACTCCCTTCCCGGTGCGTAACTGGGATTCCCCTGGCAGCGTGCTGCGTGATTCGACTGTATTCTTCCGCACTGGAAAATGCGCACTACACATAAAGTAATTGGGAAACGCATCGAGCAAATTAATTCCTTTTGGCTGAAATCTTTCTCTGGCGACGTTAGACTCCAGTCTAAGGCGGAGGAGCTGCAGATACCGCGGCGGTCAGTGGCGACAGACTCGGACAATGGCTGGGTGAGCAGGAAAACGCTTTCCACCACTTATTTTAGTCTCTGGACTGTGGGGATATGCCCAAATTTGACCTGGGGGTGGCATATCCCTTTAAAGCCTTCCTCATCTCTCATGTGCACATATCTTCAATTTTAGACAGGTAGGCCTGACACTTAAAACTTGTAATGGCAGTTTGCAGTTGTTGTTTTTTTTTTGGCTTGCAGACCTGTGCCTTCGAACAGTGAGTGGAACACCTCTGGAAAACAAATGCCTCTTTAAGCCCACACAGGCGCTCTGTAGTCAAGCCATCGGAGGATTTTCTGTGGGAACCCTCTCGTCCGGGCTGTGGGAGAGCAATGCTGTGTATTTGAATGTGCATGTTTTTAAAAGCAGATCTATTGGCCTGTTATGCTCTCGAAAACTCTTACAGGATGTGTTCTTCTGTATATGCCTGAAGGTAAGAGCAGGTTGAAAACACAAGTCCTTGCCAACTTTACAAATAGCAGAAAAAAGTTTTGCAGCAAACTTTGTAGCTTCACATGGCATTGCATAATGCATCCATACTTTTCAGTTCAGCAACCTCCACCTTGTATACACACAAATTGCTCGGACCGTCTTGTCACAGCAAAAGGCAAAATAAAACGGTGATATGCGAAAGTGTGACAGTGTGAGCGGCTGGCGGTGAGCTTTGAGGTCACTGGTCTAATTACACTTGGGAGAGAGTGATTGGAGTTCAGAGGCAGAGATGGATGTGGGGAGCAAGGGCAAATGGACAGACGGAGCAGGAAGTCGGACAAGTCAGGAAGGCAGAGTTTCAATTTAGATTCAAATCAAACCAGTCATGACTTGTTGCTACAGTGTATTAGATGGTGTGTGTTTGCTCTCTGTACTGACAGAGGCAGTGTAGTGTAGCCAGTAAAGTGGTGACAATACAACAACTTCAAACTTGATTTCGCTACTAATTAAAATGCTTCATACTCAGTACCATGCGTACCTATATGCGTTGGGAGTCCCCCAAAAATTGTGAAACAAATTGATTATGACTTAAATAATATAATTCCTTATAATACACAATTGATAAAATAAGCACTATTATTGTGATACCACTGCAGAGGACTATGGAGCCTTGGGATATTTTCCTACCAATAAAGGATCCCCGGTCGTAAACAGGTTGAGAACCACTGTTTCTCTAAAACAAATGGGAAAATGTGTAATATTGTCCTACTGATTTCTTTTTGTTTTTTGTTTTTATTGTTTTTTGTCTAGTATTGATAGTTGTATTGAAAGTAAAGTAAGAAAGAAAGTAAGAAAGTATTGTAAATGACTGAATTATGTATGTAAGTAATGTAGTTTTGTAGTTACATTAGATATAAACATTTTGAAGCTGTGAAGTTACTCATGTAAATGTAAATGTAAATGTCTGTGCCATTGTTTCATCTATAGACTTGTGGTCAGGAAAGGGTGTAGCCTAGAATGAAGGAGGTTATTATGGACTACAGCTATGTTTTTGAATAATACTTCATGGCTTCTTTTGTTTAAATCTGAGGTAATGATAGTTTGGTAGATGTCTATGAGTGAGAGAGGAATGCTGCTGTGGTGTATGTGGAACTGGGGGGGTAAGGGGGACTACGGGCCGGAGGAGCGCCCAGGGGTTAATGAGTGGTGTGAGAAAAACAGGCTGTCCGTGAGGAAGAGGAGGCAGAGTATCTGTGTGAGGCAGGGCAATATATTTCCTGCTGAAGGATCGAATTAACATTAAATGACTGAATGGATGATTTTTTGCTGACTTTAAACATTAAATAATGGGATCTGGGATCACTTTGTACATTGTTCTTCTATAGTTAAGAACTAAGGAAAAGTGGGAGATTTGGGAGAGATGTGGGAGATTATTGTTTTATGTAGCAGTTGGTAAATGCGAATTACCAGTTTCATGATACAGTATATGGAAAGATGTCCAAGCATGTGAAAATGTACCTGCTCCATCTGATGGCATCCTTGAGACATGCCTAGGAAGGACATCTGTATTCATTCTAATCTATATTCTAGTCTCCATCTTTTGATTTTCGATACATGTGTTAGAAACTAGTTTTGTCTTGTTTTTGAGACTTGATCTTAGATTCATTTTATCCCCCTGCAAACAACTTTATCATAGAGTAAACAAATATTGTTTGATGTCTGCATTGCTCTGTCTTAGCCTACCAGGATCTGTGTTGTCATAGAAAAGTACATCAAACTCAATAAATTGATTTTGCTTCTGAACATCTGTATTTCTAGATGATTAAACCCCACACATTTTGACTATGCAAGTCCATCCCATAATCCCCAGTAGAACGGGCCGGTCCCCAAAATGTGAGATGACAGTATTGACCCAAACACCTGCCACCTCCTTCCCCATACACACGAGCAAATGCACCCTTCTTTTCCATCCCCTTCTCACGCAAATAGAATGCAGCAGGCTGGATCCCCTCGCTGCCTATTTACCAGGACAGGGGGGCGAGGTGGAGGCGGGACAGACAGAGCAGACCTCCGCCATTGTTCTGGCCTGGGTTTAAGCGATGGGGGGAGGCAGGGATGGGACCAGGACTAAGATGGGAATCAGAGAGCCCAACAATACCACAAAGCCCCCCACTGCTCCTTGGACTTATGAGAATGACCTGCTCTGACAAACCAGGGGCAGGCTGTGACTTGGGACAAATGGTACCAAAACTATAGTCCAACTTACACGACACTTGATCTTCACCGTAAATAGGGATGTCACAGTATCCAGTAACAATGTGATGATTATTGTAAGTAAAAAACAGGTTTAAATGTTATTCACAATTACTTGATCACATTACCTAGCAGCATAAAGTCCTTAATCTTCTTACCTTCACATTGTCTAATAATATTTAACCATTGATGTGACTGAACGTGTGACTAGCTTTGTGAAATAAACCTTCTAATGATAAAAGAATGCACCAGATTAAAAGCATTTCACATTTAGATTGACTTTTTGGAGTAAAGATTGATTTGATTGAAACAGATAATTAATATTTTGGCTGTTAACAGTTAAGATCTCAGTTAAGATCTCAAATAGAGCAGTGTGTACCTAACCTTTTCAGAATAGAATGAAACTTTACTCTTTATCAGTTGATATCAACCTCCTTCTTGAGTTTCAATCGAGTACAATCGCAACTACTAACCAATAACTACTAGCCTTCTACTAGAGAACCACCACTTGTCAGTTTTGTGAAATCGACAACTCATAAAACTATAAATTATAGAACTGCTGCTGTATATTTTTGAGTGTATACGTTGCAATTATTTTCCATAACAAATGTAAACAAACCACTTGAGTTATATTATGTGCTTGCTTTCCACAGCAAGCAATGGTGACACCCTTGGTAAATATTTTGCTGAAGATTATGAAGATTATCAACGTGAAAACATCAGTACTTTAAGTTATTTTTGCCTTTTTATTCTTTTTGTCACTCTGATTTCCTCATTCCTAAAGCTCTTGAAGTATATTATACATCCTGTGTAGGCTGACATGTCATGTGTGTATTCGTGTGGTATCCAGCTGTGCCTTAGCCCTCACAGCGTCCCTCTTTGTTGGCTCATTTTGGAGAAGGGTGGGAGGTGAAGCTCAGTTTGGTCATAATGGACTATTGATTGGTCAGGGAATACACTGCCTCTGTACTGCATGTGTTTTTACATTTATGTGTCATCCATTGCGTTCCCTGTTTTGTAAAGACTGGATGGCTAAATGGGCAGCTGTATGGGAGATAAAAGTTGTCTTTTTGCTCGCAGCTCTATATCCTTCACTTGTGTTGAATGTGTAGCTTATATGTGCCAGCCAGCTCAGCGTGGCCTATACTAAAGCACTGTTAAGAAGACGAACACTGCACGCTTTTAAACTTTGAAAACTTGTGCGTGGACAACATTAAAAGAGCTCTCTGTTTTTGCGGCATGATTCCCCACTTCTCTCCTTACAGATGTGAGGACTTTCACAGAAACTTGACACTTTATTTATCACCACAGAGTTGTTTCTGCTAAACCTCCAAAGTTGCTAATGTGAGGGAGAAAGACGTTCAAGAATGACCCTGTTTATGTCAAAGATAAGATAGTAACATGTGTTATGAAGGTCGACCAGAGCTTAAAAATATTACTATAGCTGCTGCTGCTACTATTACAACTCCCACTACTGCCACTGCTGCTACTATGACCCTCATTTCTGCTTTATAGCCACAACTTTTTCACTTTCCTCCACTTTCCTCCTACCACCTGACTTCAACAAAACAAAAGTATTATAGCAAATATAAGTGATAGAGTTATGTATCTATATATTACAAACTTAGATATTATGTACTATAATTTGAAATTTCAATAATATACGACAATTAACTAGAAATTGCACTTTATGTTGGCGCAGTTGTTAAATGGCAAAAATATTGTTGTACTTGTAGTTTTTAAATCTCAAACATTGAAATTCTTGTATTAGTTTAGCAGTTCTTTGCATGCAGTCCTCTCTCAAATGCTATTGTACCCGTAGTTGTTTACAATGTGCACTTTGAACAGAATCCTACATTTTAATTGCAGTACTTGTCAGAAAGTGTTAATTAGACATTCTTTCGAAAATTGCGCAGCTCTAGTTGTAGCAGTATTTGTTGGTAATTTATTTAGCAGTGGGGTTCAAATAGATTTTTAATAATAGTCTTTAACATGACTTCATATTATGCATAGAAAACATAAAGGGATAAAACAGAAAAATATCTTGCAGCTGTAAACACTTGTTCTGTTGGCTCACATGGTCACTCTTCTTGACACTCGAGACCCAGTCCAGATGTGAACATCAGAAATAGCTGGTCTGCTCTGAGGGATGAGTGGGAAAATAACAGCGGATTTCCTCCTCTTGCTCTGGTCTGGCCTGGGTAGTTTGTGTTTGGAGAAAGGACAGTGCCTAAACACACACTGAGAAGAAAGAGGAAGAGCTTGTTTTCATTTAACGCTGGTGTCATTAGCAGGCTGCTTAGTATAAAAGGAAATGTGTGGAGCTGTGAAATAAAACAATGTTGAGAATAGTGAGGACAGGATTATTGGACATTTATGAAAGTGAAATATGCCTCTAAAACTCTTGCTTCAAGCATGGAGAACATATAATTGGGAAATACTAATTCATTTCAGTTCTTTTAGTTTCTGTTCCAGGACATGGCTGCTATTTTGATTTTATTTTGACATGTTTTATATCTTTGTCCAACTGTATTTAATAGTTCTTTTTTAATCCACTCACAGTGTAATATGAGTTGCTATTTTTACAGTCATTGAGCATTACATTACTTAAGGCCTCAGATGGTACAATAACAAAGACTAATCTTATAGGCTGTGTGTTAAAATGGCCATTTGGACTCACTCATTTGCCTATACGTGTATGCCTTTTGCGATCAATAGGCTTCCCACTGTAATCGCCACATCAAATCTTTATCTTCTATAGCGGACACCTATTTCCACACTAACCTACTCTGTATCATATTCATTTCCCCCTGTTAGAGGTTAATTAGCTGTAAGAAGTCAATGACGAACTAGCTTCACAAAGTCAACTTGAACTGTTCTTGAACGCCTTTTGGAGACGTATGCATTTCCCTTTATAGAGTTCATATTGCTGATGTTGCCAATGTCATGCTATATGGCCATTATTACATCTTATTTGCCCTTATGACCAAGAGGGCTTCTGCATTGTTTCCTTGTGCTGACTAATCTTATTACATTTCAATTTGCACATGTGACTGTCTGCTGGATGATAGGCTCGCCATTGAAAAAGCAGCATCCCCATGACCCCCAATGAGAAGACCATTTAATAGGAAATAAGATCATTATCCACTGTTTTTAGCGGCCAAACTGGAGGGAAGCACTAAGTATTAATGAGTAACTGAGCGATGTGGAACGCTGAGCAGATGGAGGAGGGGCGTTAAGTGACCAGATGAATGGGACCAGTTATCTATGTCGCCTTATGTTCTGTCATAGATTAAATTTAAATGTGGCAATTCTAGGAAGACCTATCAACAAACCAGCCAATGCAAATCACTAATATTTTGAATTGATTTATATTGCAAGAAAAAACACATCTTACAGTAAAATTCATATGCAAAATAAGACGTGGTAAGAATCAATGTGTACTTAAACATTTAAACAATCATATCATAGCGCCATTGATTGTCATTTAATTTTTTATTAATTTTTTTGTTTATTTGGAAGGGACAATGCATATTAATGAAAGCACAATTTGTATAAGATCACACAAAGTGACGTAAATATGCCGGATTTAGCACAATGCTAATTTCCATCCGCAGTCCCAGACATAAAGATATAGCATACAATAGAAAATATGTTGCAGTTGCAGACATTAGACAATTTAATACATGTGTTATGATCCCAAACATAAAAACTATTTAGTATCTAAACAATAGTAGCATATAATTCAAAAAAGTACACTAAAAATACAATTGATGTATTTATTTTTCTGTGTGTTTGGTGTTTACATTGAAGTCAAAAGACTAAAATCCCACAATTTCCTCACAGTCTAAGACAAACGTGATAATGTACAAATCTCAATTAACCATATTACCATAATAAGGGACATAGAGTCAAAATAGTTTCAAACTTAAGCTTTATTAACTAATAGCACCTTATAGTTCAGTTCCTGTCAGTGTGATATGTGTCAGAAAATGCACTTCTGGTTTGAGAAGTGCCTCACCAGCCGTATCTTACTAATCCCTCTGATTTCAATAGTGTAAATCGTGTAAATCGATTTAGTGTAAATCGTTTTCCCAATGTGCAATATTGTTGTTGTTTTTTTCAATACTCCTATCGTGCAATATAGTTTTTCCAATTTTTTTTTTCAATACTCTCCCGGTCACTGTTTTTTATTATTATCACTACTATTATTATTATTCGATTTATTACTTATTTTTTTAAATTATTATTATCACCTATCTTTATGCCTTTTTTGCCTGCATGCACTTGTCTTCTTGTTCAAACTGTCCCTACCTGGAGCTACTGTGACAAGTAAATTTCTCCTGTGTGAGATCAATAAAGTCTTATCTTATCTTATCTTATCTTATCTTAAATCTTGAGCGGATAGATAGGTGCAGCGTAGTCATTTTCAACGCCCAAGTTTAAGACATATGATTGTTCTTGCACTAACTTCCCTCCTCCACCACCACCTTATCCTCCTCTGATTGTGATCAATTATCCAGTTATAATTATACGCTGGCAGTAACTCAGCTTATGGGCCCTGGCACTTTGTATAATAGCCTGTAATAATGGTGTCACTCACATTTCACGTAGACCACGGTTTCAGGCGTTCTCATCAGCTGAAATTAATACTACACTTTCGCAGCTAAATCTCTTTTAAGTTTCAAGGCTTTGATGGTGATGGCTTTCCAGTGGAGCGGCCGCTGTGAAGTTTGCTCTTGAAAACGTGCCAACAAATATAGAGCACACGTATGCAGGGATGTTTTAATGAGCTGATTGACCTGACAAGGAGGAAAGAATAAAGATGTGGTTTACTCTCTAAGTGCTTCTTGTAAAGAGATTAAGACGTACATCAATACATAATTTAAAAACGCCCGCTATTTTTCTGTCAACAGAAGGCAGGCAACATATATCCAGAGGCATGCCAATCAATTTGAATATTATTAATGAATTATTCAAATGTAATTATATGTATGTATTATATTTCGTTTTATTTTTATTTTTACTATTATGTGACTATTCAGATTTTTCCACATACAATTTTTAAAAACAACTAGCCATTTTTAATAAGTAAGAGAAATATTTCTTTGTCATATCCCCACCCAGCCCTAGTTTTAACCATAATTTCCACATTTGTGACATGCACCTGTACAGTATACAACGCACTGCATCAAAAATGAAACTTCCTTCACGTTTTTTTCTTTCAGTTTTGTCGTTGAATCTTGGTGTGACCTCATTCAGCTACAGTTTAAGAAATGGAGCAAACTGTCTCAGAGCCACTTCCTGTTGTGCACTTAAGATCCCTGTCATGTGATAGTGTCTGTAGAGGCGTGTGCGCTGGGCCATCGCTGTGGGAGGGAATATGGTGGCACTGCTGATCTTGCTGATGTGAATGCCCCCCCCGCACACACACACACACACACACACCTCTTCTCCTCCTCCCATCTACACAACCCCCCCTCACCCTAATTGTGTAAAGTGTCGACTCAGCCAGTGTGTTGTCGTGCATGGCTCTGCTCCTTTCACAAGCAGAACATGTGTAGTAGTAGTAGACCTAAGAGTGGGAACCTTGAATGCATGATGGACACGTACAATCTACATAAAAAATGAATAAGCGAATGAGAATGAGCTTGACATGTAAGCTACGAAAAGGTCAAGTTGTTTCAGAAATGGATCTGATGCTGGACTACGAACTGCATTTTTCAGTCGTGTTGTTCAAAGCGATATGAAGTATAACTACAAAGAGGATCTCCAAAAGTTGTTTTAAAGTTGTTTTTTACAGGACTACATTCATACCATACATACAACAACTCATCCTTATGCAATAGATAATACTCCCTACAACTGTATATAGCTGGGATTGGACATCTTCAAGAAGAGATCAAAGATCAAAGATCAAAGTCAGCTTTATTGGTCAATTCTGCCATATGTGTTCAACAGTGAATCGAAATTCCGTTTCTCTCTGGCCAGGTAGTGCAAAAAGACAGTGTACAAAAAATACAACATAAAGATGAGACAAAACAAAAACTATCTAAGACAAAAATCTAAAAACTAAAATCTAACATCTAAAATCTGAAAGCAGTGCAACAGAATAAATAAATACCTATTTACAGATGTCCAAAAATGTGCATCAAAATGTGCAATGGAAGATACAGCAGTGAGAGAATAAGTGTGCAACAGTACTAATTCTAGTGCAATAACAGTAGTAAACAACATCTTGAGATTGTCTTTGAGATTGTATACTATTACTTACTTTTCTTTTTAATTCTGATTTGTACATATACATTTATTATAATTTATTTTTATTTTATTTTTATAATTATGTCTCATTTGACACTGGTCTCTTTTTTTGCTATTTTATCTATTTTTTGTTATATATTGTGTTTGATGAGTGACCTACTGTACCCAAAACAGTTTCCCTTGTGGATCAATAAAGTTTGTCTAAGTCTAAGTGTAAATATTATGTAACATTACAGAATAAAAACATTACAAACTAACCTGTATCTTTCTTGTTCTTACTTTCAGGTGGAAGCAGCTCTCGCCTCAGCTGGAATGAAGAGAAGATGTGGATGTAGCGTCAAACAAATTCTGACACAATGAAGACTTGAATGAATGTCACATAAGTTCCTAATTGCACATAAAGTAAATGAAAACCACTCTATGATATTTAGAGGTTCCCTGGGCATTGCTAGATGAGCTACAGATAACAGTAGATTTCTGCTTGAGCTTGAAAAAGGCCAAAAAGATGTCCTCAGTTATCAACCCCCGAGACAGTGCGGAGGTGATGGAAACAGAGAGCAAGAAGATAGTGGACAAAAAAGCCATTCCTGAAAGTGAAGACGGCGCCAACGACAAAGGCTCATTCAACTGTAACGTGTGTGGACGCAGCTTCCCCTTCCTCAGCTCTCTGTCCCAGCACATGAGGCGGCACACGGGGGCACGACCCTACAAGTGTCCCTACTGCGACCACCGGGCCTCCCAGAAGGGCAACCTCAAAGTGCACATCCGGAGCCACAATCTCGGAACTCTGTCTACTCACCATTCCAACGAGGACGACGGAGGGGAGGAGGAGGAGATGAGCGTTTCAGAGGGGCTCGACGGGGGAACGAGCCCGACTAAAAGCAGTTCGGCGTGCAACAAAATGATCAACGGTAACGCGACAGAGGAGAGTCGTAGGAAGCTGCCCGTGAGGAGTTTGAAAAGAGAGAAATCGGCATCGGACCAGCGGCCTTTCTGTTGTCGCTTGTGTGGCTTTGAAGCACAGAGGGAAGACCAATTGTTAAGTCACATAGAGAAAGTTCACATTACAGCCGACACAGAGGAAGAGACCGTTGTGAAGGAGGAGGCCTTGTCCGAACCCGATGCAGCTCCGTCTCAAGATGACGGTAGCTTCCCCTGCGAGACGTGTGGCCAAGTCTTCACCCAGGCCTGGTTCTTAAAATCACACATGAAAAAACACGCTGGAATCTTTGACCACTGCTGCAGAATCTGTGGACGGAGGTTCCGCGAGGCCTGGTTTCTCAAGTCTCACATGAAAACTCACAACACGAAATCCAGGTCACGATCGAGAACGGATTCCGCGGAGCACCCCGCTACCATCAACGACGTGGCGCAAGACCCTGAAATTGTCTCCTCTGTTACATCCATCTATCAAATGTGTTCCAAATGTGGCAATCTCTTCCATACTAAAGAAAGCCTGCGAGTGCACGACAAAGTTCACAGTTTTAGTTACGGCAAGAAATCGCAAAACCAATGCAGGCCTTGTGAAGAGGATTCTCCCGCTGCTAAGAGATGTCTCCTTGACTACTTAAAACTAAAACCTGTAGAGGAAAATACACAGAAGGAAGAAGCGGAATGTGAAGACAAGGTGTTGGGTCAGAGAATCCCAGAGTTGGATCCTGTTTGCAGCTATCAGGCTTGGCAGTTAGCTACGAAAGGCAAGGTGGTAGAACCTGTTGAACCCAGTCATAAGACATCGAATGGAGGAGGAAGTAACACAGAGGAGGCCTTGGGAATGGCCGCTGTGGTTTTCGAGAAGGAAAGCAGCCGTTATGTTTTGCAGGGTCAGGAGAAGAAGGGCCCGGGCAGACGCAGTAGCTCCGGACAGGGCAGTCAAGCTTCATCGGGAGAGAGGACACCAGAGAGCCTCAGCGACTCAGAGTACAGACCTGCATCTCGGCAGGACAGAAAGCGCCCCTCCCAGTCCCCGGCTCCAGCTAAGGTCAACGAGTGCCCGGAGTGTGGGAAGGTGTTCCGCAGTCGCCACCAGATGGTTCTACACCAGAAGGTCCACAGCAAAGACAGAAGTGGCAGGGCATCTGGAGGAAAAGACAGCACCACCAAACAGGACCGCTGTGGCTCCAACAGTGATCCTGATTCAAGGTCCCCAAGTCGACCCAGCACCCCGGGATATGGAGACTCTCCCCCAGCCTCAGCACTGGGACAAGAGGCCTCTGAGATGGGCTCTGCGAATGCCGGAGACATAGCAGGTGAGTCAGTGTAATCATTTGTGAAATTCAGGTTCAGAATTTCAGAACTAATTCAAATTCAGAACAAAAAATGTGTTTTACGCATATGTAAAGCATAAGAAAATGTCTATATTTTTTATTTAGATAGCATATATGTATTATAACATATATTATTAAGATAAGATAAGATAAGATAAGATCATCCTTTATTTGTCCCACAATGGAGATATTGCAGTGTCACAACGCAAGTTTCAGAAACAGTAGGAAAATATGAGCATGCATCAAAATTAAGATAAATAATAATAATTAAAGCCGCAAGCGGCGTTGGTCGGGACCTCGCACCTGCGTTTGTTCGTCTTACTGAGACGCACAGCCATACGAAATTTCGTGTGCCTGGCACAATTATCTCACTTCCTGTTGGGCGTGGCCATGACATTGTAGATACCCTGTCAGAACAGACCCTGTCAGACCCTGTCAGACCCTGTCAGACTCTGTTAGACCCTGTCAGACTCTGTCAGACCCTGTCAGACCCTGCATGTGGCCTACATGCTGAGGCCTACATGAACCTTCGATGCTTGTCCCCACATTGCTGCTTGCAGCTATATCAGATCAAAGGTACAAAGATCAAAGACCTTTGATCAGGGCGTTGCCTAGCAACAAATACCTCCCATTCATAACTCATCACTCCCATTCAATAAATACCTAATTTTATCGATCCGCCGTATCGTCATATTACCGCCTATTTGAAAATCCTTCGCAATTTAACATCTCCAACGTCTTAAGATTATGTTCACCAAAATTTAAGCCTATCTGAGGTACGGTGTAGGAGAAGTGTTTCAAATTCCATACCTAACTTTATCGATCCGCCGTATCGTCATATTACCGCCTATTTGAAAATCCTTCGCAATTTAACATCTCCAACGTCTTAAGATTATGTTCACCAAAATTTAAGCCCATCTGAGGTACGGTGTAGGAGAAGTGTTTCAAATTCCATTCTATGTCCAATACCCAAAAATCACACAAAAGCCCAATTATCTCACTTCCTGTTGGGCGTGGCCATGACATTGCAGTGAGGCGTTTGTTCGTCTTATTGAGATACACGTCCCTACCGAATTTCGTGCGCCTATCTTAAACGGTATGCCAGCCCCGAAAGACAACGCGCTAGGGGGCGCTATCGAGCTCCTGGGGGTCACTGGGGGACGGGACTTTGTGTGGTGGTACTGGCAGCACTTTGTGATGCCCGTGCAAAGTTTCGTTCGTTTTGAAGCATGGGAACATGCTCAAAATTGCCCCAGCGAGTGTGAACAAGAACAATAATAATAATAATAATAATAATAATAATAATAATAGGGAAACAAAGCAACAACAATAGGGACCTTCGTCCCCCTTCGGGGCTCGGTCCCTAATAATAATAAGTATGTACAATCAACTAAAAAACACAACACTGTAAGGTTAAAAGGCACAGGAACATTGCACAATAAATGTCTTTGGTTCTGAGCAGTGAACAAACAGCGGTTAAAGTGACTCCAGTATAGTAATATATAATATCACTACAATAAAGTGACTCAGATGGTAAAGTGACTTTTATTATTACTATGTAGATGACACATGGTTGCTATGGAGATGAACATAACTAGCATTGATCATTGTACAATTATTATTACTTATACAAAGAAAATACACTGCTTGCTTGAAAAGGAATAGTAGAAGTATCATGATTTTCAATTTTACATCATTAGTAATATGCATATACAACAACACAACAATATACACTTTTAACATATTTAACACCAAAAATTATGTAATTTCTTCCTCCAGACCAAAGAACTGACTGTGGACTGAATTGATCAGCTATACTGATGCAGTGAGGGTTTGTTGATGTGCTATTTCATACATCATCACATATTGCATGGTGTAAATCAGGGGTCACCACACCTTTTTCTCTGGGGGCCACATTATCTCTCCTGGCTGTGACAGGGGGCCGGGTAGGCCGTATAACAGAATTGTATGACCCGGACCAAAATGACCACCAGCAGGCCTCATGACTAGCCTGGTACAGCCATCCACAAGACTATATCAGCACAGAATTCCTGGCACATATTTGTTTATCGTTACTAGTGGTTTGCAGGAGTAGTAAGTACTTCACATTTTGTTTTAAATTTAAATACCTCAGATATTCCATTTATTTATTTTCTAATAGCAA
Organism: Paratrypauchen microcephalus; assembly: GCA_036785185.1. Lineage (NCBI taxonomy): Eukaryota > Metazoa > Chordata > Actinopteri > Gobiiformes > Gobiidae > Paratrypauchen > Paratrypauchen microcephalus. The sequence continues at coordinate 17,280,429 of JAVJIX010000002.1, read as the reverse complement.
TAACATCAAAGTTAAGAAATATCAAGGAAAGAAACATCTGCTGAATGACAAGAGTGAAAATTTACAAATTGTAGGTAGACCTGTTGATATTAACAATAATAATATTAATAACAATTGTATTAATAATAATTGTGTGCAACACTTGACAAAAGTCAAATAAACAGGCCTATAAAATAAACACATTTTAAAAAATCGACGGCCAATTCAGTGGCAAATACATCTTAAATATGTAATTATATAACTATAAATACTTCATATAAATATCACTTTTTAACAGCAGAATACAAGATGCATTACAAAAAGTAATTTAAAAAATAGGCCATGACAACTTTTGCGAATTGCCTCATAGGGCCAGGTCAAGTGGTGAGGGGCTGGGGGGCCGCTCAAAGGGGCGTGGTGGGCCGGAGTCAGCCCGCGGGCCTTAGTTTGGTGACCCCTGGTGTAAATATTTAAAAGGTTGCGCTTATTCACATAGTATAATTACATTTGTCTAGTTAATTAACTGTAGATCACAAATGCTCTTTTCTGACAAACGGTCGGTTTGATTTCTCACAGTGAAATGAGTGGCACTTTCCAGGACTCCCACTTGGGACCTCTCACTTTGTCTCTGTAGTAAACATCTGTTCATGAAATGTGCTTTGTGTGGGCCCAGGCTTAGAGCAGTGTGAACTGGGGCCCTCGTGTGGTTGAATCTTAGTGTTACTTCTCATTTCTGCTCTTTTATAGTTCTGAACACATGCAGGATCAAACAGTCCATAAACTTACAAGTGTTAACAAGAACTATATTTACAAGTCTGCAAGTCATCCTGATCATATAGTTTTAGGATTTGGGGGATTTATTGTAAAATTAAAGTGTCTTTTCAATGACTCGTCAGCACAGTGCATTTTTGGAATGCTTTTCATTTTTTCACCTCCACAACCAATAAACACAGCCGAGGAAAAAAACAGAAAGGCTAGCCATGCATGGTTAAAAAAACAGCTGTGTAATTATCACAAAAGAACAGAGCGCTCTAGATGAAGTGTTAATACTGTTTGAACCCTTTGATTTTCGACTACTGTAGCTCCTTGGATTGTGCTAGACCAGGATGCAGAACTGTGCTTAGAAGTGATTGTTTCCACTCTTCCCTGTTAGTAGAGGCTTTCAAAAATAGCCCAAGCTTTTCTTCAGGCCTGATCGAGCTGTGTGCTATTTCAGGTCTTCCTGTCTCAGGAAACTCCCCGCACCCCCCCCCTTATCTCCGTGTGAATATGCTTTTTGCTCCTTTTTTGTTACCAGTAAGAAAAATATGCCTAGATGTTTACTTTTATCTAGTCAACTAATTGTTTCATGTTTGTAGTATCTCATATGAGTCATAATAATAATAATGGCTTATCAAGTCAAAGAAAGAACACACTTTGATTTAAAACATGTGTTCAAATGGAATATCAGTCTAGGTTCAGTTTAGTATATGATCATTATAGACTGTCTCTTTAAGGTTATTTTGTGGAACATCGTACTTGTCTCTCATCCCTTCTTAGCGGAGAGGGAGTCAGGCAGACTGATGTCTAAAGGATTGGTTATTTATAGTCTCCTCCCAGTGGATTGAAATGCAGGCAACAGGGAAAAGACAATCAGAGGACAGAGAGGCTAGTCCTAAATACCCAATACTGTGCTACTGGAAACTTTCTCATAGTGTTGTTTATTGTCTGTAATTATCAAACTGTTTTGTTTTAGACAAAACTGAAAAGGGACACTGATTTATTCGGGATTAGAATAAATGTTGTGATATTTTGTCTTGAGGATGTGTGATTTTTAACACAAACATTGCATATTAGCATAGTTTTTCTTGAATGTGTAGTAATTGTGGTCAGTGGATTTCGGTGGTGTCACTGTAGTAGTTGTCATATTTTATCCTGTTTTCACATAACACTTTATAGTGTTTGTTAGAATAAGTCATTTTTATAAACAAGATTTGCTACAGCTGAGTAGAACCTGACCTTGGTGGTCTGAGCTGTGAGTGTTGCCAACAGAAAAGCCAAATAAAAAACAGATGTGGGCTACTACTGTGGGTGGAAGAGAATCAACGTGTTCTGCTGTAATAATCCTTATTACATTAGGTCACAAGAGTTATATTTTTCTATAATCATGATTATATTATGCTTTTTATTCATTCTCAACTAATAAGTCAGCTGTTTGTGTGCCAGTTATCATGGTACAAACCCAACAGAAAGTTAAAACAAGTCATGTCTGCCATCTTGTGGATACTGTGTGTAGCTACACTGTCAAAGATTCAAAGGTGAACACTATTTTACAATTTACTAAGGCCTATACTCCATTCTGTAGAAAGTTGATATTAATAATAACTTTATATTTATTATTCTATGTAGCATGAGATTATCTATCATATTATAATGTTATTCTAATCTCTTCACTGAAAAAAATACCCATATTTGTTTATAAAGCCTGTTTTAAAATGTGTTACATTTCTCTGAACATATATTTAGAACATGTTTCATTCACTTATGAAATATGACATGGTCTTTTTAGTTTTATGTTCACTCCAGAGCTCCTGCCTGACTTAAATGTAATATTGTTAAATGCTGCACCCTGGTGGTGACTCAGAGGAACAATGACAGTGTGGGATGAAGACACATTGCAGTGAAGTAATGAGCTCTGACTTTTGGCTCGTAGCAGCAGGAGCACTCTCTGTGTACAGTCTCTGACCTTTCTGTTTCTCTTTCCCACAGATGTGAAGCCCTATGTCTGCAGCCCGTGTGATTTTATTACTACTGAGTCCAGCTCTTACAGGACTCATCTTCGTGTTCAACATCCAGGTTCTCATGACGACAGCCCCAGCCCGAGCTCTAGCTCTGACCGAGGGACTCCCAGTGGCTTCTCTAAACTAAAGAAAGCTCTCCTTCACAGCATGAACAACTCTGTTTCCTCTTCTACTGACCTTTCACTGAATTCCTCTCTGCTTGACCCAAGTTCTGTACCTGTAAATCTATGTGTTAGAACAGAGGAGCATAGGGGTACAAGCACCATGGCGATGGACAGGAAGAACCTCCCCAGCCACAAGTGCTCCTTCTGCTCTCACTCCACCCGCTACCCTGAGGTCTTGTGGATGCACCAGACTGTGGCACATCGCATCAACAGCAGTAGCTCTAGTCTTGCTCCGAAATGGGCCCCCAAAAACACCCCAAAAAGCTCCAAAGAGAATTCACTCTACTGGAGGAGGCGTACAGGCCCGCCACCTGTTCTGGAAGGAAAGGAATGCCCACCTTTGACTCCACTGTCGAGATCAAAACGCACCCAACCACCAAACCATTCAAATGAACCAATTAAGAAAAGCAGACCCAGCAATAATTCCACTATCCCATCATCCTCAGCATCTGCCTTTTCTAAGAAAGCAGTGTCAAGCCAAAGTGGTAGGCCTCCTGTACGTCCACAAGGGGGCAGTACCAGCAACATAAGATCCACACCAGAACAAAGTCACCAGTCTTATTTTAAACCCAAAATAGATAATATTTACCCCCGGACATCCTCTTCATCATCTTTGGAGAAAAGTTCTAACTCCTTATTGCGTTCTTCAAAATTTAGTCCTAATCCAACTCAGGCCCCACGGACAAATGAGCGCTATGTAATGCCTCAGGAGGGGTTAGGGTTCATGCTGTCTAATAAACATGCACTGGCAGACTACAACAGAGCACGGGGGTCCCATCACCAGCCCGCATCCAGCTCTCACAGCCAGCCGAGCCGAGCTAATGCTACAAGGGCCAGCGCAATCACCCACAGCTCAACACACAGTAACCTATATGCACAAGTCCAAGGAGGAGCGCTGCAGAGCCACTCATCTCCTGCTCTGCCTTCAGAAGCTCACAAAGAGGTCAGGCAGGAGTCAGGGTCTGAGGCTGCTGCAGGTGAGATGCCCACAGATGTCCTCGGCTTTCTCAAGAACTACAGCCCACATGAACTGGCAGCGCTCTATCACCGCTGGGGAGCAGCCAATGCCATGCTGGACCCCACAGGTAACATTTTATTTTCTACTTTGGGGATGAGGAAAGACAGTAAAGGACACAGACAGGGGCATGCAATGAATCTAGTGATACTCAAGTTTATCAAAAAGAAAAAAAGAAAACAAAAAAGCATGCTAATAGAGTGTTATGTTTCGGCTACTTCCTATAAACTTCAGAAACCAAGTTAAAGGAATATTAATGTTTTTTACTATCTGAACCTTATTTCTGTAATAAAACAAGTTGTTTTACTCACCCATAGTACTTTGGTGTCATTTGGAGCACTTCTGGACATATGGTGTGGTGATATCCGTTAACGTGAGTGCTTGGGGCAGGCAATTGCAGTCACAAAATAACACAAACTTTAGCACTTTTCAAATTACAGAAGCTCAATGTCTTAGTCTACACTTTCGTTTGAGTCAAAAGTGGCCTCTAATCCGAGATTTATCCATAGTTTCGAGTAGATGAGGGGGACAGTGCGCATGTGCGGAGTCACAGCTGATTTCGATCTCAGCTCCCAGGACCCAAACATGAAAGGCAAAGCTGTAAGACGTTTGGACCATCGTGTTTGCAGTACCCACTTCAGTTTACCAGCAAAGGAAAAGAAAGAAGGCCGGTGGATTCAGCGCACGATTCTGAGAAATACTGCGATACCGATGGGTGTTCTCTCGTGCGCTGCTCCTAAAACTGTCTCCGCTTCATTCTTTCCATATCCATTCTGTCTCCTCATCCATATACTCCTCTTCAGTCCTCAGTCCTCCATAAGTCCTCTTCAGCCTCAAAGTCCGAATCTTCTGCCATGTGTCGCTCGCAACAGAAAAGTTCTGAGCGTCTTCTTATCTGCAAATCATCTGTGAATGAGCGCATGCGCCCTGTCCTCCTCATCTACTCGAAACTATGGCTAAATCTCGGATTACAGGCCACTTTTGACTCAAACGAAAGTGTAGACTAAGACATTGAGCTTCTGTAATTTGAAAAGTGATAAAGTTTGTGTTATTTGGTGACTGCAATCGCCTGCCCCAAACACTCACGTTAACGGATATCACCACATCACAACATTTACGAAACTGCTCCAAATGACACCAAAGTGCTATGGGTGAGTAAAACAACTTGTTTTATTACAGAAATAAGGTTCAGATAGTAAAAAACGTTAATATTCCTTTAAGCCAAAGTTAAAAAAAAATGAACCTTGTAATTATAGAAGCTTAACTGTGGCACAGCAGATTAAGCTTTCAATCTGAACAATATACTGAGATTCATCAATTTTTTAAGTGTTTTTTTCCCCCAGAAGGTCTAAAGTGCTACCCCCAAGTGGTGAAATAAGAAACAGCAGTTTTTCTCTACTTGTCAGTCTTGGTAGCAGTTGTAGATAGAGCTTTGTTGACAGATTCTACACAGTATTTCCTTTTAAATGGAAAGAGGCCGAGTAGACCAACAGTGAATTATAAATTCACCCTTACCCATTCTTATTCTTAGATCAAGTATAAAAAATAAACACTCATGAGCACACAAAGGAAAGGGCTACAAAATCAAAGCTTATGATAAAATTGTCACATTTACAGAAGTCTCTTGATTCAAGCTGTTATGAACAACACTGACAGACCTGACAGAATAAACAAGGACAAGACACCTGCAATTACACATGCACATATAACACTATTAGCCTCCTGAGCAGACTGTCGGCTCTCACTCGCCCTCACCATCTGGCAGTGCAAGATTGACAGACACGTTTGTTCCTGTGTTCTGACAGCACTTTGAATAATCTAAACAGTGCCACACGCAGGTTTGTGAGCCATGCTAAAAGGCTGGATCTGGGGCAGCTCACGTGTGTAGTTGTGCGTCCATATGTGCCTGGTATTTGGATGCAAAGTGTGTGTATTTTTTTTCCCTGTGAAAGATGTGAGAGAACCTTTGCTACTCTCAGGTCTGCGAGGCATAGACTGTAGCTGTACGCTCCCGGAAAGCTGTCACAAACAGTTTGGGTCACGGCTCTGCTGATGAGAGACTCGCGCAGATGCGAATGGAGCGCGGCGAGGCACACAGAGAGGCAACAGAAGAGGAAAAAAGAGAGATGAGACAGAATAATTACCCCACCAGCTGGTTTGGAAATGGTCATTACCAAACATCAGTATTATTTGCCCATTTTTGCTTGTGCATCTAAGGTCAAGTGGGGCTGTCTGGAGCCAGGGGTCAGAAACAACAGCCCCAGAGCAGGCACTGACATCGCTGTCACCCGTCCAGGCGCATATCGTCACTACGCGCCGCAGCCCTTTGAGTCAAAGGGTATAAAGTGACCTTTTTTGAGTGTCTTTCTCCCTCTCTCGGTAATCTGTGTAGGGTGCCTGTGTCCGCCTGTGTTTTGCATCGCGCTCTGTCTTGTCTTTCATCAGTTCCTCGGTGAGAAGGTCTGGCAGGCAGCAGGATAGGGATATGTAGAGGCCAAGAGCGGAGATGCCAAACACACTCGCTGTCACCTTCACTGCGCCAGAATCCTCCTTCAATCACGTACTAAATCTAGTCCCTGTTTGCTTCACCCACATGTCTTTTCACAGGACTGAGGCTGTGGCCAGGTCAGTGTTGGACTAATGTTGTGCCTTCAGGCTCATTATTCATCATCTGCAGAGTCCACAGACACTTAAACATCTACGCTTATTACTGGTTTTACTGTGCCATTAACACATCGTCGAAATTTCCATTGAGTGATTGAATTGTTGTGTTAATTTTTTGACAACTGGGTATAAGCTAAATGTTTGCTTTTGCCCAATTAGCATCTGCTTTTCCGATTGCATTTAGACTTCGCATCCCTTAACAATTAATTTTCTGGTGGCATTTTTTCTTAAAGTGGCTCATTATACTTTCAGAACTCTCATTAGCCGTATTAGGCAGAAGTTGGTTGGGTGTGCCATACTTTCTTTTGGTTGTTAAGTTGGCCCTAAAGTTAACCATGAAAGTTAGGCCATTAGGATATTTAGCTTTGTTTACCAAAAAGTAGCACAATTACACTTTTCTTTGGATGTTTTTGAGTTTAAAGTTAAATCTGGTTAATTCATGAATAGAATACAGCTAAAAAAAAACCCCTAATTTTCTGATTTTCTGTCTGAATAATTAAAAGATTTTAGCCCAAAACTGAGCTAAACAAAAGCTGTATTTTCTTCAAAGGCCTGTTGCCTGTGATGCTGAAGTGGCTTAAGATAAGATAAGATAATCCTTTATTTGTCCCACAATGGGGAAATTGCAGTGTCACAACGTAAGTTTCAGAAACAGTAGGAAATTATGAGCATGCATCAAAATTAAGATAAATAATAATAATAAGTATGTGCAATCAACTAAAAAAACACAACACTGTAAGGTTAAAAGGCACAGGAACGTTGCACAATAAATGTCTTTGATTCTGAGCAGTGAACAAACAGCAGTTAAAGTGACTCCAGCATAGTAATATATAATATCACTACAATAAAGTGACTCAGATGATTGTGAACAGTGCAGTGATGGGCAGTGGTTGTTAAATCTTCTCTTCAGTACTAGTGTTTGTGCCACAGTCCATGTCTCACGTTCTCCTCTGGACCAAACTGGGCACAGCAGACGCATCCACGTGCACTCACCTGACATGTGACATGCGGGCAGCGGAGCGGGCACATCACAGCCAGAGCCTTTTAATTGCCTGTAATTTATGCAGCGTGTGTGTGTGCTGCATGTGTGTGGCTGTCAGCCTCTGAGATGATGCTGTGTGACAGCTGCAGCCCAGCCCCTGGAGCGGCCCGCTCATAATGACACATTAGACATACTAATGATGCCGGCACTAGTCCACTACTGATGCTCTCCAGCCACTGCCACTGCCCACTCCCTCAGCCACTGCGCCCTTTATATCTCCATTCACTTTAAACCATGTGCATTGCTGGCCTAATGTGGCTAAATGTTGATTTAAGCTAGATTTGTATAAAAAAGATCATTTTAGATTTTTTGGTCGTACAAAACTATTTAGACTCTAATTAATGTCTCTAATTGTGTTCATTTTCTGTGTGTTCAGGGATGCTGCGATCTCTAATGCGGCAAGGACAATACTTCTGTCATGAGTGTGGAAAGAGCTTCAGTCAGCCAAGCCACCTGCGCACACACATGAGGTCCCACACAGGTAAACATACATGACAGTGTAAACTTCACCTTATCCACTCTGGAAAGTACAACACATTTCTGAAAAGCTCCAAAGTTGCACCACTTACTTGTTATGAATATTTTTTTTCCCCGAGACATTTCTTAAACAGCCACTCTTCACATGCCACCTGTGAACACGTAGCGTCTCCCCTGCAGCCATTAATCTAGCCACAAACATGCACATGAGATATAGAGAAAATATGCATGGGGGGGATTCACATTTGCCACAATATTTCATCATCAAACCCTCTATATGTCTGCTTATTCCCAGCCTTTTCCTAAATAAATCAAAACCGATCTTTTTGTTCACTTGAGTGTGACAGCCAGTCTGGGAGTCCTTCCCCGCCCTGGGCTGGGCAGCTGTCTCTATTTTTTAAACTGAAACATGATTTGCTCCGGATACTGACCTGTGACAAATTGTATACATTATTAATCACATGTCAATTAGAGAGACGGAATTGCGCATTCTAATGAAGCAGAACTGCATTTGTCTGTGCCAACCTCAGGAATCCATTTGCATGTGTCCCTGTGCCATTCACCAAATAGCTTCATTTAGACATCTCCCCTGACTTCAGACGTGGGTAGAGTGGACAAGAGTATACCAAAGTACAAGTATTGTGATATCAACAGAACATTACAAGAAAGTAAACCTAAAAAACGCACAAATGATTACGTTAAGTAAAAGTAGTGGGAAAAAGTATTGGAAAAAACATTAAAACACATCATGTAGCATATGAAATCAATACAATTAAAAGTTCTGTTGTCACATAAAATTTATAAAATGCAGTACAAATTAGACTGGTCGACAAATTTTTGGACTTGATCTGCTTCCGAGATAAAAGTGGCTAAATGTCATTTATATTGATGAGATGAACTGAAAATCAATTGATAACTGTGCTGGTTAGCTAATGTATTGAAGATATTTAATGATATTGTTTTACATCAAAATCACATCTGTTTATACAATAGATTTAGGCATTTTTGCTTAAAAATAATATTTATATTTTGAAAATATTTAACTTGGACTTCTTTATCCTTCAAGAAATAAACAAGAAATATCTTAAGACATCAGGTGCACACAATTTCGAAGCATCTCTCTTATGTGAAATCAAAAAATATTTGATGTTAAAACTGTAGACATATTAAAATGAATGTATGTGAATGTGCAGACAGGCTTTCAGATAGAACTGTTGCTTGTAGACACACTGTACCTTCTGATAAACTACTGTTTTTACCTTATTTTGCATAAATTTCCTATTTTGACCCAATACTGTATCTTGGAAACTATAGCCAATCAGCACTTCTGACTTACTTTTTCTTTATTAGTGACCTAAACCAAGACAAATTTCACTACTTTTGTTCCGGAAGCATTTTTCTTGTAGACCAGTGTTATTTAAAAAGGTACAAAATTGAACTCCCCACATCATCTTGACTTTATTGTCTACTTTTCCCTACCCTTGGTTACTTACGTCTTACCTCTGAGTTGTGCCTCTGCTGTTCCTGTCATGTCCATCACCCGGGCTGGCAGTGATCACGCGAGACACCGAGATAAGTAGCTTCTTTATAGAGCGTGTGAATGATATGTGGCACAGCTCATGATTCTATGTGACAGAGGCCAAACGGTAAGTGATGCAGTTCTAAGCTGGCAAACCCCCCCCCTCCACACCAGCACTATCCCTTCAGCCTTACAGTAAACACATACACGACCAAACCTCTGCCAACTAAATCTGTAATTACTGTTGTCACCGGCGCTTGTCTGTGGCGTGGACGTGCACATGCGGAAAAGGCCAGGCACCCCGAGGCCCCCTATTAACATGCGTCATATTAAATCACTGACTCGCCTCCACCGGGTTGCATCATCATCATCACCGCCATCATCGTCTTCATCACTACCAGCCTAACCCCCCTGACTCTCGATTTAGTTAAAGGAGAATTAACGTTTTTTTACAATCTGAGCCTTATTTCGGTAATAAAACAAGTTGTTTTACTCACCCATAGCACTTTGGTGTCATTTGGAGCACTTCCGGAGATGTTTTAGTTTAGCGATATCCGTAACGTGAGTTCTCGGGGCATATGTTTGCGGTCTCCAAATATCACAAACTTTACACTTTTCAAATCATAGAAGCTCAATGTCGAAATTTATCCATAATTTACAGCTTTGCGTTTCATGTTTGGGCCCCGAGATGGATAAATCTCGGATTACAGGCTACTTTTGACTCAAACGAAAGTGTAGACTAAGACATTGAGCTTCTATGATTTGAAAAGTGCTAAAGTTTGTGTTATTTGCCCCGAGAACTCATGTTACGGATATCGCTAAACTAAAACATCTCTGGAAATGCTTCAAACGACACCAAGTGGGTGAGTAAAACAACTTGTTTTATTACCGAAATAAGGCTCAGATTGTAAAAACGTTAATTCTGCTTTAAGAAACAGGGTTGGGGGGGGAGGTTGCTCGTTCGCCTGTGGCTGCTTTGCTGGTGGTGGCAGTTGGGGGAAAGAAATTGAATGAAAAACAAAACAAAACAAAACAAACAATCATAAGTGCTTGTCTTGTTGTGCTAGAGCTTTTAACCAAATGCCCTCCTCCTTTCCTTCCTCCTTCCTCATCTTCACCCCTCACCTCCCCCCCCTCCCTCCTCCCCCCTCCCCCCTCCCCCCTCCGCAGTTGGGTTTGATTTTAACGGACTCCACAGAGGCACTGACGCCACTCACGCCACCGCTTCTGAGGCTCCCAAACAAGTATGTGGCACTATGCCTTTGATCACCGGGCACCCTCACGGCTTCCCCTCTCTTTGTTTTTATTTTTTTATTTGCACGTTTTCTGATGATTACTGTCTCGCCTCAGCATGCCTCTCTCTCTACATGTGTCTCTTTTACACCCCCTTCACCTGTGTTGTATTAGGCACGTGCGCCACTCCACACACCTGGCATTAACACCTGGTATTCTCACATTTTGAATTGTTTTGCTGGATCAAACCACACCTGACACTTAAGACTCTGAAAACTCCAACCTGGTGCCTTGAGTTTTAACCCTGTACTGCACAATTTAGTTACAATTAGCATTATTATTATTTGGTTAGCGTTTATTATGAAGTATTCGGAACTGCTTGAATTGAACTGCCTCACGTCCAGTTAGAATTCAAATCTAGCAGAAAACTGTAAAGTAATTCTCTGACAAAAGACATTACTATTGTGAAATAGGATTGCAGAATTTTATATTAAATTTGCAAATTATGTTTTCCAATTAGGATTCAGTTTAGAGGTCAAGGTCAGTTTTATTTATATAGCACGTTTATAACAATTACAGTTACCCAAAGTGCTGTACATAATAACAAATATTATTTTAAATTAATTCAGGAGCGAAAATTTGAAAATGGCTCATCTTAATAATTGTTTTTATTTTATTATTTATTTATTTATTTATTTATTTTAAATTAAAAGACAGGATATTCACTTGTCTGCAGAGAAAATTCTATTACATCCTCCTGGGACCTGAAGAAAAAAAGGGTATTTTTATGTATTTTTTTGGTGTGATTTTCTATTTAGAGGTAAACGACCACATTAGCACCTTTTACATTTTGTCAATTTTATTTTTATTCATAATTTTGTAACATGTCCTCTGCAATGGACGCCGGGGACATTTTGGCGTTAAATCTATCTGACCTTCTACAGTCACCTCAAAAAGTTTTTAGTCTCCCTTTTAATTTCTTATTTATTTATTTTTGAATCATAGTGCAGCCACAAACTAGAGTCTATTTCAAAACTGGTTAACTCAGTGTCCACTATAAAGGACACAAATGAATAGGCCGGGTCTCAGGAGGATATAAAATAATTCCAAGACTTGTCAATTCGTAATTCTGATTTGATTCCAATTAAGTGTGTAGCTCTAATGTGGATTTTCAGTAGGAACCAAATCATTTTTCCAATATGTATGAAATTACAATACATAAAAAAACTGGACAAATATTTATAAAACACAGTAGTTCTTATTCTATCTCGTCACCCATTGTTATTTCCAAGTATGTCAAACAGCAGAAATAAGGCATGGAGGTAACTCAGGAGTAAATTTGCGCTGCTTTGACACTGGTGTTGAGTTGGCTCGCACACGGCGCTCCTCCATCTTTATTAATCACACACATACATGGACGGAGATTTACCTCGCCGTATGAATGATGGGACGAGCCGCAGCGCACAAGTCCAATTAGATGTAGTGTTGATGCTGCTTTACGGCCACGATAACCTTTAGTATAATGTAGTGCTGCGGTGCCGTCAGCCATGTTTCCTCCAGGACAGGCTCTTCTTCTATAAGTTTCCTCTCACGTAGCAAACCTCACGCCATATCTCCAACTATTTTAGATTTTTGTATGATTAATTATACCTTTTTTGTTTTTTATCTCTCTCCACCTCACACCCCCCATCTCCCTTTTCTCTATGTTTTGTTTCTGATGATGTATGATAACAGCTATATTTCCCTGTTTCTTCTACTGGGAGCAGGGTGCGGGAGGGGCATGGGGAGTCATTTGTTTTCCCGCTTTGATATTCTTCCATTTATCAAAATGATAATTAGGTGCAATTAAATGGCAATCTCATTTGTTTTGTTCAGGTGTGTGTTGCTTATATTTTATTATTCTTGCCTTTTTTGCTGCAGAGGTGTCTATGCCATTGTAGGTCAGTCTAATTAAAGCAGGGACTGCAGAGAGTATAGGTGGTATATTGGGGTGCTCGGGCTGATTGAGAAAAATAGACAGAGTAAAAAGTAGGACTGTTGCCTTTCTCCAGATGGCAATATCAGAGAAGGAGAGAGAGAGCAGCCTGTCCATCTGGGTCAGGGTAGACGAGCCCAGTTAATGTCTTAAGTGAAATTAGGTGTGGAAAATGAATAGTGAGAGGTGCGTTTTGACCTGCATAATGTTTCCCTGCTCGTACATGAGCACACTCATGTGTCTTAGCTAATGTCTGTTACTGTTCGTACCATTCCTCTCTTTCTCTCTTTACATTACTCTGCCCTATTGTTTTATTTATGTTTTCAAATGATGCCTTCATGTGCTTATTGGATAATTATTCATAATTTTGTCAATAAAATTATAATATTAAGGAAAAAAATAACAGGCTGATGTACAGTACAGTGTGTACAGTGTACATACAACAACAATTCTGATGATAATAATATTGACAATCAACACATTAATATTAACATTGAAATATGTTAAGTGAATCTACAGAATCAAATTAAAATTTCACAATATATGCATATTGTGGTCATAACATTTTTTTAATTTGATGTTAGGGATGCACCGATCCAGTTTTTTCAGTTCTGATACTAATCCTGATACTATAGCTTTAAGTATCTGCCAATACCCGATATCAACTGATACCAATGCTGAAAACTTCATTTATTTCCTTAAAACAAAAACAAAATAAGACAGAAATGATCCAAATATGTTATGTAGCTCTTATTGCTTTGTATAAATAAAAGTTCAAATATTATGAGACTTTCATGTAGACTATGACCAGTAAAGAGCTTGATACATCAATTTATATGTCCGACCAGGATATCGGCTGAACTCATATTTGGAAGCCGATATCCAGTAATGCAACTTTTCCAGTATCAGTGACGATATTTGATACCGGTATCAGATCGGTGCTTCCCGAATTGACATGGACCTTGTACATTAATTGACCTTTGAGTACCGTATTTTCCGCACTATAAGGTGCACCTAAAAGCCTTCAATTTTCTCAAAAGCCGACAGTGCGCTTTATATATGGATCAATATTGGTTAATCATGGCTACCGTAGTCAGCCACTACTGTAGCTTCTATTCTATGCACCTTATAATGCGGTGCACCCTATATATGAAAACAGTTTTAAAATAGGCCATTCATTGAAGGTGCGCCTTATAGTGCGGAATATAAGGTAAATGCACCAGATTAAGCCACAAGGAGATTTTCCATGCATAATCAATGTAAATATCGATATTTATTTGTGCTGGCCATTCACGATAGACACGATCTGGTCTTCAAACTAAATTTCTTTTGTAAGATGCCCAATGGCAGTGGTATATTCTTCAATGAACACATGAATGCAGCATAAATCCCTGTCTCCCATTTACACAATGTGACTGTTGTTTTCCTCGTCCACCAGGGGAGAGGCCATTCTGCTGCCAGCTCTGCCCATACCGAGCCTCTCAGAAAGGGAACCTAAAGACACACGTCCAGAGCGTTCACCACATGCCCTTTGACAACAGCCAGTGTCCGGAGACCAAGGCACTACAAGTGGACCAAACAGAGCAGAGAGGCCTGGTTTCCAAGCATGTCCCGAGACCACAGCAGCAATGAAAGATTATTTAAGATAGAGGACTTGAACTGGCAGTTTTGGCAAGACTGACTTGAGAAGACAAACCCACAGTGATAACAATTTTCAATGTCATGGAGCTGATTTTTTGAGGAATTTCTCTTGTAAGAAATTCCAGGTCACGGTGACAAATGGATTTATTTGGAAATGTTTTCTTTACAAATGATTCCCTTGTCTTAACGTGGACCTACAGTTTGAAAAATGAAGTGCTGACGAAGGGTTGTTTACATCACCTTTACAGATAGAAGCCCTCATAATTTAAAATGGATACCCCTGCTGCCATTTTGGAGGAACTGGATACAAGGTGTCTGTTATCAAAGTGGATTTTTTTTCTTTTCTTTTTCTTTTGGACATTGCGTCGCTGCCCTCTTTATTTTAATTTTATCGTACTAGATACCAATCAAATGACCCGGGCTTCTTTTGTACTAAACATCTTTGATATTTGTTTCAACATAATCAAATTGGATACTTGCCTCTTGCCTGCATGTTTGTGCCCTCCCCACTCCAGCATCTGGGAAGTGCAGTGACCATTTGGAAGCTGCGATGATTAGAAGAAGTGCTCGGATAAAGGAGAGAAGGAAAAAGAAGTGTGCACTAATGGGGGCGTCCTCTTTAGTGCTCATTAAAAAGACTGTGCGTTTTTTAATAGCCGGTATAAATGAGCGCTGGGTTTTTATGTTTGCTCAATTACTGGCCTTTTAGAAGGAAAGGAGAACTGAACGTAGGTTGTTTGGCTTCGTAACTCCTGCACATTAAGGGATTATTGCGACTCCAAAGTGGTGACCTCGAGACGCGAGTTTGCCCGACTGAAAACCTCCACCTTTTGTTTTTGCAAAAGATTTTATGGTACGGTTATTATTATCCCAGTAATATTTTCATTTTTAACTGCTGTAACATGCTGGTACTCGAATTACCATTAAGATTATATTAATTAGTCATTACACTTTATATGACTGGCCAAGTTTAGTATTGGAATTTCCTGTAGAAATATTGTAATTGACGTGTTATTTAAAATAGTTTAATAAATGATTTGAGGTAATAGCGGCGAATCAGATGTTGGTACTACTGATTATTACCAGATTTGGCAAAGAGTTAAAAGGTCATAGAGGGTCAAACGTCATGCTTCTATTACGTTGAAAGAAAACGAACATGTATTATGTAAATGTAGAGCCATTACAGCCTTAACTTGAGTGTGTTTGTAAACGTGTGCGTTATTTTAACTCCTTCCATTGTATTTGAGGTTTGACTAACTGTCCCGCTTTAGATGCTTCAGATGCTAGCCTACCTCTTTCCTCCAATGCCTATTTTGTCTTCTTCTCTTTTCATCTGATTTTGTTCAGCAGTCAGATTAAATTACCTGCATATTTGTTTGCCAATTTTGAAAAAAAGCCATGTCCATTTATGAAGGAGGAGGAGAAAATGGAAGACAATGTACTCAAAGACAGCAGACAAAGCTCTATTTTAGAAAAACGCATAACACGCGCTATATCCGCCGTGGATTGTTCAGTTATGCATACAGCGAGGTGTGCTTGCCGATGAAAATACACAGCTGTGTATACTGAAGGCATGGGTAGTAGTGAGAATACTTGAAAATACTCTTAGCCTTTGAGGTAGTGTAGTTTGGATGCCAGTGTTGTACAGAATTCCCTTTAAGACAAACTCCTCAGTTATGAATTTGTACTCCAAAGTGTGACTTAAAAAAATACTATGATCCAGGAGCAATTGTATGTAATATAGATATGTACATGTGAAATCCACTCTTACCAAACCCTTTATACACAGCAGTAGGAAAACCAAAAGGGATTATAGTGCACTTAGACTAGCTTTAACTCCTCCCATCATTAGCAAAATATGAATTTTTGAGAATGTCTTTTTTTTTTTTTTAAATTACAGTATGCCGCTTATTATACCTGAAATTAAGCCCACATTTTTCATACCTTGGCTGACATTTCAATCTCAAGTAGACTCAATACACTGTGCATTGTACATGATTAGAAAAGCTCAGTTTGAAACAGTGCAAAATATTAATTTACTATTCTGTCATACGTTTATTAGAAGAATTAATTTCTATCACTATGGTTCAATTCAATTTGATCAAGTTTACCATGCAGTCTTGTGTGTTATAGTATGAATAAACATCAATGGGCTTAAATGTAAATGTGATTTCAGATTTATACATCTTATTTGTTTGGATAGATTCTTAACAAACTGGATGGAGGATTTGACGATGCTAGATGCAGTTTTTCTTTTCGCGAGTGTTGCTGAATTGTAGTTTTTCAGTAGGTAGTTGGGCTGCCCTCCCACAGGGGCTGGCAGGTGTTTGCATTTCTCTTGGGTTTTCTCATGCCTTCTTGTAAGTTGTATTATTTGTGTCTGTTTTGCTTTTTTATTTGTTTTTGATTAATTTACCTTAGAAAACATTATTATTCAAAAAGTTGTTTGGTTGCTGTATTTATTACTCTTCAAATGGATAAGAGGACAGTTAAATTTAGATTTTTTGGGGGGGTTATGACTTTTGTTCTTTCGTTTTTATTTGTATATCGTGTCATTTTTCAAGCCAGCAAGCCGATGTGAAAGCTCTACCTCGTCTGAGCCAGTTCTGTTACACTTTTTGTATATCATTTCAAAAAGATGTAATGTCATGTCCACAATAAAGACACACAAAATGGCAGCTGGCGGTTATGTTGCTGAGTTTGTGCAATTTCTACCTTATGCATGGCAAATATATTCTCCTATTTGTTCATATATTTTTCTTTAGTGAAATACGCTGGTGCCTGTCGATTGTGAAAAGGCCAAGTAGGCTTCAGTTTAGTGATAGGTGAAACACTGGTACACACAACAGGAATTTTGGTATTTCTCTTCCTTTAGAGGCTGCAGGAGCTCATTGTGGCAAAATGGGCCTTTTGGGTACAGTTTGGTCACTTGTGAGTGAAGGTGGGAAACATGTTAAACAAATAGTATCATTTTCTTGGAGTTTTGCGATTTTGATTATATCACAATTCATTTACACCTGCTATCTCTCCTTTAACCCTAGAACACTTTCGCTATAAAAAGTAACCCCATCACTTTTGATGGGTAATTTTTACCCGATATAATATACCCAACAAAAAGGACTTGTCATGAAAAATAAATCAAAATATGACAACAAATGATCAATTAGAGAGATTTTCTTTTAATTTCAACTATGGTATGTGTAACAAAATGGAAAACAAAAACATAGGAAGACCCTAAAAACATGCTCCAAAATTACTGAAAAATTAGGAATTTGAGAACAAAAAATATCCAAAAATAAAAATAATAATAATAATAATGATACTGAAAACTTGGTGTTTGGTCCACCCATTCCTGGGACATGTGAAACTTCCCTGGTGAAGCACAGACTCACGACACACGAACAGTTGCAGGAGAGAGGAACAAAAAAATCGTATTTTTTCAGTGGGTAAAAATGACCAGTTAACTAAAATATTGTTTTCACTATAAGAATTCCCTTTGAAATCACCACTTTGTGATATTTATTCATAACCACTGCACTAAATAAGGACATATACACATTCCAGGACCCTCTTACTTACCTATTCCTTACATCCTCTTACATTCAGTACATTACATTCTTACATTCTTACATGGGTGAAAATCACCCAAAAGCCTGTAGGAAATAGTGGGCTTTGGGGTAGGGAAACACCTACACCTTTAAAGATGTAAAAAACAATGGTGAAGCTCCCCAGGGACCCATGACACTCAGAAAAATGCAACATATTGAAAATCATGTAAATACTTTCGCTCGGGTGAAAATCACCCAGGGATAATGCTCTAGGGTTAAGAGGCAAATAACGTTAACACTTCACTGCAACTGGTCGAATCCAGCTGTCAGTCACTCAGTGGCGGCACGGTTGTTTCACAGCAAGAAGGTTCCGGGTTCGATCTCCAGGTCGCCCGGGCCGCTCTGTGTGTGTTCTGTGTGGAGTTTGCATGTTCTCCCCGTGTCTGGATGGGTTTCCTCTGGGCACTCCGGTTTCCCCCATCAACCCAAAACATGCTCCAGGTAAAATCCTCCAGCTTAGGTCTGGACCAAGCCTAGCAATAAGATCATGGAGATGGGTCCCCGGGTGCCTGAAAGATGAGCTGCCCACTGCTCCTGAAGGATGGGTCAAATGCAGAGAAATAATTTCCCTACGGGGATAAATAAAGTATATCTTCTTCTTCTTCTCAGAGGGTGAACGATTGGAGAAGTGGGTGGGAATAAAGTGATATACTACGGGTGTGCCCTCTGACTGGTCGTACTACATCAAATTTTAAAGAAAAATGTAAGACCCATGTTTGATGACCGTTAAGGTAAAACTGATCAGACTCGCGCCGTAGCTCTGTGTTCCCTCTCTTAGCACGTGGCCCTTTTGATGGATAGGACTTTGATGTTGTGCTGTGCGCCCGTTGGCACCTTGATGTCCGTGTGTGGCCGTTACTGCCGGTTTGAGCCGAGCTGCCAAGGCAACAGTGATGAGAAACTCACCCTTCAACTACCAGGGGACCACCTAGGGATCCGATCCGAGCGCGGGCTGCTCTGTACACTCTGCCAGTCTCTTTCATGTTCAGTGTCTACGTGCGCCATCTGTCTGTCTGTTTGAGTGATGGCTGAATGACAGGTTCCCTCCGAGAACATGGCACATAACGCTAATGCCAGGCAGGCCCGCGGGCTGAGGTAAGACTGCAGCTACCCGTCACTCTCTCCACAGCCTCATCAGTCACTCCAGAAGCAGACGTGACGGCCCTGAGCTCCCCGCCAAACCTGTTCCCTGACATCTCTGCTTTCTGTCACCCGCACGCAGACGCTGAGTGACGGACTGACTGACGACTGAGTGACTGACTGAGGAGAGAAATATGGCGAACGTCAAACCAGCTCAGATTTGATGGATAGGTGAGTTACACTTAAATGTAGCTTTATACAGTTGCGCCATCTGGAAGTCCCATACTGTTGGGGCTGGCTGTGAGTTTATCTTTCAAACTTAGGTTATGCCCTGAATGTTATACATTTATTTGTGGTGTGCGACCTTTTGTGGATCGATTTAAAATGTCTACAGGCAACACTGATTAGACTGACTCTGTGTCTGTCAGGTCCACTTCTGGTACTGTCACACTGCACACACTGTTCAGCTAGTTCTTTCTGTTCTCATATCCCACTACCATAGTCATAGGGTAAGTAGGTGTGACCAGTCGACTTTTCCCCGTTTCTACCAAGCAAAATGTATTTGTATAGCACAATTTGTACACAATGTCATCCAAAGTGCTTTACAGAATAAGAAATACATTAAAATCACAATACAAACAAATCAAAACATAAACAATCATCATAGACTGAAGAGAAAGAGAGACATTAAATGAGAGAGAAGAGTGCAGAATGAAAACCTTTCAGTCATATGCACAGCTAAACAGAACTATTTTGAGCCTGGATTTAGGCCTGCCTCACATTCAGGAAGACTGTTCCAGGTTTTAGCTGCATGAATCTGAAACTCTGACTCCCTGTGTTTAGTCCTGACTCTGGGCACCAGCAGGAGGCCGGTCCCTGAGCTCCTCAGAGTGCAGATGGTTCATATGGCACTAACATGTCACAGATGTACTTTGGTGCTCGGCCATGGGGAGACTTGTACACAAGCAGAGCCGCTTTAAAGTCTATTCTCTGAGCCACAGGAAGCCAGTGCAGAGACCTGAGCACAGGACTTATGTGCTCGTACTTCATGGTTCTACTAAACCACCTCCATTTATTCTCCTCATCCTCTCATCATAGACCATACAGCACATTTAGTCCAGTCTAGCTCAGCCACCAGGGAGCACTGTCCTCTGTAATGTGCTTTGGACAGGGCCTGCACAGGCTCCAAATGGCACTAGTATGTGGTGTACGTACATTGGCAGCATGTTGTGGGTGGCCGAAGGGTGAATATACTTAAAGCTTACATGAGAGCGTGCATCAGTGAGCCAGCCCTGACTGCACTTACCACCAGAGAGCCCCGACTCCTCCGCGTTTCCCAGGCAAAAGGCCAAACACATTTACAACACTTCAAGTGTCTGCGACACAAGAACGCCCTCTCTACTGTGAAATATGTAAATATTGCACTAATCAAAGGGTTGTGGAATCGCAAAATGCCACGGAAAGGTTATGACCCGGAGCCTGTGCTAATAGGGGAGAGGGCGGGGGGAGGTAGAGGAGGGAGAGGGGCCGTGGGTGCAGAGGAGTGACAGCTACCACAGGCGTTTCTCCAGCCTGACCTCCGCCTCCTGCACTCCAACGCTCTGACAGTAATGAATAGGAAGGGGCTGTTTATGCATATCAAATGTTATTTACTCTCGCACAGTCAACTATAGCCACAGAGGAGGCACAAACACACAAGATATTCCCCAAGACCGTGGGCTGCCATTAGAGCAATGTGGACAGCAAGGCAGACGCCTTAACGGTCCGCTGAGGTTAATTCATCTATCTCTTTACATTACATGACATGGATACACTTCTGCAGCTCGACATTAATCTCTTTAAATGTTGGACATGTCACAGACTGGAGACAAATCAAGGTATAGAACTTTCTAGCATGGAAACAAGCAGTTTGACTATAAGGGAGGCATCAGTCCCCCACAAGAGTAGAAATGGCCCTGCATCTGCTAACAGCCCTGCCTTTAACTGAGGCAGGTCCTTAGTGAACTTGGCAATGAACTCTTGATCCACGGCACATGATTATTTACAATAAGAGCTGCCATACAGAAGACAGAATCGAGGATGTGAACATGTATTGTACTGGCGTAAGATAGGCTACTTTAAGCAGGATTAATTCTTTTCCACATTGACATGATTGGCCTTAAATAGCACAAACCTTCGAAAAGCCGGAGGGAGGACAGGCCCAGAATTATTCACGGAAACAACACTGGGAAAATAACCTTGAGCATGAACAATGAAGACTTTTAGCTGGCGGTTTGTTGTCTCCTGGTTATTACAGCGAGCCTTGCGTGTCATCGTCATTGCTTTTACGGCTCCATTTCCCTTCAGCCTCTTGTGAGAATTAAGTTTGATCTTAAGTATGTAAATGAGGAGGCACCCTCTCACTTACGAGTCCCAGGACAGACCATGACATTTAACATTGCGTTCACTAATTTGTGCTTAATAGCCAAAAAGTGATTAGAATTAACATTAACAGCATTTCATATGTCTCCCCTTTCTACATTCATTACTCCTTCTCTCTAGCTGATACTAAACCGGCTAATACTACTCCTGCTGCCTGCGTATTAGAGCTTAAATTTTATGTTACACTTTTGGCATTTTTACCCTCTTTATTTTTTTTAAACAAGACAACAACAAAGAAACGTGGTCTGATAAATCCTTTAGAATCATTTCTATTGGTTACGCATTGACATTACAGCAGATTAAGAAATAGAGGGAATCATTGCTTTTCCCAGCCTGTCACCCCCGGGCTTTCAACTTGTTACAAAGTACTGTCCAATATGCTTCATCTTTAAGCCTACAATAGAAATCACAGGATAACAGCGCCCAGTCATGTTGACATTTTATTATTATGAATCTGCTTAGATCTGCATAAGTGTGGATTATTGCAGTAGGAACAAGCTTTATATTTCTATCAGAAGGCCTCGCGAGTAATTAGTGGTGGTCCCAACCTTGTTCAAGGGCACTGACAGTTCCCCCTTGTGTTTTTCGGCTGCAAAGGGGTCACATGTTCCTATAGCACGCTCTAGTGATGTTGCTCATGTTAGAGGTGGTCAGATCCATGTAAAGTGTAATTATAGCAGTGATTGGTTTTGTTTTTAAACATATATCATGAGTCAATATATAGTATACAGCTCTGGAAAAAAATATAAGAGACCACTGCATTTTTTTCTTTCTTCTGAAATCAGCATCTCTACATGTATTACAGCCATTCTATTCCAGCGTCTGTTGCTGAGCTAGTTCAGTTCTTGCACCAGGAGTGGAATAAAGTCACCCAAGAACAATGTGAAATACTGGGACTAAACCAGGTCTGAGCCAAGACTAAACCAGGTTAAAATGGGGACTAAACCAGGACTAAACTAGGATTAAACCAGACTAAACCAGGACTAAAGCAGGTTAAAAAGGAGACTAAACTAGGATTAAATCAGATCTAAACTTGGACTGAACCAGAGCTAAACCAGGTTAAAACAGGGACTAAACCAGGACTAAACTAGGACTAAACCTGGTCTGAACCAAGACTAAACCAGGTTCAAACTAGGACTAAACCAGATCTGAACCAGGACTAAACCAGGACTAAACCAGGACTAAACTAGGATTAAACCAGGCCTAAACAGGGACTAAACCAGGACTAAACTAGGATTAAACCAGGCCTAAACAGGGACTAAACCAGGACTAAACTAGGACTAAACCCGATCTGAACCAAGACTAAACCAGGTTCAAACTAGGACTAAACCAGATGTGAACCAGGACTAAACCAGGATAAAAAAGGGGACTAAACCTTGCCTGGTTTACACCTGAACATATCCATATGTGAGATATGGTCTGGGAGCCACCTTCGAAAAATCTCATAGCGGAGGTGTGGTTTACGATCGCCAACGGCCGTTTATTGGGCGTTACGAATGTCTATCATTTGGCGTATACGTAGCCCATAGCCAATCATGTCAGTTGTCAAACTGCAGTCAAACTACAAGCTTCCGTTTGTCACGTAGTATGCGTCACCGTCTTGCCACCCCTCCCCGCTCTCTGATTGGCTCCCAGAATCGGGAGAGCTCGCTTGCCATAGTTGCCAGGCTGTCTTTCAGATCGGAACGAACGAAAGCAGTCTGGGATTTCTCAGGTTAGACTAAACCAGGACTAAACTAGGATTAAACCAGTTCTGAACCAAGACTAAACCAAGACTAAACCAGGACTAAACCAGGTTAAAAAGGGGACTAAACTAGGATTAAATCAGGCCTAAACTTGGACTGAACCAGGGCTAAACCAGGACTAAACCAGGTTAAAACAGGGACTAAACCAGGACTAAACTAGGATTAAACCCGGTCTGAACCAAGACTAAACCAGGTCTAAAGTAGGACTAAACCCGGTCTGAACCAAGACTAAACCAGGTCTAAAGTAGGACCCAAGAACAATGTGAAAGACTTGTGGAGAGCATGCCAAGACGCATGAAAGCTGTGATTAAAAATAAGGGTTACTGCACCAAATATTGATTTCTGAACTCTTCTTAAGTGTAAACATTAGTATTATGTTGTTTTAAAATGAATTTGATCTTGTTCATTTGCATTGTTTAAGGTCTGAAAACATGTATATTTTTTTGTTATTTTGACCATTTGTCATTTTCTGCAAATAAATGCTCTAAATAATAATATTTTTATTTGGAATTTGGGGGAAATGTTGCCAGTAGTTTATAGACTCAAACAAAAATATTCCTTTTGCCCAAACACATACCTATAAGTAGTAAAATCTGAAAAACTGATCATTTTGCAGTGGTCTCTTATAATATAAATGAAATTCAGTTTGTCTCTAGAAATGAAGTTCTGTCATTTATAATCTGTATAATCCCTCAGTCATCCAGATTTCCGTATTATTACTTGAATGTCCACTATTCGCTACTATAACTGCTGCTGTTGCTCCTGCTGCCCCGCTAATGTGTTTCTGTAAACATTTATTTCACAGTAGCATTTATTTGTTTTATTTATTTATTTATTTTAATCACCATTTGTCGGTTGTTCCATGGGCTCAAAAATTCAGCTACAATAAAATAAAGCACCATTCCAACACACTTTCTGTTCGTCCAAATGAACATCGTCCTGCACAAGCTCAGTATTTGTGTGTGCATCTTTATTTCATATATCATCTCATAAGGGCACACTGGACAGTTTATCTAGAGCAGTGCTTCTCAAATAGTGGGGCGGGCCCCCCTGGGGGGGCGTGGCGTGATGCCAGGGGGGGCGCGTATGACCCTGGGAAACATGTTTTTTTGCTCTCCTGTACTAGAACTAAGTGTAATTGCACATCAACAACAGTAGTTGGCAGTGGCGTTCTCACATGCGATTTACGCACAGTCTCACCATTAACAGAACATCCTCTGTCACAGAAAAAAACACGTATATTCCACTGAGTCGTGTCCTTTAGTCCGACAGAAGCTGACGCATCAGTGGCACAAGGAGAGAGCGTATTTTTTCAATGCTTTTAGCTTATGCAAATGAGGTGGTTTTAAGTTTCATTTCTGTAAAACGTAAACAAATGTGCGCAAAGCTGCATTAAAAACACATTAATATTTGAGTCCTCAGTGCAGTCTTTGTTGTAAGTGTCTTTCTTTTTTTTGTTTATAATGTTAATAAAAGGATACAATGGTGTTCTAATAACAATTTTCTAGACAAATAATACTATTTATAGTCGCGCGCAGGAAGGGGGGCGTGAAATTTTTTCTTCTTCCTGGGGGGGCGTCACAGAAAATAATTGAGAAGCACTGATCTAGAGAGACGTTACCATCCCGTCTGCGTGTTGTAAAAGTATATATGGCTATGGGACAGGGGGGTAGATCAGCAGAAGATGGGGGTAGATCAACAGGACAGGAGGAGAGGGGGCAGTTGCTGATCACATGTAATGTCTGGGTGTTGTTGCAGTGACGGACAGGCCAATCTCCGCTCTGGACACACTGAAGAGAGAAGTGTCAGTCTACTCCAGCACCCCGGGCCACTGCACCACTCCGACCTAAATCTGTATTGGCAAAGTGTCTCTGCCAATGCCATTAGCCAGCACACTTAAACTCCCCTGTAATTTTCTATAGGTGTCACTCTATTGGCACCTCTGATGAGTAGAGTGGTTGTATCCTGGTTGACTTTTAATGGATGGCTGCTCAGAGAAGCAACTTGCATCAGATGTTAAAATGAAGACAGTTACTTTGATATACAGCTTTGGGAAAAAAATAAGAGACCACTGCAAAATGATCAGTTTTTCTGATTTTACTACTTATAGGTCTGTGTTTGGGCAAAAGGAACATTTTTGTTTGAGTCTATAAACTACTGACAACATTTTCCCCAAATTCCAAATAAAGATATTATCGTTTAGAACATTTATTTGCACAAAATGACAAATGGTCAAAATAACAAAAAAGATACATGTTTTCAGACCTCAAAGGAACAAGATCAAATTCATTTTAAAACAATATAATACTAATGTTTACACTTAAGAAGAGTTCAGAAATCAATATTTAGTGCAATAATAATAATTATTTTTAATCACAGCTTTCATGCGTCTTGGCATGCTCTCCACAAGTCTTTCACATTGTTCTTGGGTCCTAGTTTAGACCTGATTTAGTCTTGGTTCAGACCGGGTTTAATCCTAGTTTAGACCTGGTTTAGCCTTGGTTTAGACTGGGTTTAGTCCTAGTTTAGTCCTGGTTAATCCCATTTTTAACCTGGTTTAGTCCTGGTTCAGATCTGGTTTAGTCCTAGTTTAGACCTGCTTTAGTCTTGGTTCAGACCTGGTTTAGTCCTAGTTTAGACCTGGTTTAGTCTTGGTTCAGACCTGGTTTAGTCCTAGTTTAGACCTGGTTTAGTCTTGGTTCAGACCTGGTTTATTCGTTTAGACCTGGTGGTTACTGGCCCATTTTTAACCTGGTTTAGTCTTGGTTAGTTTAGTTTAGACCTGGTTTAGTCTTGGTTTAGACTGGGTTTAGTCCTAGTTTAGTCCTGGTTAATCCCATTTTTAACCTGGTTTAGTCTTGGTTCAGACCTGGTTTAATCTTAGTTTAGTCCTGGTTAATCCCATTTTTAACCTGGTTTAGTCCTGGTTCAGATCTGGTTTAGTCCTAGTTTAGACCTGCTTTAGTCTTGGTTCAGACCTGGTTTAGTCCTAGTTTAGACCTGGTTTAGTCTTGGTTCAGACCTGGTTTATTCCTAGTTTAGACCTGGTTTAGTCTTGGTTTAGACTGGGTTTAGTCCTAGTTTAGTCCTGGTTAATCCCATTTTTAACCTGGTTTAGTCTTGGTTCAGACCTGGTTTAGTCCTAGTTTAGACCTGGTTTAGTCTTGGTTCAGACCTGGTTTAGTCCTAGTTTAGACCTGGTTTAGTCTTGGTTCAGACCTGGTTTAGTCCTAGTTTAGACCTGCTTTAGTCTTGGTTCAGACCTGGTTTAGTCCTAGTTTAGACCTGGTTTAGTCTTGGTTCAGACCTGGTTTAGTCCCTGTCTTTCACATTGTTCTTGGGTGACTTTATTCCACTCCTGGTGCAAGAACTGAAGGAGCTCAGCTTTGTGTTTGTGATGGAATTCAACAGACGCTGAAATTAAATGGCTGTAATACATGTAGAGATGCCGGCTGGTTAGCTCAACTGGTAAGTCACTGACTTTCCCCCCGTGGGTTGTGGGTTCAAATCCCCCTCGGCAATGAGCTAACCAGTGTGGGTCCTTGGGCAAGACCCTTCACGGTACTGCCCCCCCGGGTGCCGAAAAAGATGGCTGCTCACTGCTCCTGAAAAGGATGGGTCAAATGCAGAAGTCAAATTTCTCCCCTGTGTCATTGTGTGTGAGATCAATAAAATCTTAATCTGATTTCAGGAAAAAAAATGCAGTGGTGTCTTTTTTTCAGAGGTGTAAGTTTAAGTATGCATTACAAAAGATGAATACATAATTTTATTAATAAAGCACATACGCTTTATGGGACATAACCTGATGAGACACATTAAGGTTCCTATATATAACAAATAGCTTGTTTTCTAAATTGTCTTATCACCAATAATGGAGATTTCTGGGATCAATGATTTATGCTACTCCAGAGAACAGTTATCAGATTTCTTTTTTGTATTTTCGAATCAGCAGGTCTAATGGACTTAATTAATCTTAAAATCTGTTTTGTATAAAATTTATTCTGATATTATGGATCCCTCAGCCTCACTCATTAAGTCCAACAAGGACAAACCCCACACCAGACCCACTGCCATTAGCACTTTGCACATTCATCCACTTTCATTTGGTCTTTTCGCTTAATTCTCCCTGGATCGTAATACAATGAGTGTGAAAACAGACTTTTGTGTTTCCTCTTACCATCTGTGACCCAAAAAACACATTAAAAACTGCTCGCATTTTCATGAGCTAACGATTGTCAAAGTTGTTTTGGACTCTTGTGGGATTTGTATCTTTGTATGTCTCTTTCTCACATTTTTTTTAACAAATCACTCCGCTCCCTTCCGGCGACATTGCCCGTATAATGCATCAGGGGAATTGAGTCTTCACACACACACACACACACACACACACACACACACACACACACACACACACACACACACACACACACACACACACACACACACACACACACACACACACACACACACACACACACACACACACACTTGAATGGCTACAAAAGTTAAACAACTATATACAGGGGCAATTTAGCAGTGGTGTAATTTGCGTATAGTGTTTGACAACCTTGCTGGAGAAGTTTTCACCCCAGAAATGCTAAGTAGTCCCAGCAGGAGTCAGTCAGGAAGAAGAGAGGGGCTTCTTTGGCTGTTTAATGTATTCTTGGGCAGCCTAGAGGCCTCCAAAACACACGCACACACACACACACACACACACACACACACACACATCTGTCGGCAGCTCTGAAGGAGCACTGCTAATAGGGCTGTTTTTAATGAGGCAGGAAGAGCACAGTGACCCTTCGAAGGTGAATATCTCTATCTTTCTCAGCCTCTCCAATAGTGGAGCCTTATGCATGTCTCAGTCCTTTTGCTCTTTATGCAAACATGTGAATTTAATCAGGTTATAATAAGAACTTATTACTAATGTAATTGTATTAAATCCTAGGTGCACACGTCCAACTATCACCATATCAAAAGGCTAAAAGAGAGTTTAACAAATGGTTCCTCTGCATAAATTGAGATGAGCCAATGCATTAGTTCACACTGCATGAGATGTGTCTATTGTACTTAAAAGTAATTGTACAATAGTGCAGTATTCAGGCGAATAACTATTGTTTTTACTGTCACTCCTGTTGCTTTTTACAAATGCTTTTAGGCTATATAACCAGCTACTACAACTTTTGGTCAAGTACTACTACACAGCTGGAGAGATTATTATCCTGTTACAAAATAGTATTATGAATAACAAATGCTATTTGAGTGAAATAGCTGTTACATTTCACTCAAGATACTAGAACCTTATACAAACAATTACCATGTTACTTATTTTTTTTCTTCTAAAAACACTATATTAGTATTATTACAATTAGGTCAAAATTACTGAGTTTACTCAAAATTCTCTGAATATTTAAAGAGCACAAAAGAGCCTGTAGTTCCCCCTGTCACCAGAAGATGGCGCACTGAGTTTAGAAGGCAGAGGAATTGTGACCGTGTTTCTTGTAGTGTGGATGTGTGTCTGAAACCCAAAACCTGAAGAGAACAAGGATTCTTGGATGATTTGAGGAATAGAACGACAAATATCAGTGGGCATAGGTAGATTTGACTAAAATAATAATGCACTTTGTGACATTTTCTGTGAAAGCTGCATCAGCATTCTATTTGTATGTATGACACGACTTTAAGTGCAAAAATCAGGCTTAACCAAAATAATGGTGATACTGATTAATGGAAATATGTTAAAAAAACAAAAAAAACAAGGACATTTTAAAGACATTAGTGTTTTCCATAGTTTTTAACATTACCGTATCCTCAGATGGTGTCATTGTTAATCTTGGGAAAATCATCTTTTTGTGGTCGGTGCTAAATTCAGTTCATCACTCTGTCTTCAGATTTATCTCTGCTGACATTAATGGCTGGAATCTCCCTGGTTTGGGTTAGATTGAAAGAAGCACATGCTCTTTGGTTTATTTTTGTTTCTTACAATCAGTGAATATTACTGCTCATAAAAAATAGTAGCAACAATCTTGTGGTCAAAAGGCTTTAATTTATACAACACATATCATCAGCAACATGTATGCAAAGGGATAGACATAAAAACAAATACAATTCTTTTGAATACTTTCCCTCTGAACTCTTCCTTCTGGATTTAAAAGTCTACCAGTATGAATACATTAGTAGCTCGATTACAGCACAAGGGGTTACTAATACCCTCAGTACTTCTGGATACTACTCACATGATCCCGGAGCACTGCAAATCAATTTGACAGCTCTCAGTCGTCCCCCAGTGTACATTCGGCCTATCAGAACCTCTCCTGACATCTGCTCCGTGCACCCCCACTACCCCCATCCCGCCCCACTCACACACAGGATAAGTTTCCCTGTGGCCGCCCTGAGCCTCTCTGAGCCGTATGAAATGTAGAGGGAAAATAAATACTGGTTGTGTCACATTGTATTTGCTGCGTACCGTTGCCATCAGGGGCCTTTTGAGCTGCAGACATCATGAGTGTCAGTCCCAGATCAGCAGCAGATTGAGGGAAAGAGACAGAAGGGGCAGATGGGGTGAGAAGAGTT
Organism: Paratrypauchen microcephalus; assembly: GCA_036785185.1. Lineage (NCBI taxonomy): Eukaryota > Metazoa > Chordata > Actinopteri > Gobiiformes > Gobiidae > Paratrypauchen > Paratrypauchen microcephalus. The sequence continues at coordinate 17,250,513 of JAVJIX010000002.1, read as the reverse complement.
GAAGATGAGCAGGTGTTCAGTATTACGCTATTTCTCATACAAGTTTTTCTGACTTTACCAAATTTCATGTCATTGGATAATAACACTGGTCTACAAGCAAAATCCTTCCGGAACAAAAGTAATGAAATTTTTCTTGGTTTAGGTCACTAAGTCAGAAGTGCTGATTGGCTATAGTATTGGGTCAAAATAGGAAATTTATGCAAAATAAGGCAAAAACAGTAGTTTATCAGAAGGTACAGCGTGTCTACAAGCAACAGTTCTATCTGAAAGCCTGTCTGCACATTCACATACATTCATTTTAATATGTCTAGAGTTTTAACATAAAATATTTTTTGATTTCACATAAGAGAGACGCCTCGAAATTGTGTGCACCTGATGTCTTAAGATATTTCTTGTTTATTTCTTGACGGATAAAGAAGTGCAAGTTAAATATTTTCAAAATATAAATATCATTTTGAGCAAAAATGCCTAAATCTATTGTATAAACAGATGCGATTTTGATGTAAAACAATATCATTAAATATCTTGAATACATTAGCTAACCAGCACAGTTATCAATTGGTTTTCATCTTATCAATATAAATGAGATTTAGCCACTTTTATCTTAAAAATGTGTACACCAGTGTAATTTTTTTTGAATAAGATCATATTCTAAATTCTATAACCCGAGATTCTTGCAATATTTCAACAGATTTGAATTACTTCAGTGTCAAATTCAAAACTTTTTGCTTGCAGAAGAACTAACTGATTTTGTAGTTTTTATTTGTGGCTGGCTGCATGGCTGCAAGCATCACTGTCTGGACTATGGCGTAATATTTGGTGCTAAACATTGAAAGAAACGAAATTGTAATTATGGAAAAAAAAAAAAAGATAAAGGATTTGCTAGAAAGGAAAAACAGGTACAGTATGAGAGTCTTCCTTATGTACAAGAAAGGGAACTTTTTTGTACATTAGGAAGACTATTAACATAATTCAGCCTCGTGCAATGACGCTTCCTGGAAACAATCTCCATATTTAGTCATGAATCACAACTGAAGAAAATAAACTGCTGTTGGAAAGCCCCTTAACATGGAGTGAGCTTAAGAGATCCCTATAGTTTAAACAGGTCTGGATAATGAAAGGGCATATACTGACATCTTGAGTGAAGGCAGTGCGTGGAAGGGAGTGCTCTGTGAAAAAGACTATAAGACATGTTAATAAACAGTTATGGAGTTTGGAGGGTTGGGGGGGGGTTGTAAGTTGGATTTGGAATGGTAAAAGTGGATGAAGATTGGGATCATGGTCGTCAAACACACTACTTCCTCCTGAAGAGAAGAAGAAAAGGAGCTAATGACACCCTATGGCTTCGTACCCCCACCCTCCGCTCCTCCCTCGCCTTTATACAGGGCGATCTGCACCCACATGCGCCCCAATCTGGAGGTGAGGAGGGCGCACAGACAAGCCATGCCATCCCACCACCCAAAAGACTCAATGACTGTGATTATTATTACTATATATAATATAACACTGTAGGATGCGGGGGCACGCAGGAAAGGAAGAGTAACCACCCATCCGCCCACTTTCTGAACATATTGAAAAGTGTGTTGAGGACGCCCAGACAGGTTTGAAGACAGCGCCTTTTCAAACACAGGGTGCATGGGAGGGGTTAATGAGCGGCTTGGTGACGGAGCTTATGGCAGGGCGAGGGGGTAGGAGCTACGATAGGAGGGTAGGAGGCTAAGGATCGGGGGGATGCCACGGTGACAAGCAACCACCAAACCTGCAGCTATGGGACTGCAAGACAAGGAGACATTGAGCAGTGTCTTGCCTTGCACAAATGAGGGACAATCAGTAACAAATATGTCAGTATGTTTTGAAATGTAATTGTGTCTCGAGGCCAAGGAGTGAACAATGTTTTTTTTTATTCCTGGTTTTGTCAAAAATGGGAGGGCGGTCCTGTCTGCGAAATCATGATGGAGAGACTAACAAAGTAGCGCCTCGTCTTGCCATTTTAAGATGCAAGCGGGTTGATGTGGGGTGACTTTTTGCTGTTTTCTTGTCTGTGATTGCTCATAAAGTGACACAGGTAGGATGCATCTACCCCCCCCAAGTTTGGTGAAAAGTGGAGCAGTGGTGTTTGAGAAGCCGTGAACAAACAAACGCACTGACACAATAAGCTCTTTGATACATGAAGAAAGAGGACGAGAGAATGAGTTTTCTCAAATGACAACAACCGCTGCAAGGAGAGACACTGAGAAATACTGACCAGGGAAGTCAAGTTAACTTGCTCATAAGAGGATTCACTAACAATGTCGTATTTTCTGACTAACTTCTACTTTGTGACACAAACAAAGAAATGAGAAGGCACTGACTGAGACTGAGAGTTGGAGTGCTGTACATGTGAATTGTGAGATCATTACCCTTTTTTTCATATACAGATGCCGTTTATACTATTGTTTTTATCACGGCTTATGAGAGGATTTATGGTCAGATGCATGGTCAAATCAGAGAAAGGAAATGGTTTTGAGCTGGTCTGGAATGGGACAAAAAAAATGGCCCTGGCAAGTCCTGGTTTAGTCCTGGTTCAGACCTGATTTAGTCCTCATTTAGCCCTGATTAGTTCTGGTTTAGTCCTGGTTCAGACCTGATTTAGTCCTGATTTAGATGTAATTAGTCCTGGTTTAGTCCTGGTTTAGTCCTGGTTCAATCCTGGTTTAGTCCTGGTTCAGACCTGATTTAGTCCTGATTTAGATCTAATTAGTCCTGGTTTAGTTCTTGTTCAATCCTGATTTAGTCCTGGTTCAGACCTGATTTAGTCCTGATTTAGATGTAATTAGTCCTGGTTTAGTCCTGGTTCAATCCTGATTTAGTCCTGGTTTAGTCCTGGTTCAGACCTGATTTAGTCCTGATTTAGATCTAATTAGTCCTGGTTTAGTTCTTGTTCAAACCTGATTTAGTCCTGGTTCAGACCTGATTTAGTCCTGATTTAGACCTGATTAGTCCTGGTTTAGTCCTGGCTCAGTCCAGATTTAGTCCCGGTTTAGTCCTGGTTCAGACCTGATTTAGTCCTGATTTAGATGTAATTAGTCCTGGTTTAGTCCTGGTTCAATCCTGATTTAGTCCTGGTTCAGACCTGATTTAGTCCTGATTTAGATCTAATTAGTCCTGGTTTAGTTCTTGTTCAATCCTGATTTAGTCCTGGTTCAGACCTGATTTAGTCCTGATTTAGATCTAATTAGTCCTGGTTTAGTTCTTGTTCAATCCTGATTTAGTCCTGGTTCAGACCTGATTTAGTCTTAATTTAGACCTGATTAGTCCTGGTTTAGTCCTGGCTCAGTCCTGATTTAGTCCTGGTTTAGTCCTGGTTTAGTCCTGGTTCAGTCCTAAATTGTGGGCCGGACTCTAAGTAAAAAAACAAAAAAAAACAAACATCGACCCCTAGGACTGTCGGGCCACCGGGAAACTGCCCGGTATGCCCAATTACCAGTCCAGGCCTGGTTTTGAGAGTTAACCTGTTAGTCGATTAATCAATGCACAGGACAGGGTTTTAGTCAACCAAGAATTTATTTAGTCAACTACAGTCCTGCAGCCTTCCCCGATGTTTGCAAATTGAAAAAAAAAAAAAAAAAAAGCTTTTAGAAATCCGCAAAATCCTAAGTACACTGGTCTGAACTGTGCTAGCATGGACCAAAGGAGAAAGAAGTCTAATAAGAAACATTGACAAGACTAGTACAAGTCAAGGTCGCAAGAAATCAACGCGACAGACTTTTAAGTGCTGATTTTCTGTAGGAGCACTAAGTACGGGACGGTCCCGGCTGCAGTCCCAGGGCCATAAATCCCTCTTTCCCCTGTCCAAAATTCATTAATGGGCACACAAAGTGGTCAGTGATCCAGATGGAGCAGGGAAACAGTGGAGAATAGGTTTTTTGTGTGAATACTTGGGACAGAGCCGAGCACAAAAATGCCGCCTACCCGGGTGCACTGCTCGCACCCGTAGTGTGAAATTATAAAGCGTTACCCACCTTAATTTTCCAAATACAAATTAAATCCTCAGTAAGTTGACTTGAAATCAATAGTTTCATTTAAAGGGGCCATGTGATTTAACAAAAATGAAAACTAGCTGGTCTTCTCGATGGAGCGGGGTCATAAATCACAGGGCTTTGGGAGGTAAAAAAGCGATTTGACTTGTATATGGAGCGGGCTGTGACCAGGGGGAGAGTAGCGGGGAAATGAACTCACGGTTTATTAGGGCTCATATTGACCTGCCTCTTCACCAGCAGAGCCACCTCCTCTCACCGCACGGCGCTCCACTGCTGAGGACGGAGGAGCCTGGAGTGAAAAATCCATAGACATAAAACAGTAGAATATGGGAGTTTGTCTGTTTGGTCATATTTGCAATCACGATACTGAGTATTAACGTGTTATTAAAACCATGTGTACACAATGTTGTAAGCTTACTCATAATTGAAAGAATAACCTAAATTACCCTGTTACTATAAAATGTAAGACTCATACAGGAGTAAAAGTATGCTGTTTGAACACTACTCAGAGAAATTAATTTGCTTTTAACCCTAGAGCACTATCGCCGGGTGATTTTAGTATTTACATGATTTTCAATATGTTGCATTTTTCTGAGTGTCATGGGTCCCTGGGGAGCTTCACCATTGTTTTTGACATATTTGAAGGTGTAGGTGTTTCCCTACCCCAAAGCCCACTTTTTCCTACAGGCTTTTGGGTGATTTTCACCCGTCAATAGTGAAAGAGGAATGTAAGAATGTAATGTATTGAATGTAAGAGGATGTAAGGAATAGGTAAGTAAGAGTGATCCTGGAATGTGTATCTAACCTTATTTAGTGCAGTGGTTATGAATAAATATCACAAAGTGGTGATTTCAAAGGGAATTCTAATGTTGAAAACAATATTTTAGTCAATTGGTCATTTTTACCCACTGAAAAAATACAATTTTTTGTTCCTCTCTCCTGCAACTGTTCGTGTGTCGAGAGTCTGTACTTCACCAGGGAAGTCTCACATGTCCCAGGACTGGGTGGACCATTCCATTATTATTATTAATATTAATATTATTATTATTATTATTATTATTATTATTATTATTATTATTATTATTATTATTATTATTATTATTATTATTATTATTTTATTTTTTTTTTTTCCATTTTGTTTACCACAGTTGAAAAAAAAACAAAAACACTGTGTTGTCATATTTCGATCTATTTTTCATGACAAGTACTTTTTGTTGGGTTTATTATATCGGGTAAAAACTACCCGGGAAAAGTGATGTTGTTACTTTTTATAGCGAAAGTGTTCTAGGGTTAAATAAAAGTAACTGAGCAAGTACTACTCACCTCTGCTGCTAACTATGCAACACAAATTGATTACTATACTCTCATCAATTTATTTAAGCATGTATTAATATAAGTGGATATAAACTACACACTTTGATTAGGTGTTACAAAAGTAGTTGCAAAAATTTCATCAATTCTTCATTCCTGTAATCCGACATATTTAGCTGTAGCATTAACTTATGTTCAATAATACTACCCCTATTAAATAAATAAAATAGTTTTTACATTTATTAGTCATGCAAAAAGTGTTTTACATCGCTCAAAAAAATACATGATGGGGTGATTGTTTCCTTTTATACTTCTTTATAATTTTTCTTATCTCATGACCTTGAATAAATCTTCATCAACTTTCAACATTACTTCTTGAGGAATAAATCAACACGCAATTTTGAAAACAGGGCAAAAAGGTCAACTTAAATCAAATCAGCAAACAACAAATGTACTGTCAAAATAAAAGATTATAAAGCACACACGCTCGTCTCACTGGTATGATTGTATTTGTACATCAGTCGAACACAGCAGCATCAAACATTAAGTGTCAGTGTTCTTCAGAGACTCAGACGAAAGCAGGAGAGAGAGAGATGCAAGGCTCATATTGTCATCAAACAATCAAACAGAGATCTCTAAACAGCTCCTCTCAGCTGGCACCACACGCTCACAATTGTACAATAAACATGTGCGCTAATGTTCTTCTTACCATGCTACGCAAACACACTCAAAACACACACATGAAAATAGCATATCTGTTTAATGACAGCTGGGGAATCAGAGGCACTGCCAACCACAGAGACAAAATCATGCCTTAAAGCTCTGTAGTTCAGAGCTAAGAGGGCCCTTCTGTAGACAAGCTGATGTTGTTGTCTCTTCGCTTAGTTTTAAACCAGCAAATATGTGAATCTTTTTTGCTATAAATTGAAGAGTTGAAGAACTAGTTACTCTTCTTGATCTTGATTTTTGATACTTATAGGTATGTGTTTGGGCAAAAGGAACATTGAGTCTATAAACTACTGACAACATTTCCCCCACATTCCAAATAAAAATATCATTTAGAGCATTTATTTGCAGAAAATGACAAATGGTCAAAATGACAAAAAAGATACATGTTTTCAGAGCTCAAACGATGCAAAGAAACAAGATAAAATTCATTTTAAAACAACATAATACTAATGTTTACACTTAAGAAGGGTTCAGAAATCAATATTTGGTGCAGTAACCCTTATTTTTAATCACAGCTTTCATGTGTCTTGGCATGCTCTCCACAAGTCTTTCACATTGTTCTTGGGTGACTTTATTCCACTCCTGGTGCAAGAGCTGAAGTAGCTCAGCTTTGTGTTTGTGTTGGAGTTCAACAGACGCTGGAATGGAATGGCTGTAATACATGTAGAGATGCTGATTTCAGAAAAAAATACAGTGTCTCTTATTTTTTCCTGAGCTGTATTATTGTATAATTAATCTGTAGTCCTGCCCTGGGGCAGACTGTAGAAATGTGGCTTCCATATGTTTCTGAGCATTAATGTGCCGCTAATATGTGTGAAGAATCCCTCAGTCGTCCAGGTAGAATCCATGATAAAAGGAGAAATTCAATTTGTCAACTGGACAAAGTTTATTTGGTCGAAAACGTTTCGCCAGAGTTTCGTCCAGAGGTGTGAAAACAGCCATTATAGGGTTTGAATGGGTATGCTAAACTAGACGCCAGAGAGAAACTGGAAATACAAAATACAGAAACTCAGGTGGGATAGTTTCAGAATAATTTCAGTGTAGTTAGCTCCTCCCTGCAGCGAGATATAAGCAGTGTCTGTCAGCACTCTAACCAGAACTGACGAAGCAACTCGGATGAGCTGCGAAACGTTTTCGACCAAATAAACTTTGTCCAGTTGACAAATTGAATTTCTCCTTTTATCGTGCCGCTAACACTTTAAAGGTGCACATATCATTTTTGTGGTGGAGGACAATCATCTCCATGATGTTTGAGATGTTTGAGATGTTTGTCTGGAGTGGTCCATATATTATAGCTTTAAACTATGACCCCACTAAGACTGGAATCAAGAATTTTCTTCTTAAATTTACATGATTACATTATTTATATTAATTCACCCTGTATAAAGACATTATGAGTCAAATGTCACTACTTCAGAACAGTAATATGAAGTCAGTGAAAATGTTTTGTTCTGTATCAAAACCATTAAAACACAGCAGAACACACGGTCACTGTTTGAATCCCCATCGATACCTGACCGAAGAATTATAAGATGAAAATGTCAGTAAAAGTTATGTCCCATTGTGAATGAATGGTTCAACGCAGCACAATAAATCCATTATCAAGTTGTTATGTCATACTTAAGTTCTCCCCCAAAGTGTTCCCATATATCTTGTCAGCGGTTCATTAGCCGTTTGGACAGGTAAAGCTTTTTGAGTTCGGCCCAGAGCTGACCCCACATTCTGCCTCTGTGTTCCACTTAAAAATAATGGACATCCCCTGTCCCGCATCCATCAATCATACACACAGGACCCCCTCAAAAGGAGAGGAAGGAGGGCCAGGCAGCACTCTTATAACAGCGTCCTGGCTGCGGATAGATTAGCCGCGCATTAGCAGTGTTTCATTAACCTTGCGTTAAGTGACATCCTTATGTGATTAATGGACATTATTAACAAAAAGGAGATTGTATTTCCCAAAATGAACCTTTTGTGGAATGTCTGCTGCATTGTTAATTGCTTTGTTTATTAATCATTCATAGCAGAAGGCTGTCATACCAGGAATTAGCCAGTCTGACACAATCTGGTTGGATTTATATTTTAAGGTAGAAAATAGTGGAGAAAAGATTTATGAGTCCAGTAACAGTATTGAATTTAATACATTTTTGTGTGGAAAGCAATCTTTGTACTAGAGATGTTGCAATAATCCAATAAATACTAAAAACTAATAAGATAAATCAAATAATAATTTTAAAATTCAATGTTTTGAACCTAAATTGAAGATAGCATATTTCTTATTATTTTGTTCTTGTTTTGAGGCCCATTTTGAGGCCCCATTAGAAAGTCTTACATAATTTATTTTTTCTTAAAGGGATAGTGCGTTTTTTGTTTTGTTTTTTTAAATTGTTAATCTGTATGGGTTTCCTTCTAAAAGTTACATGTGTTGACACTGGCTTACCTCTGACAGTTTCCGCTCAGCCCGGTTCGGCTCACGTTCTGGAGCCCACGTAATTAGGTCTGGTAACTTCGCGGGGATATGAAATAAAGCTTGTTTTTCTTCTCAAAACAAAACATTTGTCCGAAAGGTGATATATTTGCGTCCGAAACAGAATCCAGCAGCGTATTTACATCCGCTAAAGGTGAACAAGCTGATAGAGTTAACATGGGCGTAGTGATACGAGTCCAGAGACAATACGCAAATGCAAAATACGCTGCTGGATTTTTCGTGGACAACTGTTTCGGACGCAAATATATCACCTTTCGGACAAATGTTTTGTTTTGAGAAGAAAAACAAGTTTTATTTCATATCCTCGCGAAGTTACCGGACCTACGTGGGCTCCAGAACGTGAGCTGAACCGGGCTGAGCGGAAACTGTCAGAGGTAAGCCAGTGTCAACACACGTAACTTTTAGAAGGAAACCCATACAGATTAACATTTTTTTAAAAATCGCATTAATAATTCATAGCATTTATATAGCGCCTTTCATGACACCCAAAGTGCTTTGCAGTTCATTGTTCATTCACTCCACACTTGGTGATGGTAAGCTACTTTTGTAGCCACAGCTGCCCTGGGGCAGACTGACAAAACAAGGCTGCCAATCTGCGCCATCGGCCCCTCCAACCACCTCCAACACTCACACCACTTTCACACTAGGCAATGTGGGTGTCTTGCCTAAGGACACAACAGTTTTTTGCAACTGGCGCCCCCCTGTGGCACCTGGAATTCCCAGCGGTCTCCCATCTAAGTACTAACCAGGCCCTGCCTTGCTTAGCTTCTGAGATCTGACGGGATCAGGCTTTGACAGGCAGGTATGGCCACTATCCCTTTAAATCCATGATCACTGGTCTGTGAACCCTAAATGGTGAGTTGAGGCCCAAATTCAAGTTGCAAGGAGGATGACATGGTTCAAATATCAAAAGAATTTACTGTTACTGAGATATGGCTGCCATTTTCAAAAGATAAAGGCAGTACAATAAATAAAGATAATTAAAACACAGTGAAACTCATAATTCATTCATATCCATAAATTAAAGGTAAACGAATGTACAAAAAGTAAATCTCCCTTGATCACTGGCACAGACTACCTTCCCAAAGTAACAACATTTGGACTTGTTTTCCCCTCTTGTTGCTTCTCTCTGTCACTGTCTGTCCACGTGGCTGTGAGAGGGGTACAGGACTCACACCTGAGACAGTCCCGTCCATCAGCCGTCCTCAGCAGCTCTTCTGAGGGTTCCTGTCCGGGAGTGTGAGGGTTCGGAGGGGTGTGAGGGAGTGAAGGATTGTGGGGAAAGAGAGGGGGGTCTTGTCCTGCTGTCTGCAAATTCTCCACTAGGCCACATGGGAGCTCACAGGGCTGTCGGAGCACCTGACAAACTCTGCTCCTGTCCACTCTGTTCACTGTGTGTCCTGAGAATGCAAGTGTATGTAGAAACCTGGCTTTGTGTGCTCTTGAATATAATGCTTCACACAAATCCTTTTCAACTGGCTGTCTATGGTGTAATCATTTTATAGAGGTTGTATGTCTTACAAATGTGAAACACAGGACTAAATAATGCTGCTAGAAGCGCTCCAAACTCATTCCTCACTTTCTCACATTCCTAGCATCCACATATATAAGATGTTTAGTTTATTCACGGGTATCAGAGTCATGAAAATGCACACTGTTGCTATAGCAATTAGCAATTAAAACAAAATATCTTTTGGAAAGTGCTCAAAATGCCATCTCTAAACAGAAAGCTGAAACCCATCACACCACCACTAACAACTCGCCTGCTAAAAGCACACCAGTTTTACTTCACAACTGATAACAACACATATTATTAGAGCCATTTTGGGTTCTTGGGTAATTGGGTACAGGCTCTTTAACTCCTTACTGAATCTCCTTACTGAATCTCCTTACTGATCGCCTAACACAGCCAGTTTTACATTTGTATGTTTTTGAATGGTCTGAAATCATTGAGGAGCACCTGTTAAAACACTTAGATCTGATGCAATGAACCACTCAGCTCCTACTGCAAGAATGAATCATGGCTGAAGAGTCAAACACATGCTAAACAACTATGTACTGTTTTTTTTATGTTTTGTTTTAATGCAATAGTAAAATCTCTCAAAAAGTAAATCACTGAGGTCACGGGTTGTTCAGAGACTACATTTTGACTGTGACTTTTATTTATTTATTTATTTTTATTTTTTTGTAATAAAAGACTTGTGACTCAGCTTGATAGAGCAAGATGTTGAATAATTTACACCTTTGATCATAAAGACTTTGTGACCACATCTCCCCAAAACTAAAGTGTTGAGATTGAGTACAGCTGTTGCTCAGGGCGGCCTGTGATTGGTCCTCTCCTCTGAGTAGGAGGAGTTGTGTCTGCGTCTGGGATGGTCAGGACAGTAGGGGCAGAGGCTGACTGTAAGAGTGTCCCACTGGGAGAGCACACAAGGGTCCGTGGACTGGGGCTGCCAAGCTCATATCTCTCCTGTCCCATAAACATCAGCGAGCGCTCATGTCTTTAAAAGGCTCTGAATGACATGAGGGAGTGCAGAACACTGTGATTCATCACCACTCTGATTCTCATGGAAATTACCACAGCTCAGAGAGAGAGGAGGAGCTGCTGTGGCGTGTGAACGCAACACAGGGCCAACAACATGGCTCACAGGGGGATTTGGGCTATCAGAAAGAAGATTGTACTTCATTGTTGTTTAGCTGCACTGGATATGCAGATACATTTTACATTAGTAGCACTTTTTTTTTTCTATTCATTTTCAAGGTAGGACACAAGAGGGCAGTTATCAGCTGGCAGAAAGGTCTGAGGTTATGTAACAATTAAGATGGCATTCTTATTTCCATCTGTATCTAACATCTACTGATTAGATATGTAGCATCCCATACAGGTGCGTACAGTATATACATGTATTCATTTTTCAGCAATGAGTGATGTTCATCTGTAATTATTCCCGAACATGCGCTCGTCATTTCTCCACATGAAATTGTTTCTGCACAAGTGTAATTTACCAAGTTTATGTATCCACAGAACAAGCTGTGAGTCTCCACTACACAACATCAATTAACAGGCCTGTGTTGTGCTTAGGGATGAGTGCTAGAAGTGAGCTAGGATTACACATGATTTACAGTGGCGAGCGGCTATTGAGTCGCTGACTGATTTCCCACAGGAACAAGCATGATGTATTGTAAATGGTGTGTATGTACCAGCATGGGTAATTCCTCCAAAGCATCATTCAAATAAACATGGATAAATACAAGTTTGGGAATAGCTCACATAGATATGGTTGAGCAATGGTACATCTTACGTCTCTGTAAAAAGCCTTGGAAATTTGACATCTTCCTAAATGAATGAACGTCCAATGGCATTCTGAATCTTTGTCAGCAGGGTACTTTACATTGCTTGGCATAAGCGCCTTCCCCAAAACATAGGTCTATGCCACCATTCAGAACAAATAGCCTGACAGGGGGAAAAGCTAAGACGAAAGAAATTTGCCCAAGTGAGGAATTGATTTTGTCCGGCCCAGGAGAGTGCTTCATTCTTGGTCTCGGTAGCAGAACTAACAGGAGAGCAAAGCCACCCATGCAAAACTATTTTTTAACTGTGCATGGAAAAATCACCTACTTCAATGCAGTTTTTATTTCTCTTCTTTACAGATGACACAATACTTTCCAGTCACTGTAGTCAGGAGCCGGCAGCACCCAAAGACCACTTTTCAGGTTTAAAGCTGCAGTGGTGCAACATGCAAAGATCTTCCTGAACAACATCTATGTGAAACATACACTTGATATACTTGTATGAAAAGAGAGGACAGGGCTGCTGAGTGCAAATGGATAGGATTTACCATTGGATGTGTACAAGTCAAATTGTCTACTTCCAGCTTTATGTGTTGCACAGAGGCATTAATGTTGGGTTTTATTATTTTTTTTCCTCTAATTTACATTTACACTGTATATCAAAATTGTCCATCCATCCATCCATCCATCCATTTTCTTCCGCCTATTTGGGGCCAGGTCATGGGGGCAACAGTCTAAATAAGGACACCCAGACTTCTTTCGCCCCGGACACTTCCTCCAGCTTCTCCGTCGGGACCTCAAGACGCTCCCAGACATAGTTCCTTGTGTCCTGGGTCTTCCCCAGGGCGGCCTCCTGGTGGGACATACACGGAACACTTCCTAGGGAGGCATCCAAGAGGCATCCTTAACAAATGCTCGAGCCACCTTAGCTGGCTCCTCTTGACGTGGAGGAGCAGCAGCTCTCCTCAGAGCCCCTCCCATGTGACTGAGCTCCTCACCCTATCTCTAAGAGTGCACCCAGCCACTCATTTCGGCAGCTTATTTTCGCGATCTTGTCCTTTCGGTCATTACCCAGAGCTCACCATAGGTGAGGGTAGAAATGTAAATTGAGAGCTTTGGATCCGAAGTTCAACCATTGGTCGGATTCTCCTTTCCAGTACCCTGGAATAGACCTTACCAGGGAGGCTGAGGAGTGTGATTCCCAGGTAGTTGGAACATCCCTTCCGGTCCCCTTTCTTAAACAGAGGGACCACCACCCCGGTGTGCCAGTCCAGAGGTACTGTCCCCGACCACCACGTGATGTTGCAGAGACGTGTCAGCTAAGACAGCCCCACAACATCCAGAGACTTAAGATACTCAGGATGGATCTCATCCACCCTCGGAGCCTTGCCACCAAGGAGCTTGCCAACCACCTCAATGACTTCAGCCAGGGTGATGAACGAGTGCCTACGAGTCTCCAGCCTCTGCTTCCTCCTCAGAAGACATGGCGGTGGGATTGAGGAGATCCTCAAAGTATTCCTTCCACCATCCGACAACATCCCCAGTCGAGGTCAACAGCTCTCCACCTGCACTGTAAACAGTGTTGGTGAAGCACTGCTTCCCCCTCCTGATGACATGGTCTGTGTCATCAGAAGAGGGCTAAAACACTGGAAGTCCTGATCAGTCAAGCAACAAGAGTTTTTCTCGAACATGTTCAGTTTCTGTTCATTTTGTGTACAGAGTGCAAACTGAACACACTGTTTCATCGACTTCTCTGAACCAAATACTTTCTTTTGAGTTAACTCCTGTTTCTCAACCATTGTTCAGTATGGATGATCACCCTAGTGATAAGGTGAATCGTCTGATCTCTTTCATAGATGGTTTTGACTATGAAGATGTGGAGACAGACGATCCCAGTGGGGTCAGAGACAATATCATCTCCTTCTTAAATACCTTTGACTATGGAGAAGTTGAGATGGACTCTGAGCCTCAAAGGAAACGTCTATGTAATGCTCCAGTTGTAATGCTAGTACAAGCTTTTGTGGGAACACCTCAGCATGTGCTGGTCCAACAGTAGTCACCCCATGGCAGTACAACTACAGGGTTCAGCAATGCACCACCAGTCAGTGGACAATGTACGTTATCATGTCATAACAGCTCCACATGCACATCCTGTAGCTGTGGCTCTGCCTGTGCCTAAGGACTCCAAACCTACTTTTAGTAAAACGGAGTCTAGGAAAAAGAACTGCAGGGTGACCAAGTCTCAAAAACCAGAGACCAAAGGCTCTGAAAAGAAAACATAAAAGGGTCGATGATCAGGTTCCAGCAGGGTCTCTGCTCTCTCTAAAAGATTCACCGACCGCTCTGTCTCTGTTTGAAGGTGAGATGTGGTTTCAAGTCAAGAAAGAGCTCAACGCCAAAGACTCTGCTGTGATCCCCACCGTGCTCAAGCGAAAAGTAGGTTTACTCTAATATTCAACTTCAACATTTAATATGACTTGAAAGCAATGCAATGCAAATTTTAATCTTAACAATTCCTTATTTTCTAATGGAATAAGATGCCTCCATCAACAAATGCAGCTCACTGAAAGTGTTTTCAGTAGTTGGCCCTGGTCTTTATCAACAGAAACCATAAAATATTGAAGTAAGAATGACTTATTTCACATATTTTATGATTCATTTGCTGAGAACCAATGTGGACTAACATTTCCTTCTGGTTTGTCTCTTCAGTATGTGCTTCAGGACTGCAGTGAATGATCAACTATCAACTCAGGTAATTTATTAAAGCTCTTTCATAACACATCTATAGCCACTATATAAAGACATGTTTGTATTGAGCTTTTGTCACTAACTCTAACTGTGTTTTTCTTCATTTCAGTTGAGCCTGCATTTTTGGTCCATCCCAGAGGAGAAGAAAGACCTCCGATGATGATAAGATGAGTGTCTGTCACCTGTTTAAAATGTTCCCCTGAACAGACATGTGACCATGGACACCATCTTAGTCCTGGCACATCATTACATTAAACAGCATTAACTTACCTCAACTCCTTGTCGTTATTTAAGAGCATATTACAACAATTAAAACAATGAGATAGTCCACTGTCAAATAATCCTTCTTTGCATGTTTAAAACTCCACCAGGTGCTTTAGAAGATCAAATATTCATCACAGTCATCAATGATTTATGTGTTTGAGTGTATTTGGACAAAACACATATTTAAAATATCTGGCACCACGTGTTAGCACTTACCAAATTATGTATTTGGCACAATAACCTGGAATGTATTTTTCATAAGGGGCATATGTGCACTAAAAGGGTTAATTAAACTGGACCACATCAGATAAAAATCTAGACTTTTAAAGCAGCACTGGAAAAACATGTCTGATGTGGACCAGTGACTCACTGGATATGTTCACATGCACACCAAAATACATTAATTATCTGAGTTATGACATTTACGATTATATCTTTCAAATGTATTTTATTTCTATTATCATAAAAAACAACGCATCCTGTGTTTTGAGATGTATGCTTAAAGATGTAACATGGGGGAGGGTCCGCCATTATGTTGATGTGAATGATTTGCTTGAAAAGTTCCAAAGTGTAGTATTAAACCAATCTCCGTGGAAACAAGCAAGTGTCTAATTAAAGGAAAAGTAACGTTATTTTACAATCTGAGCCTTCTTTCGGTAATAAAACAAGTCGTTTGACTCACCCATATCACGTTGGTGTCATTTGGAGCTGTTTGAAGAAAGTTATGTTGTAGCGTATCCGTTAGCATTTGTATTCGGGGCATTACTTTGCGGTCTCCAAATAACACAAACTTTAGCACTTTTCAAATCATAGAAGCCCGATGTCTTAATGTAAGATTTCGTTTGAAGCAAAAGTGGCCTGTAATCCGAGATTTATCCATAGTTTTCAGCTTTGCGTTTCATGTTTGGGTCCCGGGAGCTGATAGCACAATCCGCGCATGCGCACTGGCGTCCTCATCTACTCGAAACTATGGCTAAATCTCGGACACCGCAAAGTAATGCCCCGAGCAAATGATACAGCACCATGTTAACGGATACGGGATCATTACTAGAACAGAACGGCTCAACATAAGTTCTGCGATACTGCTCCAATTGACAGAAAAATGCTATGGGTGAGTAAAACTACTTGTTTTATTGCCGAAAGAAGGCTCAGATTGTAAAAAAACGTTAATTTGCCTTTAAGTCAAATTGGTGGACAGGTGACCCCCACTTACTGTAACATCAAGTTTTTGAAGGTAGGCTATTATTTCAATTAATAAAAACACCTATTCCTGTCCAGTCAGGTGTATCTATCCATTTGTAACAGTTTTTTTTAGTTTGATGTAAAATGAGACTCAACATTTTAGGAAGTATGCATTTTTCTGACACTCCTTTCTGTTAAAAAGCGCACCACACACTTGCACTCTGACATCCCCTGTTGGTCTCTTCCCCACATAAATAAAATAAGTGTAAAAGCCCTCTCAAAATATTATCTTCAACAAGGGATTTGGATAATACCAAATGATATAAGTGATAATAATATTCTTTCCTGACTGAATACTTCCTCTTTCCTCTTTACTTATCAAAACACAGCGAACAGACACAGAGTACGCTAGTGCTGTCACCGTTCTGTCCACCTCAGCAGAAGTGGTGCGTTTTATAGGAGCTGGTATAAGGAGTAGGAAAATGTGAATAAGCGAATTTGGAAAGGCTGACTTTCCTCTACAGCGCTAATTTAGTGTGAGAGCTAAGTGGCTCATTTTTATGTGAACACCATTGTGCTTCTAACTGTGCAGCAAACAATCGCTGTTCCAAGGCAAAGAATGACACAATGTGAACAATGGAACAATGAGGGCCCTTTTCTCACTGTATAGCAGCCTGGAGGAGAAAAAAATGATTCTCGCAAAACAAAAAAAACTCACTAGTATAATTGTTTTCTAAGGCTGTGATCCTAAGATGTTACGAGATGTTTTTGTCTTGAATGAGGAAGGATTGACAGCATGGAAGGACTGAGAACTTTTTTGTAAAGAAGAAACAAAGCAATTTGCATTCAGATATTGTTACTTCAACATAATACTGGTCATGAGTAATATTTTAGTAAAAATAAGCTACATTTAAGGTACAGTTTGTAATTTTTCTGTTTGATGGTCCGCCACCTGCTTGTCTACATGGAGATATTATTGATTTTCCCAGAATGTTCCTCATTATGGCATTAAGCTTAAACTTATATCTTGCTTTTATTAAATTACTGCTGTTATCTTTGCTGAAAAATATCTGAAAAAACATGTATTCTTGCTGTGAGTGGGTCACCTCACTAAAGATCTGACCTGCAACTTGATCTGGCGGTGTCACCTGCTTGTCATGCTATGGAACATTTCAAATATGCTAAAAAACATTGTTGTTTTGTGTAGTTTGTTTTGTTTATTCAACCATTTTTCTGTTGTAATGTGCACAGACCCTTGGGACAGGTGCTACATACATTTCATGCATTATTATTGATAATCTATAAATATTTGATTACCTGCTGAGTGTGCTGATGTGACTCAATCACACTTGTTTACTGGGGTAACAGAGCAGTACACAGCGCCTCCTCATGTCATGTGTGCTACCTGCATGTTGACAGGGATCACCGCTGGGCCCCTGCTCTCCACAGCCACCGCTCTGACACTGTGAGACCTGCCACTGAGCAGCCCAACCTGACACTCTCTATCACCGAGAGCATGCTCCACTCAATGCTACACTGCACACCCCAGCACACCAGCTCCTCTTTGTCTCCTGCTCTCATTTATGCATGTGTATAGCAGCTTTAATACAAAACATTTATTTGACCAAATAGTGGCCAAATGCCTTTATCAATGGATTACTTGGCTCTCATGTTCAAGGGAATAAAGGCAAGATAAGGCATAAAGACAGGCACATACTGTAGTTTAAAGGTCTTTTATTATGCAAAATTGACTCTTGTGAACTTTAGGCATTGTTATAATGTTGTCTTCCCATCTGAAACATACCTAGAATTGTATTTTGTTTCATTCACACATGTTTCCATTGCACCTGCATTATTAGTTTATCCAAATGATTCTAGTGAAGGTGTATGGAGTTTAGAAACAGTGGAACACTTCCTGTATTACCACAGGACATCACAAGGTGGAACAGACTAAACATATATGGCTTATGTGTGAATGGAATGAAACAAAACAAAAGTTCAAGTATGTTTTATGATGTATGTATGTATGACGAGGAAACAACATTATAACGGATCACACAGGCTTAATATAGGCTCTTTAAAGGAAAAGTAACGTTATTTTACAATCTGAGCCTTCTTTCTGTAATAAAACAAGTCGTTTGACTCACCCATATCACGTTCGTGTCATTTGGAGCTGTTTGAAGAAAATTATGTTGTAGCGTATCCGTTAGCATTTGTATTCAGGGCATTACGTTGCGGTCTCCAAATAACACAAACTTTAGCACTTTTCAAATCATAGAAGCCCGATGTCTTAATGAAAGATTTCGTTTGAAGCAAAAGTGGCCTGTAATCCGAGATTTATCCATAGTTTTCAGCTTTGCGTTTCATGTTTGGGTCCCCGGGCAGTCCGCGCATGCGCACTGGCGTCCTCATCTACTCGAAACTATGGCTAAATCTCGGATTACAGGCCACTTTTGCTTCAAACGAAATCTTTCATTAAGACATCGGGCTTCTATGATTTGAAAAGTGCTAAAGTTTGTGTTATTTGGACACCGCAAAGTAATGCCCCGAGCAAATGATACAGCACCATGTTAACAGATACGGGATCATTAGTAGAACAGAACGGCTCAACATAAGTTCTGCGATACTGCTCCAATTGACACAAAAATGCTATGGGTGAGTAAAACTACTTGTTTTATTGCCGAAAGAAGGCTCAGATTGTAAAAAAAACGTTAATTTGCCTTTAAATGTGGATAAAAAACAGTATCTACAACTGTCTGTGTAATCCCTCAATCGTCCAGGTATGTTCCATTGCAAAGGAAAATTTTACTCTGTCAACTGGACAAAAGTTTTTAGGAGTGAACATGTTTCGCCACTCATCCTTTCCAACCTGGCTTATTTTGCTAAATTGACATTCCAAGTCTGTTTTGAACGTCACAACAGATCATATCAGCAGAGCAAGTTTTATGACAACGTTGATTTTTATCTCTTCCTTATACTCATTGTCACATAACACACTTTTCGTTCTCCCGTCACTTTCAGTCCCACCCACTGAACACTTTACTCCGTCCAACACCACCCCCGGGCGTCTCGTAGGCCTACATCTGTTTGTGATATACAATGTAATACAACACCTCACCCACATGCCGCGATGTCACAGATTCACAATACAACAAGGAATTGACACACAATGTACTCTCCCAGAAGGTCTTGCTCTCAACGCCTGTGTAAGCCCCTGCCCACCCCCCTCAAATCCTCACCCCGGTAACATGGACAGCCCATAATAGCCGACATGAATCTGTGTCTCCCCTTGCTCCAAACAGATGCTGGCTGTCCATAAATCACATGCCTCCATTTTGTTGAGGAGAACAAAAAGTGTTGTTTCTGTGGGCCCTGTAATAATCCCTGTGCCCCATGTTGTGTTTTGTCTTTGGGCCTGCGCTTGTCTCCCCACTCCTCTGTCACGCTCCGGCTTCTCCACATGCATTACAATAGGGGCAGCCCAGTGATGAATATTTGTGTCTGGCCTGCCGTTAAGATTTCATTAATCACCCAAAGACTTGAGAGCAAAGTGGCGTACCTGGCTGGCCAGCAGGCAGCAGGCCTATAGAACCTCCTGGGGACCTCGCGCAGCCATGTTGTGTTGTGTTATGGCAAGCCTTATTTGTTGTTTGTGTCTCTCCCGTTTCTTTCCATCTCACTGTTCTAACACAATTCCAAGTTCCTCACTTTCCTAAAAAAGGATGAATTTGCTGAAAGTGGCGAAAAAGAAAAGTTTTAACTGTCCAGTGTAGCACAAAGTAACCGTGATATGTCAGCAGAGGCTTGTTATGGCTGTTGATCAATATCAACTGACTCAACAATTATTTGGCCAGGTGTTGGGATTTCTGGCTTTCAAGTGTCTTCAGAGCCACTGCAGAGATGGAGATTAATGCTAAGAATGGGAGTGCGTGCAGAAGGAGGCCACTCTCCGGCCTGCTGCAATTTTTCTTTTTTTGTTTGACAAATATTGTCTCGTGCAAACTTAAACTTAAAACCATACCATTGATTTTACATTTGATTATATACTTTACTATACAATATATATAATAGACTTAGACAATCTTTGTTGAGTCAAATCAATAGCAATAGCCATAGCATATCATTGTTAGAGATCATCGATGGGCCTCAGGTGGGTTACAGCGTGGAGATTTTTGCATGGGGACATTATTATTTGTTGTTCAATAATTAGTTGAAGGACCTTTTTCATAGCAGTGAAATCAAATCGCTCAGTGTAACCGCTTAACCTGCATAAAACTTTCAGCACTGCACTCTTATTCGCCGCAGTGTGCACCTCCTTGCGACTATTCTGGCTTTTTTATGCCCCGTGCTTTACGACGCTGGTGAGCGGCTAACAGATGGAGAGACAGAGTGCAGGGATGATGAGGATGTAAAAATGTGCAACGTTTACTCATTGGCTTTTTCTTTATTGTCTTTGCTCCGTGGGAGGAGTGTGTGCGGCTGGAAACAAACGGGTGGCTACAAGGACACGGGCCTCGCGAGCCTCATTCACCAACCAATCGGCCTTGATAGGATCCACCAGCTGCCAAGTACTGTGTCTCTGCCTCTCCGTCTCCATATCCACCCCTGACTCCCCACCTGTTCTCGCCCTGTCAGTCAATTTTTACTCGCTTTTTGCTGTCTATTTGCTTGCCCCAGCACCTTGCTTTCTTTTCTCCCCTGTCTGTAACGCTGCGTGGTGATGGATAGACATGTGCCTTCGTACAGAGGAACCTATTTGGACTGGTGTGTCAGCCCATCTTTATCAAATGTTGCAGAGGTATATTCTCTTGCTATGCTTCATTACTCTGGAATGGCGGGCTCTGAAATGTTTGACTGCTCTCTCTTCTCTTCCGCGGACCCCCTACCCCTTCTCCCACCCCCCTCTCATTTAGCGCCTGTGAGCTGTAGTGTTGGAGCAGACCTGTCTTCTTCCCCTTGCCTGGCCGGACCAAACGGGGGAACACGGCGGCAGCGCCTATGGGGGCAGATATCGATTCCTTCGCACGGGTGAGGTGCTAACGAAGCCCCTCCTCCCTCCGCCGTGACAACCGACCACCAAGCCACATCGTCATTGGTCGAATCAGAAATGCTGCTTCTGCCAATCAAAGCTACACTGACAGGCTGCGCTTCGCCAGATGACCTCAGGATGACATCACTGGAAAGACATTAATGTAATAAAGAGCTCACTAGTACAATACTGTAAAGGGCAGCATAACATAACGACGCATCGATCAAAGGCGAATACAAATGGAGGTGTTTGGATCACAGTTGAATGAGAGGTCAGTTCTCCCAAGATAGCCTCACTCTCTTGGTGATAAAATAAAAAGAAAGACTGCCTCCTTCAGTGGATCAGCTGCGTCATAATAATATATCTGCACTTCGCACCTTGGCACTGGATGTGAGTTGACGAAAAGGTAGATCGCCCTGCAGGAAGTGAGGATCAATACTAAATCCCTCTGAGCTGGGGGTATTTCTCCTGAGAGGGAGGGGGGCTCTAAGCCAAATCAATGTGGAGCAGCGGCTAGGACGTGCTGAAGAAAGTTTGGAGTGATGGGAATTAGGCCTGATGTATTATACAGCTGTCAATGTGAGGCAGGTGTGATGCGAGTTTGAAGTTTAATATTCCAAAAAGACTGTCCTTCTGAGCTGCTCGGCTTCAGGTGCTCCATCGGCTTTAGCACTTGAACTATGTTAGTATTTCAAGATTTATTTTTAGTGGCTGAAATGTAAGAGTAAGCATATTTTAAGCAGAGTTCATAAAATCTTGAATGTCCTATATTATGCAAATTGACTCCTGTGAGGTGTAAGCCATGTTACAGTGTTGTTACTTCCTCATAAATAAATAAATAAATAAATAAATAAATAAATAAATAAATAAATAAATAAATAAATAAATACCAGGAGTTCTGAGTTTTGTTTTTTGTTTTTATTCACACACGTTTGCGTAATCCTTTAATATTAGCCAGTCTACACCTCCAAACCTCAAAATCCCCTGTTCCACCTTAGTTTTCAAGTCAACAGCTACCCTTTAAATCATCCAAATGATTCTAGTGAAGGTGTATGGAGTTTGAAAACACAGTGGAGCACTTCCTGTACTACCATTGAATTGAATGTTTTCAATTTGAGAGCAGAACGCAGCCTAAATATGCAGGGTTTGTGTTTTAAACATGTGTGAATGAAAGAAAACACAACTCCAGGTTTGTTTTTGAAGAGAAAATAACAATATAACATCAGAAAATAGCCTAATATCTTCACCAGGGACAAAAACAACAACAACAACAACAAAAAACAACATATCACTTGTAATGTCAAATTATGAATGTTGACAAAAACTAGTTCAAATACTATCCACTTTTCAGCCCAAAAAATAGTACAATTTATAAAGAATGTTCACATTTATGGTTGTTCTCATTGCTTGCCTGTAAGGAGAGCTCTGAAGTAGGGAAACCAGCATGCTCGCTATACTCAGCAAATGCTACTTCAGTCAAGGAGAAGAGGAGTTGAATTATGTCCACGGAAGAAACACAAGTACTGAAACAACACTGCAAAGAGAGAAAGAAAGGAAGTGGATCACTAGGCTCACTACCACTTTCTTGGTGTTGATGATGATGACTGCCATGGCCTGATTGTTGTAGAAAATCACATGTCTGGAGTTATGGTATTTATCCGTCTGGTGAACTGCCACTATAGATGCTATACGGCCTCGGGCATCATAACGCAACATATGATTCTGAAAATTAGACAGGCTTACAACCCTAATTCATAATGAGATCAGCCACAGATTGTATTATTTTCTACATTATTACAAAGAATGATGGGAATAGGATGCATTGGAACCAAACAGGAGGGCAGCCAGTCCAACTGTGAGATTTGTTGTGGTCATATCGCAGTGCTCCCTCAGGCCAGTGCAGACTGTGCTCCTCCAGCAGCCTCATTTGGACCCGACTGGCCTTTCCCCAAATGTCTTTTTGGCCCTATAATCTGGAGAGAAAAGCACATTGGGATCAAAGCTTGAAAACCTTGAAGAAGCCATAACTCTTTAATTGTGTTTCAAGGAAATGTCAGAGCCCCCCAGACGTCTGGGGATTGTCCACATTGCCTTTAATATTACTGATTGTCATTCCATCATACACAATCACATTTAGAGCAACATATTTAGGACACCAGCATGTGGGACACTCAATAAATTAGACTCAATATAAAAGGGAGTTGGTTTATGACCGTCACAGATTTTGAGAAGGGGTTGAAGACTGAAGTGTATGATTAGAGTTCTGAATTGGCTCTCCATTGTTATTAGTGTAATTGTTTGCGCAGTAACCCAGATAGGGAAATGAATGACAATGTTACAGTTTCACACCCCAAACATTCTCATATTTTGACATCTTATACGTTGCATTTAACCGTCAGTGTTTGTTTCTCAAAATGAAATTGCACGGTGATGAGAAAAAAGAAAAAGAGTCATATTACCGTGAAAAAAAGAGGTCTTTTCTCTGGAACAATAAGCAGTCCTTGAACTCCACGTCATTAAAGTGAACGCCATCATTTCCTTTCATTAAGATGACTGTGTGCAGACACATATTGCAGTTGGAAAGGCAAAGCTGCGGCAGGAGACTCATTTAAAAACCACCCTAATCTGGAAAATGATTCTAATGTCTCTCAAATGTTATATCCTTGCAGCCGAGAAAAAGGGAGCGGTAACATTTTGATGCATTTAAACAAGCGTTGCTTTCAAAAAGGCACCCTGAGATATGCTTCCGTACGTATTGCCAATCTTTTGACAATACATTTTGAAAAACAGAATAAACTCCAATGTTCCCCATACCCTCTGGAGGATAATCACATGCAAAGGCCTCCCATAAACTGTACAGCTTTGTTGGTGTCGAAGCACAGAAATAGCCATGCCCTCTCCTGTTAGACTCATTTGACTCAACGGGTGTGAAGCAGTCCTATTGGGGCCTTGTCTATCTGTACTAAGAGATGAAATGACTTAAAGTGTGCAGCGTTGCCATGGGCAGGCAGGCTGAAAGGCTATTTCAGGAGAAATGGACATGGACATAAATATCCTCATAGGGCGCTTTGTAATAAAAAAAAAACACAATGTTATGAAACGCAGTGAGACATAAAGGCAGGGGATGTGTATAGTGGCAGTGGAGAGGGGAAATATCCATCAAATTAACACATCAGTGGCTTTGATTGTAATCTCCCCGCCCTGGCTCTTGCTCTGCCACGCTAGACAAGCAGCCAAACGTGATTTATCAATGCAAAGCTAATAGCATCAATATGAATCTAACTAAAAATCAATATTTCATTACCAAATTGTTAGGGAGAATGAAGAAAAATGGCTGTGGTCGGAGTGTTCTCCAGGGCAGGAGCATCTGGAGTTCAATGTGACAAGATGAGCGATGCCTGACTGGGGGCTCGAGGAAGGACACGCCGAGGACAGGGCTGCGGCCAAAGACTCTCTCAACTCTTCCTCTCTTCCGACAATGTTCCTCGGCACTTTATTATGTTTTTCACTTCCTCCTGTCTCTTCCTGCTTTCATATCTTTATCAAGCTTATTTCCTCCATCAATCTCACCTTTACATGTCAGCTCAGGTGTCAGCTTGGGTGCCAGCGCAGTGTTGCACATTCCTACTCAATTAATGACCAAGTCCAACATAGAGCCACTCAATCTTGCCCCTCCTGTCCACAACACACATTCACTGTTATGCCCCCCACTTCCATTTCAATTATTTTTGCCACCTTTGAAGACAAGTCAGCATTTTTTTATCTCCTCGCTTTCAGTCTTTCTCAACCTCCTTCTCAGTGGATACATCTCCCAAGGCTCAGCGCGCATTCTCCTATGCAGCGCTGCATGGATTCTGCTGTAATGAGCGGGTAAAGGGAAAGCAGAGGAAGTAAGGGAGTAGGAGGCAGTGATGATGGACGTGTATCTGTGGACTCTAGATCATGGCTCTCAGATGTGACCTTCAGTTTATTTGCATTCCACTTTTAAGTAAGGAGTGTTTATTAAAGAGCGCCTGTGATTGTGGCAGAGAAGTAATGACACACCTTTGGGCAAGTGCTCTGCTCAGATTGCAATTAAAAACAGCACTTCAGCTCTTCCCCTTCATTGTCCATCAACACAGCACTGCTGTGTTTTAGTTTGTATGTGTGTCATTTTGTTACCATCAACATGTCCTGTACACCAAACCTATAGCTTCTTCTGTAGCCACAGGGCTCAGCTGTAACGTATTAAATAAGTAAATTCCTCAAATGCCTTTGTAAATTATAGTTAAAATGGCATTTGACTCAATGCAGTATTTTACTTTGACCCAAAACAGTCATTAAAATGATATACAAATTAAATTAGATTAATGGCACAAAGGTTTGACTTACCAACATTGGCAAAGAGATGAATCCTAAGTGAATTGCCCAAACATACAACTACGACTTTGGTGCTGGGTTGCTTTAGATCCAGAATACACACTTCAGTACTTACCCATTAATTAAACATGTGGGTCTGGTAACTGGTGCATATCACAGTTTTCAGATGGGTGTGATTGACAGATTGATTAGCCAGTGGACATGCATTATCCATCCTTACACGAACAAAATAACAGGAAAAAAGATTATGAAGGGTGCAGGGACCAAACTGATATTAATCTGTATAAAAAATACAGAGATGCCAGGTGTTGGGTTTAAATATTTGACCTGTTGGTGGGCACTCTGAACATAATGTCTACTAATGACTGAGTAATTAAGCTTCTATGAACTAAAATACTCATGAAGCCCTGCACCACAAATTGATAACTAATGTATTTGTTAGACTATGGAGCACGACACTTCACTCTTTTGTTTTTTGAGGGCAAGGTCCTTATAGCACTGGTGGTTTTCTACCTTCTTGTCTATAGTCTCCTGGTTCCACCACTGGCTCATTTATGTCTCTCGTGGGAGAAGCTGGTAATGTCCGAGAGGCCCATTTCTCTGCAGAGGCAGTGGACAGGTCCACTCCTCCCAATGAAAAGGCGAAGGGGCTGATAGTAAAACATGTGTCATTACTGTGTCAAAACACAACCTTTCTATAATGACTCCATCCTCCATCCTTTGGCCAGGGATGTTTCGACGGAAATTCATCCCCTAATTTATGGCTTATGAGATAAGCATCCCTCTGAACTGTGCTGGTGTGCTAAAGGGCTGGCAATGACGAATATCATACAAGGAGGCCGCATGGCTAATACGAATGCTAATATCGCTCCTGACATACAGTAAATCGACCCCAGTGTGAAACATATGCAGCTTTGGATAAAGTGTTCATGTTTCCATTCGTGGGAGATTAACCTGCTATGGATTTTATTGACATTTTTGCAGTGTGAAACCAGGATGTGAAAACAGAAGTGCAAAGATGGATTGTGAGGTGTTAGGAGTGCCATGCTAAAGTGGTGGGAGGAAAAAATGGACAAACAATTAACAATCTTAGTCCCGTGTAAATACAAATGAATACCTACTTTTAACAAGATTTATGATCAAAAGGTTGGAAAATAGTACAAAGAGGAAGAACATTTTAAATATTATAGCCTCTATTCCAAAAAAAGAAGAAGAAGAAAAAAAACATTATGCTCCATTGGACTTAAACAATATAAAACCAGTGGAGATTGTTTGCCGCATTTAAATTTTTATGGAAACACATTTGAAAACCATCCTACATCCCATGAGGCAGCCTAATCAGAATTAGATGCAATACACTCATTGAATTTGTAAACCACCAAAAGACATTGTTTTAGTTGAGTGCTTAAGAAGAAGCAAAACAAAACCTGTAGTAAATAGTGTGCAGTTGCACCGCTCAGACTCATGTCTAAGAAATGAGGCTAACAAGACTTTCGTTTTGTCTTAATGAATAAATTAGAGAATGTGATGCATAATGCATGGTAGATCTCCTTAGATGGAGTGATAGATAATACATATCTTTCATTATTTATTTAATGACATCAACTTTGTCAGACGGTGTGGACTTTGGACCATCATACTGAGACTGATTAGAATAACTATCAGACACAATGGCATATGTATGTTTCAGAGCAAACAAACTGTATGAATTCATGTGATCATGCAGTAGTTTTGTTAAATATAAAGCTGACTACAGACTACAGAAGAGCAGAGCTGTTTGGTGGCATTAGGGAGGTTTAATCAGCTGTACAATACGGTATCTATTTAAACAGAACATGGCGGAGCGAATGAAAAGCCTTTTGAGATATTCAAATCACAGTTCTTATAAATGTGTCTGAACCAGAATATTCCTGACATCAGCAGTTGAGAATCCCATTAGAATTTGCAGCATTTACCTGGGGTATCTAACCAATCAGGCGCAGCGTGGTCTGGGGGCTCTGGTGGTGGTGGTGCGTTTAGGGCCTCTGGGGTTTATCTGGAACATTGAGGATCGTCATAGAGCAGCACGGCTTGATGGGCGAGGCACACTTTAGTGTATGTAAAGGCAGTATGACTAATGTGTGGAATGGGACATTTACATAGGAGAGGCAGGCTGAGCAGGGAGCCTCCCAGAGGTGTGTGAGAGTGGCCCAGCACTGTGTCTGCCTGTCCTCAGGGCTCCCTCTGCCACTTCATTTCCATGCTCCATTTTAGATCAAGGCTTCTCTAATATTTCCACATTATCCAAGGAGGCAATCTAAGATTGGAATTTGATCCACTTTGAAAAGATGTGCCGCCACTCACCCCAGTTTTCTGTGTGTACCTGGCATGAGGCCCAGTGCTCGGTTATTGTACTTATTTGACAAAATGATTCTAAATATGAAATGATATTGCCATATATTCATAGATGTCTGTGTTAGTTCATTAATTGATAGATTTCATAGATACAAATGATTTTCTTAGCACCAGGAGACAGTCATATTGCATTGGAAATTGAAAATTAGGCAGCACAACAGTAGGTATTTATACACACTTTGCAACTACCATAACTCATTCTGCAGGAAGTAATTATTACCGACAAACCTTCTCAGCTTGAACATTATTAGTGCACATTAACAAGCGCTCCCCTTTGTAATTGTACATGGCAAAAGCAGCAGGTTGGAGGGTAAATTAGAGGAGGGGGAATTGTGGAGGGAGGGGGGAGGAGGCAGTGCAAAGTTAATCTACAACATAAGATGGAGAACAGGAGAGTGGAGATAGAGGGGAGGGCAAATATATGGGGAACAATGCATGTGAATATGATAAACAATAGGGTGGAGGAAAGTGCGTGTTTTGCAGGCCGTCTCCCTTTGGACCTTGTGTACACCATACTGCTGTTGTTTTAATTAGCTGTGTGTGGACACAATATGAATGTGTGCACATTTATGAAGGCTTTTCAGGTGAGATGGATTAGGAGAGAGATGTAATGAGAGTTCCCCTGTGTCTTGAACATCTAAAAGCACTCAGCCGGGCCCACAGCCTGCTAAGCTGATGTGCTGAAAAGCTGGAGTCTTTTATAATATTTTCATCTGGCCCAAACATAATATGTCCTCTTAGTGATACCAACAAAGAGTTACCACACAGAGAGGAGAGCAATTGCTTTCTGAAAGACTAAAATAGGTAGTTTATTTCCACTTTTGTTGTGGATTTACCAATAGCTGTCATGTAAATGAGGTTGCTGCAATTTTAGTTGTCCCTGGGGCTCAGATTGTACTCATGTAGGAGAGAAAGGAGGATCATATTTTCTCTGGTTTAATAGCAAGTGTAATGTAAAGCTGCAGCCAAAGGAAATGCATTTTATGTCTGCATTAGTTCTCGTATATTTTACCATATGTCACTGGTGTCATTGCTGATAAAAGGTGGAGGTTTTACTGATAAACTTAACATTGATTTGCATTTTTGCAGACTGAGTTCAAATCAGCTGGATAAAATGTCAGAATATCCTACTAACAGTCTGTAGTTCAAAGGTCTTTAGTAATATAATGCAAATTGTCAATAGCAGGCCTAATTTCAGGAGGCAGTGTGTGGAATGCCTTGCTGTGCAATCAACAATGTTTAGCCTAATCCCGTCCAGATGGTGAAGGTGAGGACTGACGTCCAGAGAAACCCACAGGCCCAAATGGTGCTGCAGCGCACACACTGGACTCATTCAGACTCCTGGGGGACCACCATCTGCAGCAGCATTAAACATCTCCAATGTAATTACTAGGGCCCAACACCGGATATACTTCCTGTGCCGACTTGGACCATCATGTTATGGTTAAAGGGACAGTATGTAAGATTTTTATTTTATATTTCATAAACATGACTTGTCTGTTTCCTGAGATAGACATGTTCAAATCTAGCTTGTACTGATATCAACTGAAATGCTAATCTATTTTTAATTACAAAAGTAGTGCTCGTGACAGCCAAGTTGTTTATTGTTTATGGTTTATGGTGGTTCTCAATATTATTATGAAAAAGCATAATGAGCCTCACGAGTCTCTCATTTTTGTTGCCATTAAGTGAATTTGGGAGTTTCTGGACATAAAGCTGTGTAGTTTGTCTATATACTCAGAATGAATTTATGGACAAAGTCACTTGTAATACTTTCTTGTACTTCAAAATTACCACAGTTTGGGTTAGGTCAGTTTTTCTCAGCTGCAAAAGATATCATACATGATCAGATAAAAGCTGGAAGGTAAACTATTCAGTGTGATAAAATATTACTGTATATTATGTTTTTGCCATGTTTAAACACTGTAGTACTGGTTCATAGTGCGACTCAGTCTGGTCATATTTCTGTGGAAAGCATGCTCCAGCAGTGATTGATGGCTGTAGTGATGTGACATGAAGTGCACAAAGCTCCACTTCCTTTGCTCTGAAGAAAAGGGGAAGGGGTTTGATCTTTTTCTTTTTCACAAATGGGTCATGAGAAAAACTGACCACATCCTTTTGATGGCTCACATTCCCAGACATGCTAGTTTCTTTAGTCCGTATCTCAAAACAATGTTTAGAATATAGATTTTTCACATTAGAAAACAATGAAAAGTATCTTTTCAGTTTAACATGGTATATATTTTTAATGTTCACAAATAATACTCACTGGTAACTTTGATTACATGCATGAAGTTAGTAAGTCTGGTACTGGGACTCAAACACGTGAGCTACACTCACTCCATGATCTATATGATCATACGTTGTAAAAATGAATTCAGATGTACTTTAAAACAGTGTTTCCAAACCAGGGGTACAAGTACCCCTACAGGTACGCGAACACACTGCAGGGGGTCCTCAGCAGTGTCGCTGCCAGGTGCAGGGGGAGATTTTTTTGAATTTTTAAAATTCTAATTTGAGTAAATTTGAGTTAAAGAAAAGAGAGAAAATGTCTGAGAATTAAAATTTCAAATTAAGGAGATGAAATAAAATGATTTTCATTTAATAATCTGTTGTGTCACGTTCTACTTTTGGAGAATTATCAACACGTATGAGTGAGGGGGTACTCGAGGTATGACAAAAAGGCTCAGGGGGTACACAAGACAAAAAAGGTTGGGAAACACTGCTTTAAAAAATACTACACAAACCTTTTGCCCATAGTATATATTCAGTTTTGTACAATATAAGACAGATATATTATGGTTTCACTACCAATGACATGTGCTTTTACTACCAACAGAATAATGTGCCTTGGCATTCCAAACTACACAGATGGACTGGTTATGACATCCTTTTTAACAAAACATGCAGCATTTAATTTCACACATACGGCTTTGTGTTTTAAACCCTTACAACAAAAAGCAGAAATAAAGAAAACAAAACTCATTGGATCATTTCCCAGTACCACTTTGCTTGTCCAAATGAGAAGAGGGCTGTAGTGGGTAACCTTTATCAAACGTAGCAGCTCCAACAGGAGAAGCTGAGAGACAAACATGACCCCAGTGCATTGTGGGTGACACACGTGGCGACTGCGGAGGAGGAAGCGCGTGGGCTGGAGCCTCCTTGACCCTTTGTTCCTCAGTGGGTGTATATGAGCAAGTGGGCAGCCTATTCAGAGGGTGCCGAGTGCTTTGGCTTGTCCCTCCCTGGCAGGTGAACTGGCAAGGGCTTCACCCGCAGGTCACACGGTTCAGAGGCGGACACTGGTGGCAAATAGGAGGGGTTTAGGTCCGACATGACTGAGGACTGAGTATACATCCTAACACATGCTCATTTGCACCTTCGCTGTGTTTAGCCCTTAAATGATGAGTGCCCTGGTAGTATCACTTGGCAGATGGGGACCTATAGCCCTCTCCGCGCACATCTAACAAGTCAGTGTTTTAAGCTCAAGATCCACTGGCCCCTACAACCCTTCTGTCGTCTCAGAGCTGCTGGACCAAGCCTTAGCATTGGCCTTTTCCAGCATAATGGCCCTAACCCGGGAACCCTGGCTTCTCCACCTGGCATACAGTGACAAAGAGGGCAGGAGGAGTCGCCCCATACAAGAGGGCACCCCGACAGGACAGAGAGGAGGAACACAGCACACTACATGCTCAGAGATCCAGAGCTGACATGATAAGAGCTGCTCCTAAAGCCACTTTGACCTGCTTCCCCTGTAACATTGAGGAGATAATCCACGGCCCAACTGTGGAACACCTCACAAATTGATCCTGTCAGTGCCGAGCTGTTCCTCCTTTGCTTTGATTGCATCTTTTATCCTTCCTTACACTCAAAGTCACACACTTGCATGCTCCCTCCTCACCGTAAACACATGTATGACAAGTTTATAATTGTAGCTCCAAATCATGTGTTAGATGGCAGAGGAGGCCATAATTGGTGTTCTACCACTGTGTGCCAGACTCAGAGTCAGAGTGAGAGTTGACAAAGAGAGAGCCAAGCGTTTCCAATCCCACATCCCTCACTTTTTCTCTGCGCGGCCTGTGACGAGGAGAAGGCGAGATGTGTGTGCGTCTGCTAGTGCCTATGTACGTGTGTGTTTTGGATTAGTGTCTCACTGCACAATAAATCTTTGTTAAACAAATGCAAAGCAGATGGCACCGTGGTGTCTCTACCGTGAGGAGAGAAAGAAAGAGAGAAAAGGAGAGGAAAGGAGAGAAAAAAACACACGCCTACTCCTCATTCTCATCCTCCACACACACATTACAGACGGTGACTGTGAGAGAGGCAACACTTCATCCTGCAGTGGAAGTTATAGGTGGAGCCCTGTCGGACCATAGACTGTATCTATGGTCCAGACGGAGCTTTCTGTCTATCTCAGTGTTCAGTACCTCCTGACACTCTCTGATACTGGTGATAGAGACACTTCTCAAGTCCATGGTTCACCCGGGACACACAGGGCCAGAAGCATTTGATCAAAACAATATTATTCAGTTATACTTGGCAGAAGTCAGGAGACAAATATTAAGATTGCATTGTCAGTTGTTATATAAAATGTGGTTTATCCATATCCACGCTAAGATGAACTGTTGTGTGTTCCAGGTGGCCGCAAACCCCAAGCACGGCACGGCCCAAAAGTCGCGCTAACTGCAGTTTACTGGACATTCCTCGGTAATGAGAACTACCTCAGGGTCACAGCACATTATTTCACCCACGGTGGGAACTTCAGTCGCTTTGACGTTATGAAGACCGAAGAGAAGCACTTCACTCACACTGTTGCAGAGCACTTCATGAAAGTAGCCAGAGTGGAACATCGAACACAAAGATGTCTCACTAACAACTGTTATGTTTGCAATAAAAAAAACAACAACAACATTTGCACAAAGCAAGCCTATCCACTGTTCTATGTTGATAAGAGTATTAAAATGATGATTCAAGGGTCAAAAATGGCAGTGAATTTGTGATTAAATATTTGAATCGATTGACAGCACTAATGTGTATACATAATTGCCATGGTTTGACATGGGACCAAGGTAACTTCATTGATGTACTTGAAAAACAGCATAAATATGAGAGGATGGAAGCAAGTGTGGCAAATGATTAGTTAACAGCACAAGTATAACTTTTTAATTTGGTGAAGTAAGTAGAAGCTGGAGTTGGTCAACTCAGATTTAAAATTTGTAACCATTATCCCATTAAATGTCATTGCCCCTTCTTCCCTTGGCCGAGGCTATACATTATAGTGCAGGTCTCTGTGTTTATTGTTGGAAATCGGTGACCTGTTCCTCAGTACTACTTTCATGACTTTTCCCATGCTTTAGCTGCTCTCTTCAGCCTAAAACATCTCTGTGAAACTGGACCCAGAGCATGTACTTCACCACTTTACAACAGGGTAAGACGGAGGCAGACTGACTCTTGTTATGGCTCTACCTTTTCATGTAGAAGTGGCCTTTTCCACATGAGGGCAGGCATGCGTGGCCCGGCCTGTCTCTGGTCGTTATAGATCCTTCTTACTGAGTTTGTGTGTTCCCTGACACAAAAGAACAAGCAGGCCCCTGGGCTATGCAGCGCATGGCCACAACATTACCGGATGGACGTGTAGTGAGACTGATTTCCTCGTCACAAAGTGACATGGGAGAAATCGGGTGACCACTGTCCAGATCAGGGACAATAGGAGGGCTGCTATTGGATCCAGGGCATATTCCAAATTTCTATATTTATATTTCTCGATGAGTTATTTATTTTTGCTCATTATAATATTCGATCTGACATCATGTCCAGTCGGCCTTGGGTATCCTCTCTAAGAATCTTGGGATCCACATTTAGGACTAAGCAGACCAGAGAGCACTGTGGTCATTATGATGATAGGTGACAGTGCTACTGAGCCAAGCCTCATCTCCAATGACAGTGGTCTGTGTTTGTATCTGTATGCGGCAGCAGACTTATCCTGCACAAAGTGGAAAAGTGCTCCTTTGGATTAGCCTGACTATAGCTCAGAGACATGAAACTTCCACTGATGTGCTCTCCTCTCTGAACAGGCCTTGTATTTTACCTTCATTGACTGTGGATGGTGATTAATGGACTTTTTATTCAGCGCACACTGGGGACTTGATTATTTACATTAATTCAAGCAGTAGCCAGTCTAATGGAAAGAGCCATTACCCATGCTGATGATCCCCACATCAAGGTGCTGTTCTCTTTGTCTCCCATGCGAGTCTCCGCTGTGGCTTATATTTTTAGCATCAGTGTCTAAGGACGAGGAGGCCAGATTGAAGCACATATTTCAGCAGCGCAGTATTAACTCCTTTCATGTCGCCTGCAAATCGAGGGAAAGCATCACTTAACATTGCAGCTTACCACCACAATTACCTGAGTACCTGTTCTCATTGCAATTACAAGCCCAAGACAAATAATTAGTCTGACAAATGACTGCTGGGCACATCGGCCTTGTTGTGGTTGAGCCGTGTAATTTAGAGCCCCGGCTTCGAATGGTGGCACTGTGTCAGTAATTAGCGATAGGCGATGTAACTTTACACCCCCTGTATGTGTGTGTTTTTGTGTGCCTTTTTGTGTCATGTGACCATGCTCCCCGCAGCCCCTTTCGAACCCTCAGCCCGGTGATCGTGGATTCTCTCGGCGTCTGCCCTGATCTCCCTCTCTGACACAGACAGGAGCAACCCACCTGCCAGCTTGTCACGTCTCCGCCGCCGGAGCCTGACACCATATTGTCAATGCCGCAGATTGAACGACCATCTTTTTTTTTTTTTTTTATAGAATCCCCCCTTTCGCTCCATCTGCCATCATGTGTGATCTGTAGAGCATCAGCATGTGTCCTACCTTCACTCACTCAGAGCAGTGTCGAGGCTGACAGCGCCTTGTCAAATACTGCTCCAGCTGCAGGTTCATCTATCATTAAATGGCTGAGGAGAATTGAAATCATCTCTATCAGAGCCCCCGGGTGATGCTGGCACCACCGCAGACGCCGCTGTGTAGACTG
Organism: Paratrypauchen microcephalus; assembly: GCA_036785185.1. Classification (NCBI taxonomy): domain Eukaryota; kingdom Metazoa; phylum Chordata; class Actinopteri; order Gobiiformes; family Gobiidae; genus Paratrypauchen; species Paratrypauchen microcephalus. The sequence goes on along the minus strand of JAVJIX010000002.1, from coordinate 17,215,672 downwards.
CGCGGCCTGGCTTGTCGAAGGCATCATTACTTCCACATCTGTCAGATTTGAGTAAAAGGTTACATGATTCGAGGAAAAAGACTAGGGATGGAAAATTCTGCATGATCGACTTAAGTCATAAAAGTAATTTCACCTGTCTGCTGTGATACGTCAAATTGGTTTCTTACCATAAAAGCACATATTATCATTTATAGTCTATTGTAGTTAACACACAATATAGACTCCTACAGGGCCTGTTTAAAGGGCCTGTATAACACAAAAAGAGCTTTGAGCCATGTTAGAATGCTGTTACCTCATCAAAACTATACCTGGAATTTTGTTTTGTTTCATTCACACATTTGAGTAACCCTGCATTAATGTCTACAAGGTTTAAAATACACTGTTCCACCTTGTGATGTCATGTAATGATAGTTTTCAAGTTAATGGCTACCTTTTCCTTTTGTTCAGTAGAGAATGGCATTTTAATGAAGGTGTATGCAGTTTAAAACACAGTGGAACACTTCTGGTATTACCACATGACATCACAAAGTGGACCAAAGTGTTTTCTGTTTGAGAGAATAACTCAGCCTACATTTGACAGATTTGTGTTTTAAATATGTGTGAATGAAACAAAACACAACTCATGGTATGTTTTTGAAGAGGAAAAAACAAGATAATAAAATAACAGAGCAGTAACTAGCAAGTAACAGGGGCCCTTTAGGAACACGGTTTTGCCTTGTAAATAGAGGCAGGTGTTTTGTTCTGCACAAGGGGAGATTTAACAGAGCAGAGGAGTCTGACCTCTATGGGGATTAAGTGCAGGTGAATCCAGGTTAAGTCTGGTCCTTCAGCCTGGGTGGTCTCCAGTGACTCAGCACTGGGCCCTGGCTGTGGACCTCACCCCAGAGACAAGCCTCCTATTACTCCAACACACACAGGCTGCAGCACAGGTGCAGAGCGAGCAGCACAATACTCCTAATTGGGATATTTTAATCTATACAAGCCCAATTACAAGGAGTAAATACAGCTGTTTTACTTCTCATGGAATAACAAGAGTGTACGGTAAAAATAAAAAGATGGTCCTTGAACATTTCAGACAACACACACAAAAACAATGACAATTAACCAAAGCCCTGTTATTCTTATCATGCTATCTGATCAATCTATTTTTGTTCCAGCGCAGTTCTAATCTCTCTCCTACTCCCGCCCATGTTTGTGGTGATGAGAAACATTTTTGCACTTCACAGATAAAATCACAGCCTTCTCATGCACTCCTCTTCTTTTGTCTCCATTTCACACAACAAAGAGATAACACACCCACGTGTGACAAGTCCACCCACATCCATCAAAGTTTGCTCAAATCCGGCAGCACCAAACAAAAGGACGATTCTCATCAGAGAGTGGGCCAAAGAGCACAGATCACAGCGAGAGGCTACAGCAGCCAAAAGGACTTTATGTGCATTTGGTAATAATGTTATATGCTTGGAGTGGGGTATTTCACAGGCTGACCTGTGTGTGCTGATTTATATATACATAATGACGATGAATCAGTGACGTGCAGTCAGGGGAGGCAGGGGAGGATCGCAGAGAAAAAATAAGTAAAATGAAAAAATAAATGGTTATATTTATCAAATGATTTGTACTATAAAGTTATTTTCTATTTAACTTCGCCATTTTAATTCTTTTTTAAAAATTCAAAATCACTTAATTTTCACTTTTACTGAGACGTGTGGAGAGACACCAGCCGTTCGTGCCTCACATGGACTGACTGTGCTGTAGCTCAGCAGTGACAGATTCTGCGTTAAAGTGGCGGTGAAAAGGCGCCGGGTGAGGCACGTAGTTACCTGGCCTCATGGTAGAGGCACCCGTGAGCCCAGGGATTCTTCTGCAACTCCTGGGGCAGTGGATTAGAATAGGTGGCACAAGATACAATTTACAGTTAGCAATTCAAGTTTAATAATCCGTTCAACTTCACTGTTTTCTTCTTGTCTGGCCCGACTTTTTAAATGGAGGAAGATTACATATTAAAGCTCAAGCAGTTTTCTAAACTGGACTTTCGGTCGAAACAGGAGGATATAATTAAAGGAAGACCAACGCCGGAGCTAAAGGGTTTGCTCCAGACTACGAGACGAAAGACTCGCTCTTTTCAAACAGCGTGGCACACATGAAAACGCTGGCTGTTTGGATGTCTAATACGAAATAGTCTTTTCTGCTTTTCCTGGCTTCTTTTCTCAACCTGCTGTGACATTGTCTGGACTCAGATGGGATATTGTGAGATGGGATATTTGCAAAGAAGCCTCATTAAACATGAGCGGTCCACCACTCACATTCAGAGCCAGATCGCGATAAAAACGCTATTTTAATTTATCAGTGCCTCACCAGTCATGACCCTCACCACAAGTCACTGAGTTACTCCTGTATTTACTTGAAAGTATATTTGATATTTGTGTTTTGATATTTTGATATTTGTATTTGTGCTGAACATTTCTGCTACTTCATCTTCTTTTCTCTAAAGGTAATTTTGTATTTTTAATTTACCAGAGATTTTAAGTCTGACGCCCAACCTAATACATTAATAAGACTTGGGAAAGACCTGTGAAGGCTGTGAATTATTTTATATTATTTTAGTTTATTTAATAGAACACATATAACTGTGATTCACACTGGGTGATCGGTGGAAAAAAGGGACACTTCCAAAGACAACATTCACCCAATTTTACCCCACCTGAAAGCTGTTTCAATCTACTATGTTATAATTTTATTCCTGCAAACCTTGCCGCACTGTTCTATAAATCTCTGCTGGTCAAAGCTAACAGTTAGAAAGACCACTAACACTGAACGTTTCATGAGGAACAAGTTATATGATACAGCAGAAGAGAAGGAAGTGGAAAGGTCAAGGTAAAGCGGACCCCAAGATTTAAAATGTTCATCCCAATCACAGCGTGCCATCAGCTATTAAGGGTCCGGCGGTGGACAGCCACACAAATCCAGGTCTGACCGCTCCTCACAAAACCTCCTTATCGCACCTGTCCACCTGTCCCGCTCAACCCTCCATCTTCCAGCCAACCACCGCAGTGATTGCATCTTTAGTGTCTGCGCCCAAGAGACAACTCCACAGTGAACACAACATAAAGTCAGTCATTAAAAAGTGTATTTATTATTTGGGAGACAGCGGAGACGATTGTCCCGAGCTCTGGGGTGGGAAGAATACAGTGATGGAGAGAACAGGGAAATCAACAGTTTATCTGCACATGTGGATGAGAAGGAACGGACAGATTGGCCACTGCAACCAATGTTTTATGACTGTGAATCGAAGCAGGGAGGGAATACTCCCCCATATCTAATGATACAACTTCTTAGCAAGAGCGCTGTGAAAACGATATAAAAACCAGCCTGTTTTACCATAATTTTGTGTAAAGGCTCCAAAAGGAAAACTAGTAGATGTGTCTCCAAGTGACTGTTTACCTCAATGATTTGATGACCACTGCTGAAACTTTCAATGGTTTGATGTTTGAGGGAGCACAGAGATCTTCTTGTAGAAACTTCATAACTCCAAACACAGTTTTTATCTGGATCACTGACTGGGTCCACCTCAACACAGTGAGCTTTTCTTAAGAGCTTTCTAATTCAATAGAACTGCATTTACCTCTGAACTAACATGCCAAGTTTCATTCGTGAATGAACAATGAACTGTGAAGCACTTTGGGTGTCATGAAAGACGCTATATAAATGCTATGAATTATTATTATTATTATTATTATTATTATTATTATTATTATTATTATTATTATTATTATTATTATTATTATTATTATGTACAATTTTAATTCCATGCCATTGTAGATGTTTATGCAGATAATGCTGATTTAAGATGATTTGGCAGTTCATTGACGAATGCCTTTTTGACTTTGCTCCATTCTTCATTTGGAGCAAGAAATTATGTCATCTCTTTTGACCCTCACAATTGATATGTTTACATATGATAAATGATCTATTTTTAACTACAGTGGTACCTCACCTTACGAAATTAATTCGTTTCAGAAGTGGTTTCGTAATGTGAATTTTTCGTAAGTTGAGTAGCTATTTCAATGGAAAAAGCCTGATTCATTCCAAGGTTGTTGTTTTTTTTTTTTTATAGTGTAACATTTTTTTTTATAGTGTAACATTGGTTCTACGTCCTGATTGGCTAAGAGACTAGACCAGGACTAAATGGACTAAACCAGGTCTAGACCAGAACTAAACCAGGTCTAGACCAGGTCTAAACCTGGACTGGACCTGGACTAAACCAGGACTGGACCTGGTCTAGACCTGGACTAAACCAGGATTAAACTACCACGTGCCGCTCTTTGCTGGTTTCGTGCGGCTGGTTTGTGGCTCGGGCTCCAGAGGACGCGGTCCGGGCGCCGCGGTTCTATCTCGTGCTCGCAGCCCCGGTGCCGGTCGTGCAGACCAGGACTAGGGGTGCTCCTCGCGCGGTGCCGTGCTCCTCCCGCGGTGCCGTGCTCCTCGCGCGGTGCCGTGCTCCTCGCGCGGTGCCGTGCTCCTCACGCGGTGCCCCGTGCTCCTCACGCGGTGCCCCGTGCTCCTCACGCGGTGCGTTCATGTCTCCGTGCTGCTTACGGAGTCGTGTCTCCCCCCACGCTTCACTATTTAATACATTTTGTTGAAAATCTTGCCTGTTCGGCACTAGAGCTAAGAAACCGAGAAAGGTGCTTTTTGAGCGGGGATAACAGCGGGGCGTGCATCTGAGCGCGCATTATTCAAATTTTTGAGATTTCGCGTTTCGTAACTTGAATTTTCTTTCGTATCTAGAGACCAAAATTTAACATGAAGGCATTTCGTAACTTGGATTTTTCGTATGTAGGGTCTTTCGTAAGGTGAGGTACCACTGTATATTATTCAGAGAACATTCACCTATTTGGATCTGGTATGTATACTTGATCTTTTTATTGCCGAATTCTCTGCTATGCCTTGAGATGTAGTTTCCATTTTAAACGGACTCTGTTAGCATTGTCATGTTTGGTGCTGCGGGGCCTGAGAGCTAAAGTTAACGGGTGTCGCGTAGCTCCCACCAGGCAGCCACCGGTCTCTGAAGTCTGCTCCTCTCACTTATAACTGACGCAGTAAAAGTCCCATGTGTTTGAGTGGACAGAACTGTCAACTAGCCCTGCGCCGCACAGAGATACAACCCAACGGAACGAGGTCACGCCTGCATAATGACCATAAAGAGTTTTAAGATTCACTGGATTAGATTATCTCAAAGTCAGCGTTTTGACAACAAATATCCTCGAGCCAGAGAGTGATGGCCGCTCCAACGCTGCAGCCGACATGGCAAAAACAATGTGTTGATTTGGATTTTATGTTAGTTATATCCTTATGAGGAGAGATATGTCATTCCGGGGTTTAGGCTAATTTAAAAAGGCCATTGTCTGTGATGTCACGAGGCAAAAGTGGAAACAACCTCTCACGCTCTTTGGGACCACTAAAGACTTTGAGAAAGAAATGTTGTTTTGTAATATTTTTTAAGTTGTAAAATGATTTCATGATTCAAGATTCAAGATATTTGTCATATGCAGGATCAACACAGGGTCAACAATGCAATGAAATGCTTAGGAGCAGAAGAACCGTTGACTCGCCAAGATAGTCAAGAAGTACTAATAGCGTGCAGTAATAGTACATGGTTAAAAAAAAGTGTTGCAAAAAGGGCAGGGGAAAAGGTAAACAATATAATAAAAAAATGCAATAAAATATTATAAAATACAAAGGTACAGGTAGGATTAAATAAGGTGTAAAGTAGTGATTAAGTGTATATTTAAATCTACAATAAAAATACAGAAACAAGACACATATTAACACTGAATATTCTTGTTCCGTCTGATCAAATGAACCCAGGAGCTTCTTGCTGTTTGTCATGAGCCGTTCTCTCAACTTTATGCACCACTTCTTCCCACATTGATCTTGATAATTTTATATAGTCTTGTTTTGTTTTGTTTTTTCCTTTCGTCTGTGTCCGTTGCCTTCCCTTATGCCTGCATTCCTCTTAGTTCAACGTGATGTCTGTATTTGCTTCATGCATAAAACACACTGGCTCCTTTCCTTACCGAGAAACATTTGTTGAAAACATTGTCCTAATCTGTCTTGTCTTGGCAGTAATTATCAACTGGTTCACTATAACCGGCCTCTGCTTCCCTTTTCTTACATTGTGTCTCTTTGTGTTTAGCTTTTCTCGTGTGTTTTTTTGTTCCCTTTTCTGTCTTTTGATTCCAGTGGATTGAAGAAGAACAGGGCTGATTGTCTCGCCCGAGGTAAGATTTCATAGGTTTACATATCAAAGTCTATAAATAGATAAGAGCTTTTGAAAGGCAAAGTGAGCAAGGAGAGGAAAGTGCGTTTTTGTCTGTGTGTGTGTGTGTGTTGAGAGGCTTTCCCACTTGCAAACACAGCGGAAAGAGCCTCCACCAAAACAAAAGGGATTATGGCGTTTCAAGGGTGTTGTGTTTCGCTGTGTTTATTCACATAGCTCATGGGGGCTGCGCAGGACCGCCAATGAATGTCAATGTCAACGCTGCAACGCAAGATAAATATGATGAACAATAAACAGCGATTAAGGCCGAATATGTCACGGCGCATCATGCACTACATCCACTGTCTCCTGACATTAAGTAACCCTCGGAAGTGTTGACGTGATCTCGTTGAAGGGCCCATGTTATGCTATTTTCTGATCTATGTTTTCATGTTGTTTCCTCATCAAAAAAATACCTGGAGTTGCGTTTTGATTCATTCACAAATGTTTAACGCACAAATCCTGCATATTTAGGGTCAGTTCTTCTCTCAGACAGAAAACACCCTGTTTCACCTTGTGACGTCACGTGTGCTCACTGGGTTTTTAAATTCCATAGACCTTCATTAAAATCTTTTGGATAATTTCAGCCCTGGAATTGCCAATTTTCTACTGAACAAAAGGTGAAAAATAGCTGTTAACTTTAAAACCGCCGCTACATCAGATCACACTGCTTTTAGATTTTGTCTTAGATAGTTTTTGTATTGTCTTTATATTGTATTTCAGACTTAGACTTAGTCTTAGACTTAGACAAACTTTATTGATCCACAAGGGAAATTGCTTTGGGTACGGTAGCTCACTCATCAAATATAATATACAATATAAAACAGAGGGTAAAAGAACAAGAAGAAAAATAGATGGAATAGCAACCAAAGAGCAATAGCCCAGTGTCAGATGAGACACAATTATATACATAAGATAATGGTAATAAATATATATGTACAATCAGATTTAAATAGAAAAGGAGTAGTCAAATACAAAATACAATGTACACTGTCATTTTTGCACTGCTTGGCCAGGGAGAAAGGGAATTTCGATTCACTGTATGTCGAACACATGGCAGAATTCACAATAACGTTGACTTTGACTTTGACTTTGACAAGGTGGAACAGAGCGTTTGGAACTTTGGATATGTATACAGCCTAATAATACAGGGTTAATCAAACATGTATGAGTGAAATAAAACACAACCCCAGAGAAGTTTTTGAGGCACCAGCATTAGAAGATGACTTAAAGCTCGCGGGAGTCAATTTCGCACAATATGAGACCTTTAAATACAAAGTATAATGTCTGTTGCTAGCCTGCAGTCATGTTTTTATGGATAGTTGCTTGAATGTAGTGCCACACCTGGTTAAAGATGCAATGAGAGCCCCGTAAGTTGTAATGGTAAAGAAAGTGGACTGTACAAATAACGATCAGAGCGGCCCAGAGGGGAGCAAAGATGGATGCATCAAGTAGCATGGTTGATGGAGGTGCTTTGAATAAACTAATTAGGCTAGAGGAGTGTGTGTTGAGAAGCAGGTGCGGAGCCATATCGCAGGTGCAGCTATACTTGTATTAATGCACAAGAACTACAATATCTACGTAATCAAAATGATGCCTCAGCAATCGCGCACTTACATGGACATTTTTCCAAGTGAGGGGGGAAGGCAAAAAAAAGTCGGACAGGAAGCTGCGTCTGAAAGATGACGCTTAATGCGCACAATATTGCAACATGTTCGTTAGCAACTGTAGCCTTAACTTTAACTTAACCGATTGCTTTGGCTTTCCCGCTTTTTTGTATTTCCACTTCTAATTACACTTTCATTCATCAATGTTGATTAATAGGTCCTGTGGCACGCCTGCCTCATTTTACTCTCAATTAAGCTGGTTGATGCATGTTCTCATCAAGCAAGATGCATTGGCCTGGTTTACTTGAGGCGCTATTAGTGGACACTGTAATTAGTATCCCGGCACATAGAACTTCCCCCACCTCCTGAGCCCCTCTCCCTTAGCTGCCATCCCTGGCCTCTTTTAATGCCTTCCAAATAATGAAGATAACGGAATAGATGAGGGACGAGCGCTCCGGCCTACGTTAATCATCTTCCTCTCCACGGCTTCTTCGTCTTTTTTTTTTAACTTCTTTTTAGCGGGAGAAATATAGCTTGTAAAATCACCAAAGTCCCCATGTCTTGACAAACCTCTTTTGTGTGCCAACTCGTGCCGCTCCTCCCCGCGATTCCCCTTATCAGCGGCGAGATGTATGTCTTTATCACATTTCACACTCAAAAGGGAGCAGCCAGCCTGATAGATTTGCCAGTTTTCTAAATGTGGGGCTTTATCACGGAAATATCAGTCTAAGTTGTGCACATTAGCCCTTGTGCCGCTTTGGAGATGCCACTTTAAAAGGAGAGCTGATTACACGCTTGTTGCTTGTCGTGATACCAACTCCCCATATATTTTCGCTCAGCCATCCCAGAGCCCTCTCTTCTGCTCTTCTGATTCCCCCGTACTTCAAGAGAGCCCTGTGAGGAGGACTCTGGGGGCCTGGAGACGCAGCCTAGGGAGATGATGCTCAGTAAAGGAACCGTGGGATCGAGATGGAGGAGTGGGAGAAAAAGCTTATAAGTACAATAGAATAGAAAGGCAAATGCTATAGTCCTTTGTGCTGGCGAAGCGGTGGCCACGTCTCGTCCACATGTCGGGCACAGACGGCTCCCTTGGGTGCCAGGAGTGAGCTTGTAAGTGCTAATTGGGCCGGTTAGGGTCAGCAATTAGCGGGCCGCTATTGAAGGATCGAGACAAGTGGAGTTTCTGTCATTCTTTTAGGGCAGAAGGAGAGAATTGCAGAATGGCAACAATGGCTGACGATCAGACGCGCAACAGACAAGATCAACCAACAGGATATCCCACAATGCACTGGTTCGGGGCTAAAAGGGGGTGGGGAGTGAATGAGGCAACATGACTCTTATTGACTTCACTCAGGGCTGACGGGACGGGTGGTAAATGGAACGACAATGATGCAACTGGCTCCATGCGCAGAGCCTGTGTAAAGTTTGGGTTCTGAGGACTGTGTGCAGTTGGGCTGCAGTTGGACAGTTGGTGTCATTCTGGTCTCTGTGTTTGATGTGGGAGAGCTGTAACTGCCTCAGCTGTTTTTTCACTACTGCAATTTAATAAACAACTACACAAAGAACCACAAATTTGAAGTTGAAGTTTGAAGTTGAAGTTTTTCAATACTCTACTAGTTACTGTTTCTTATTATTATTACTTATTTTATCAGACTGTATAACTCCACTGTATGATCCTAACGTGCAATATCGTTTTTCAGTACTCTCCTTGTTACTGTTTTATTATTATTACTTATTTTATTATTATTACTTATCTTTATGCCATTCTTGCCTGCATGCACTTTTCTTTCTTGTTCAAACACTCCCTACCTGGAGCTACTGTGAAGTAAATTTCTCCTGCGTGAGATCAATAATGTCTTATTTTATCTTAAATTATCTATATTTCTGGCAAATTGTTATTCAGATAATAACATTGATGGAGTTTTTAACATTTATTTTAGGTTATTATACTACTACACGTCCGTACAGATTATTTAACTAAATAAATCAATTACCATCAGTTTATTTTTTAATTTATTTATATTACTTACTGAAAAAACTGGATATACATACATAAATATAAACATACTTACACGCACAAATTAAAAAATACAACAACCTGAACAACAAGTTAAAGTAATGGTGGAAGGGGCTTACAGTACTTAGCAACGAAATGCACTAGCTGTCAATCAAACCTGTTGCTAACGCTAGGAATGAAGGCATCTGATTGGTCCGTTATTTATGTTCATATCTTGATTTAGGGACAAAAAAGCTAAATGAAAAAATCAGGATCATGTAAGAAGAAGATTGACTTTATCGATCTCACACAGGAGAAATTGTCCTCCGCATTTGACCCATCCTGGTATTAGGAGCAGCGGACAGGACATGACTGCGCCCGGGGACCATCTCCATGATCTTATTGCTTAGGCTTGGTCAGGACCTCAGATGGAGGATTTCACCTGGAGCATGTTTTAGTGTTGTAGAGACGGTTAATACGAACATTTTAAGACCGAAATGACGAGGTTCACAGCAGCAGTTACAGAGAAAAGAGCCACGAGATCCCAATGTAAGTCAAGTGGAGCCAGAGTCACAAGGAGCCGGAAGAGCCACCTTGTGCACTTCCGATCCGGAACACGGCGGCTAGCGCGTTAGCTATGTCCATTCATATAAGATAAGATAAGATAAGATAAGCCTTTATTGATCTCACACAGGAGAAATTTACTCGCCACAGTAGCTCCAGGACATTTGGACAAGAGGGAAAAAGTGCATGCAGGCAGGGAGGGGATAAAGTAAGTAATAAATAAAACAAATAGTAATACGTAATAATAATAATAATGGAAAATAGTAATAATGATAATACTAACAACAAGCATCAACATGAAAAAGGAGGATATTGCACGTCTGGCCTATATGTTAGAATTATACAGTATACGGTTTGGTTTGGATCCAAAAGGCAACCTCTTACTGTATGCCCTTTGTGGAGTTGGAGAAACTGGAGGAAAATCTACATGGAAAATATGTAAACCCCAGACCCATACTATTGCTCAGGGCCAAAAACTGCATAGGATTACACACACTTAAGTAGTACTACAGGGTGTCCATAAAGTCCCTTTACAATTTAAAAAAAATATTGAAAAGGCACCATATTTAACCAGATTTGTTTTATTTTAATCAGTGTTTATTAAAGTTTGTATTCACATTAAACTTTCTTGATGCAAGGTGGTGCACCACCACATTGGGGACTGCATGTTCGTCACTTCCTCATTCAAACATTTCCAGACCGATGGATTGGTAGGGATGGGCCAATTCCATGGCCACCGCGTTCACCTGATATCACTCCTTTGGGCTTCTTTTTATGGGGTTATGTAAAGGATATCGTGTATCAAACAAAGGTACGGGACATTGCTGACTTGAAGCAAAGGATTTGTGAAGCCATTGCCACCATTAATGAGACTATCCTACAATTGAGTACCGTCTTGATGTGCTTCGTGCAACTAATGGTGCCCATATAGAGGTCTATTAAATGAAGTGAAAAAAAACTTTAATAAACACTCATTCAAATATAATAAATCTAGTTAATATATCTCAACAACTGCCTTTGTAATAAATTGTTTAAATTGTAAAGAGACTTTATGGACACCCTGTATATTTTTTATTTGTTTCTATAGCTTTTTTCTTCTTTTTCACTCATGTCTGTGAAAGCAGGCCTACAGGTTTGAGAAACTTTGACCAAGCGTAGTCATGGCGACACAGTCATTGTTTTCCATGTGGCTTTTATTTCATTGTATCGGTGTGGAGGTATAACTTTCTCTCTGTGTATGTGTATGTGTATGTATATGTGTGCGTTGGGGGGGTCTTATTGTGGTGCATGAGAGTGATGGAATAGACAGAATGACAGGTTGGCACAGGGGGCAGGCAGGAGGCGACTGAACATGCTCGATCTGGGAGAGGTGTCAGTCCTGCAAGCAGCCATGCAGAAACACAGCGCACTTAGAGACAGAGAGGGGCTTCAAACAGGAAACAAACACACGTACGCTCCACACAACATACAGGAGCCCCAGGTCTGCACAGAGGAGCCGAGCCGAGCGCACGTACGTCTTTTATCCACATAACGCTTTAAGTGATTCCTACTAGAGATATTTATGTGATTTTACAGTACAAACATATTTTTACTTCAAAAACTATCACGTGTAAGCATTGTCGTTTTTCATAATTATATGTAATCTTTTTTTATTGTCTTGTATTTTTTTTGTATTTGTCACTCAAAGTTAAACGTGCCTCTAGAATTACTGTGAAGCTTGGTGATGAGCATGAACAAAAAAGAAAAAGAGAGGAAGAATAACACTAAAAAAGGGGTTCCTATTGGGGAGTATTTATCAAAATTTAAGGGCTATAATCTATAGGTATTCATGAAGGCTCCTTGCACTTCTGATTAGATGCTAAACCACATTTCGTTACCTGTATTTATACATGTGTAATGACAATAAAGTTGAATCTAATCGAATCGAGAGAAAAATAAAGTCCCCTACATGTAAATTCCTTATTATTTAGCTAAACATGATTCAGATAAGAGTTAAAATGGTTAAGGTTTTGTGTTAACATTGTGTAATTAGTCTCAAGGAAAAGAAAAAGTAATTCAACGTAATGTCCTTTTTAATGTTTCATATGTTTGTGGATATATTTTATATGTTCAAATCTAGGCTAAATCTGCTTTTATTCTGCACTCTTCTCTTTAAATGTAAATTTTACGATGATTATTTATGATTTTATTTGTTTATATTGGGATTGCCTCTCTTATTCTGTAAAGCACTTTGAATTACTTTATGTACGAATCGCGCTATACAAATAAACTTGCCTTGCCTGTATTTTCTGCCAGAATGCCTCCGAACACATTAGCTGCAGCTGCACATGTGATCTTAAGATACTGCGCAGAAGAAGACAAAGCTGCTGTTCATATTCACAGGTGATGTATGACGCGGCGGGCCTGTGGTTATCAATTCTCACATAAAAAAGTCTTCATGGCCCCTGTCCATTTTTTACATGAAACAGCACGCAGCTTTTGAAGAAAGATGCTCCACTCGTAGTCTCTCTTAGTCATGAGGCTAAAGAGCGATTTTGCTTTCGCTCCATCGTTTACATGCGGTGAGGGAGGAGGGGCAAATTAATCAAAGCTGAGAAGTGATTTTTTTTCATGCTGCTCCCTCTGAGAATAAACATCAATAAACATTACTTAATACCCCACAACACAAGCCCACAGGGTCCTATTTAATTTCAGGGCCTAAAGTGCGACTGTTTTACACCAAATTACAGACCTTAAAAGTTTGAAAAGGCAGCCACTTCTCCCCACCCTTAAGAAAGAAATTAAATTAGATGAAATAAAACAAGAGGCATCAGAGGAACTGTATACAGCAAATATAGTAATGTATCATTAAAGGAAAAGTAACGTTATTTTACAATCTGAGCCTTCTTTCGGTAATAAAACAAGTCGTTTGACTCACCCATATCACGTTCGTGTCATTTGGAGCTGTTTGAAGAAAGTTATGTTGTAGCGTATCCGTTAGCATGAGTCTTCGGGGCATTACTTTGCGGTGTCCAAATAACACAAACTTTAGCACTTTTCAAATCATAGAAGCCCGATGTCTTAATGAAAGATTTCGTTTGAAGCAAAAGTGGCCTGTAATCCGAGATTTATCCATAGTTTTCAGCTTTGCGTTTCATGTTTGGGTCTCGGGAGCTGAGAGCACAATCCGCGCATGCGCACTGGCGCCCTCATCTACTCGAAACTATGGATAAATCTCGGATTACAGGCCACTTTTGCTTCAAACGAAATCTTACATTAAGACATCGGGCTTCTATGATTTGAAAAGTGCTAAAGTTTGTGTTATTTGGACACCGCAAAGTAATGCCCCGAGCATATGATACAGCACCATGTTAACGGATACGGGATCATTACTAGAACAGAACGGCTCAACATAAGTTCTGCGATATTGCTCCAATTGACAGAAAAATGCTATGGGTGAGTAAAACTACTTGTTTTATTGCCGAAAGAAGGCTCAGATTGTAAAAAAACGTTAATTTGCCTTTAAAGACATCACGTGTTTTAGAATATAGGCCAAGACCTTTGCAACATTTAAGATTGATTAAATTAAAGATCTATGTTATAATGTTGTTTCCTCATCAAAAACATACCTGGAGTTGTGTTTTGTTTCATTCTCACACGTGTAACACACAAACCCTGCAGTTCTTTTCATAAACAGAAAACACTCCACCTTCCACCTTGTGATGTCATGAGGAAATACAGGAAGAGCTCCACTGTGTTTTTAAACATAATGCGCCTTCACTAGAACGATTTATATCATTTCAGCACCGGAACTGCCAATCTCTACTAAACAAAAGGTAAAATGACGCAGTTAACTTGAAAACTACGGCTTTATGACACCATAAAGTAGAACAGATCATTTTGGTCTTTGGAAATGTAAACAGACTAATAATGCACGATTTCTCAAAGAGGTGTGAATTAAACAAAACACCACTTCAGGTATGTTTTTTGAAGAGGAAACAAAATGATAACATGGTTAAGATAAGATAAGATAAAATAAAGATAAGACTTTAATGATCTCACATAGGAGAAATTTACTTGTCACGGTAGCTCCAGGCAGGGACAGTTTGAACAAGAAAGAAAAGTGCATGCAGGCAAGAATAAAATAATATAAGTAATAATAATAAAACAGTAACTAGGAGAGTATGGAAAAAAATATATTGCACATTTGGAGTATATAGAACAGACATGTCCAAACTATGGCCCGTGGGCCAAATGCGGCCCTCAGACAAATTTTTCTTGGCCCTCAGGCTTCCAGGTGAATTGGCCCAAAAGACCTTGAGCAGAACTTTTGACTGCAAGTTTTTTGAAAATCTACCTTGATAAGACAATATTTAATATTTATTGTGTCATTTTGAGGATCTTAGCATGAATAAAGGACTAATATCTAATTTTAACGCGTTAAACATGCAGATATTTCAATTATTCATTGCACTGAGCACCATTCTATGGCCCTCGATCGGCCCTCTGTTTCGTCTGTGTTTACATATGTGGCCCTTGATGAAAAAAGTTTGGACACCCCTGATATAGAATTATACAGTCTGATGGCGATGGGGATGAAAAAAAAATAAATAATAAAATAAATAATTAAAGCTCACAGGAATCAATATAGTGTAATATGTAGTGTATTCACAGTGTGACATTTGGAGTTCAACTAAACAAAACAGGTGGATTATAGAGCGGTATAAGTTTGACTCAGAAAATGGCTCTTTCAAGTGAATTGACACATGTGAATTCTTTTTTAGTTACTTTTTGCTTGTTTTTTCAGCTTCTCTCTGTGCGGTGGTGATGCAGGCTGACAGCCATCACAACACTTCAAAACACACTTTTTAAGAAAATTAATTACCTGACACTGTACCAATGCTGTAAAAATAAGCTCGAAGCTGATCGTGACTTGTGACTTCTGAAAAGCCCAACTGCCATTCCCTCACGAATCACTATTTAAACTGATCTGACCTTGTGTTATCCCTTCAGTGTGTATTTCTATTTTTGTTTAAAACTAAGTTGTCAATCAAAGCTGTTGCAATAACCAGGTTGTTTTGCACAGTTTAACTTGTTGTTATCAATGACAAGTGCACTTTATATTAAAATGTTTTGACTGATTAAATGCAAACTAATGACCAATAATCGTATGAGAGACCCTTTCCGTCACAAAATGTTGTTTAATTTGAATATCATAGTATAAGTACTACATATTATATACAGTATGTGCTCTAAAACTAGGTGTGGTCTAGTGTTGTTAGGGGTTATGAGGAACAAGCAAGAACACAAATAGAACACTGTCAAAACAATATAGTCTTCTTCTATGTTGTATATAAATGTTAATGTGGTAAAGCTAGGGGCATGCATCGCTTCAAGATCCACAGATCTTTAGTCATGTGATGAAGATTGTGGTGAGTTTTGTGGAAATGGCCTTGAGTTTGCAGCTGTGTAAGCAGTGTCCCGCCAGAGAAGGGGCTTTGATCAACAGAGACCATGACCTCTGACCGCATAGGGGACACAGAGTAGGGATTAGCCAGCTGTAACAGGACTGTATATGTTTTCTGATATTTACTGTCCTTGATGTAAGAAAAGTCAATTGAAGTTATTGATCCAGCAATATAAGAAACGTTAGTATTGGGAAGAATACTTAGATACAGAATACGTATTTTATCTACGTACAGCTCTGGAAAAAAATTGGCGTTTACGTGGAAGGAGTCGCATTGATTTTTAAGAAAGATTTTCTCGCTTGAATAATAATGGCATGTTTAACTGAAAAAATAGAAATTTAATTGATCTATTTCCACATTTTTTTTAACTCTTTTTTCGTTTTATGTCAAATTATTAACCTAAACCTCTGTCTAAATACTGCAGTTTCACCTAAATAAATTAGAATATTGTCAAAATATTAGCTGCTAGACTTTATTGATCCACAAGGGAAATTATTTAGACACAGTAGCTCACACATCACATATATGTATACAGCTCTGACCACTGCATTTTTTTTCTCAAATCAGCATCTCTACATGTATTACAGCCATTCCATTCCAGCTTCTGTTGAATTCCAACACAAACACAAAGCTGAGCTACTTCAGTTCTTGCACCAGGAGTGGAATAAAGTCACCCAAGAACAATGTGAAAGACTTGTGGAGAGCATGCCAAGACGCATGAAAGCTGTGATTAAGAATAAGGGTTATTGCACCAAATATTGATTTCTGAACTCTTCTTAAGTGTAAACATTAGTATTATGTTGTTTTAAAATGAATTTGATCTTGTTTCTTTGCATTGTTTGAGGTCTGAAAACATGGATCTTTTTTTGTTATTTTGACCATTTGTCATTTTCTGCAAATAAATGCTCTAAACGGTAATATTTTTATTTGGAATTTGAGAGAAATCTTGTCAGTAGTTTCAAACACATACCTATAAGTAGTAAAATCAGAAAAATTTTGCAGTGGTCTCTTATTTTTTTCCAGAGCTGTATATTCGGTTAGCCTCCTAAAACTGATTATTTATAGAAATTTTGCAGCTACTTCATGGACAGTTGTGCTGTTTGTATTCCATAACATGATGTGTGTACAATGGTAGAAAATACAGTTTACATTTTCTGTTATCTACTGAACAAAATAACAAAAATAAATCCTTGCTGTAGCCTCTGCCAGCAGGTCTTGTGAGAAATCCCTATTACCCTAAACAGCAGTTAACACCGTTGACCAGTGAATATGAACCAAAAGGAAACCGTGGATGTGTTTAGATCACCGCGGGCCTGACACGCTGTCCGCACACAGACTGATCACTTCCTGGTTCTTTTCCTCCCTGTGTGTAATCTGCAGAACAATCAGTGCACAGCCACACATCACGGTGACATGATGCACCTCCTCTCTACCTCTCTGTATCGATCTCCCATCCAATCTAAATGACCCTGTTAACCACTCCCTTACTCCCACCCCCCACGCCTCCACCATGCCCGAGTCCTACTTAGCGACACCACTCACCCCTGCTGCTCAGCGCTCACCCACGCCTCCTTACTCCGCTCTTAGTTTAAAGCGGCCCGCTGCGAAATAACTCACATCACCAGGAGAGGGATGAGGTCATTAGAACATGTGACGCCCTCTTCAAACAGCCGCCATGATGGAAAAATCAATGTGGAAGCCTGTTTTTTACGCTCAGGTTGAATTCCTCACATGTTCTCAGATCATTGTGCGATGTTATCTGCTCATAGATTTGTGCATTATTTCATACATTACAAAGTTAAAGTTAAAGGTGCACTATGCAGATGTTCTGGTGGAGGTTCCATCATGATTATCTTTATGTTATTGCCTTCCCTGGAATGTTCCACAGTAAGGCATTCGAGTTATCAGTCTCCATAGATACAAACAGGTGACCAGGTCTGTGGACAGGCTACACATCTCATTGTAAAAATGTGTTTTATTTTATTCAAATGCCTGAAATTTTACACCCGAAACTAGTAAAACATTGTTAAAGGGATAGTGCGTTTTTTTCTAAAAGTTACGTGCAGTAACACCGGCTTAATTCTGACAGTTTGCGCTCAGCCCAGTTTTGCTTGCTTTCTGGAGCTCACGTAAGTAGGTCCGGTGAGTTCGTGGGGACTTGTAATAAAGCTTGTTTTTCTTCTCAAAACAAAACATTTGTCCGAATGGTGATATATTTGCATCCCAAACAGTTGTCCACGTATCACTGCGCGCCTATTACTTATTATTAGCCTGTTAAAGGGATATGCCACCCCCAGGTCAAACTTGGGCATCTCCCCACAGTCCAGAGACTAAAATAAGTGATGGAAAGCGTTTTCCTGGTCACCCAGCCATTGTCCGAGTCTGTCAGCACTGACCGCCGCGCGCAGCTGCAGCTACTCCGCGTTAGACTGGAGTCTAACGTCGCCAGAGAAAGATTTCGGCCAAAAGGAATTAATTTGCTCGATGCTTTTCCCAGTTACTTTCTGTGTAGTGCGCATTCATATCGAGTGCAAATAAATGCCTTGCCTTGGTCATTTTGGGGTGGGAACTATTTTACAGTGCGGAAAAACACAGCCGAAGCACACAGGGGAATCCCTGTTACGCACCACGTTGGGAGTTCCCCTGTGATGCAGCGTGGTGCGTGCTTCGGCTCTGTTTTTCCGCACTGAAAAATAGTTCCCACCCAAAATGACCAAGGCAAGCTCTCCGTGTTGATTTGCACATTTATTTGCACTCGATATGAATGCGCACTACACAGAAAGTAACTGGGAAAAGCATCGAGCAAATTAATTCCTTTTGGCCGAAATCTTTCTCTGGCGACGTTAGACTCCAGTCTAAGGCGGAGGAGCTGCAGATACCGCGGCGGTCAGTGACGACAGACTCGGACAATGGCTGGGTGACCAGGAAAACGCTTTCCACCACTTATTTTAGTCTCTGGACTGTGGGGAGATGCCCAAATTTGACCTGGGGGTGGCATATCCCTTTAACCTTTAGCGGAAGTGAATGACGGATGCGGTCCGCCCTAAGGGGAAGTTTACGTTTGAGAAGAAAAACAAGCTTTATTACGAGTCCCCGCGAACTCACCGGACCTCATTACCTGAGCTCCAGAACGCGAGCAGAACCGGGCTGAGCGCAAACTGTCAGAGGTAAGCCGGTGTTACCGCACGTAACTTTTAGAAGTAAACCCATACAGATGAATAGAAAAAAAACGCACTATCCCTTTAACCTGACTCACTCCAGCAGATACGTGTAGTATTCTGAATTGAGTTCTATATATCAATCTGGGATGGCTCTCACTGAAAGCAATTGGGAAAAAGTGGTTTCATGATGAACAATTTAATCTGATTGGTTAACACATAATGACACAAACGGAACAAACCAAGAAATACAACGTTTCTTAAATCCATTTGAGAGAAAAACACAGCACAGATTTATGCAGAATCAAACCACTAAACTCTTATTTATCTCAGGTAAAAAAAAAAAGAAAAAAAAGGTAGGTGTTTTGTTCTCAGTGATACGAGAATGTTTGAGAGAAGATGTCTTCCGCATTTGAGAGACACATGCTGCAAATTAGCGGCTGTGGCTGGACGGTCACAAGTTAAGATGATTGTTTGATGCAATTTATTTAATTCCAGACACTTCTGCATTCAAACTGAATGTAGGAGGGACTGGTCAGGCAAATACAAACCGGATTAAATCAGTTAAATCAGTTTATTTATTCTTCGTTTATTTTTCGGTACAATAAAATGCACGAATATCTCAAGCTGAATTGTGAGGGAATGGACTGTTTATAATTGTAGGAGTAATAATGAACAAAACATTTCACAAGCTAAATTGTTTTTGGACACGATTTGGAGTTTTGTTGCCACGCTAATGTTCCAGTATGTACTCGCACCCTCTAATACTGATTCTCATTCATTAACCCTCTCCTCTCCACATAAACGGGGCCTTTTGGGAATGGAGCACTGAAATATTTTAGCTCATAGCTGTAGGTTGTACTCACACATCTTCCATCCATTAAAACATAGTAATTTCTGTTTCTATTAAATGACTTCTGTGTTCTTTTTCAGGTAGATATTTTGGTTGGGAAAAGCCAAGGACAGAATCTAACCACAGCCATTGATATTCCGTGGTATGTTTAATATTTTTTTTCTTTACCAGCCGTCAACCTTGCTGGGCTTCAGTGTAAGTTTCATTAGAGCAGGAGATTTAGTGCACTTGAAAAGACAGATGAAAGAGTTAGAGGCTAATTATCAGGAAATTGAAAAAAGATAGATGTACGGCGGCGACTACAATTAGCGAAGCACAGAATATCAAAGACTTATCAAGAGCCAGTGAAAAGGCTGCCTTGAAGAGCGTGCACAATTAAGGCATCTGCAGCTCATGTGAAATGAGAGAGAAGAGGGAAAAATCAAAATATGCCGGCCTGAATAGAATTTTTTTTTTTTTTTTAGGGGATTTAGCGACATCAAATCATGAGTTTTGATCAGACTAGCAGGGGCAAACTTCTCACACACACACACACACACACACACACATTGGGTCACATCACAGTCCGAATAGAGAGGGGGGTTGTGAGCAGGGGGGGGTTCTCTGATGGGACAGTCCTGAACGCCTCGGTGCTTCACAAATGCGCTCTGATCGACAGGCGCAGGTCAAACGGCGCTCACAAATAGTAGGACATTTTGGGGCGTTGTTGGCAGGATGTTGGGTTCACTGTCCGCATAATGTATTGGCGTTTACAGGTGGAAGGAGTCGCATTGATTTTTAAGAAATATTTTTTTCCTCGCTTGAATAATAATGGCACGTTTAACTGAAAAATATACATTTAATTGATCTATTTCCACATTTTTTAAAACTCTTTTTTCATTTTAGGTCAAATTATTAACCTAAATACTGCAGTTTCACATCAATAAATTAGAATATTGTCAAAATATTAGCTGCTAGACTTTATTGATCCACAAGGGAAATTATTTGGACACAGTAGCTCACACATCACATATATGTATACAGCTCTGAGCACTGCATTTTTTTTTTCTGAAATCAGCATCTCTACATGTATTACAGCCATTCCATTCCAGCGTCTGTTGAATTCCAACACAAACACAACGCTGAGCTACTTCAGTTCTTGCACCAGGAGTGGAATAAAGTCACCCAAGAACAATGTGAAAGACTTGTGGAGAGCATGCCAAGACGCATGAAAGCTGTGATTAAAAATAAGCGTTATTGCACCAAATATTGATTTCTGAACTCTTCTTAAGTGTAAACATTTGTATTATGTTGTTTTAAAATGAATTTGCATTGTTTGAGCTCTGAAAACATGAATCTTTTTTGTTATTTTGACCATTTGTCATTTTCGGCAAATAAATGAATGAATGTTAATATTTTTATTTGAAATTTGGGGGAAATGTTGTCAGTAATTTATAGACTCAAACAAAAATGTTCCTTTTGCCCAAACACATACCTAGGCTATAAGTAGTAAAATCAGAAAAACTGATCATTTTGCAGTGGTCACTTATTTTTTCCAGAGCTGTATGATAATGCAGAGCAAAAATATAAATGGTAATAATGCATAAGTAAAAATAAAATGAAGAAAAACAGTAATACAAATATATATCTCAGCTATACACAAGAGGTTGTAAGGAGAAACAATGCTGAAGATGAAATAATGATACAGGACATGAGGTTATCTATTAAATAAGGGTGAGTTGTTCTATGATATCTAGTATGATATGAGTGTAGCCCTGTATCTCTCACTGTTTGAGCAGAGAATAAGATGTGAAATTACAATACAGTAGTTGAAAATGAAAAGTTTAAATCCATACATAAATGTTCCTGTAATAAATCCACATTTATTAGTATTTTCAGTTCATGTTAATCCAAATTTACTGGCTGGGAAAAGTAGAATAATGATCACTGAATAATGCAATAATCTAAAATTAAAGACACCAGTTTTTTGCTTACACTGTACCACAAAACAGGGCTAGCCAAATGTACCATCTGTTGGACCTTTTCTCTCCGATCCTCTCTCCTTTAACACACATCCAAAAGCATTCTTGCGCTGCTTGGTTAAGTCGTCACATTTTCTACCCAGCATTTGTTACCATATCTTTAGGGAAATCTGTGTCTTTAGTCAAAGGACCTGCTTTCGTGCCATTAGTCGAATGATATAAAACATGACAAAAGCGTGTCTGTGTGAAGCTGGGTGTTAGACGGGACTATTCTCCCCGGGACAGATATGTAGGGCAAGAGAGGAGCTGCACAGAGAGAGAGAGAGAGCGAGAGTGGAGAGGGGGAGAGGGGGATGGACCACATGCAGGTGCTAGGGGGCGCACTAGATTAGGCATGCTCTAATGTGGACAAGGCAGAGAAAGGCAGAGGGCAAAACAGGCAAAAATAACAAAAATATACAGCACAAACCAAACAATATCTCTCTATTTAAGAATTAAAACATCTATTTAATAATAGATGACAATTTCTGTGTCAGTCAGAAAGAGATATCACATTTAAACTTATTGGAAATATTCTCAAATAAATAAACGATACAGTAAATAAATAAACAGACAAACAATTAAATAAGAATAATAGCTAAATCCCTCAAATAACACATTTGACATTCAAGTTACTGCATGTAAGTACTGTTTTTAGTCTGTGTCCCCAGATACAAGGTAACATGTTCAAATCAAATCTACTGATAACAATTGTAATGCGATTTATTCTCAATTACAAAACATTGTACATTATGTCTAATTTATTTATGTTAACATTTGCTGTTTTTTTGGTTCTTAAGATTAGTTTGTTTAATCCCAAAAACACTCTCTGATCTGAATCCTCACTAACTAAAACCCAGCACGTGCAGACAGTCATTCATCAGCGCTAGTGCAGCCTCTGCAGCTCAGGGAGTGACTTCTGAGCCTTTCCTTATCCTGATAAAATCTTATATGTGAGCCACCGCGGACCAAATAGGACACATATGATCCCGGAGGCATTTTGAGTTATTCACAGATTCAAAAAGTGTAGATTCTAAGCTTTTCAATGATGTCTTACACATGAAAATCTGACCATATTTGAAGAAGTTGTCGCTATTTGAAGGCACAGCAGATTTTCGAAAGCTCTGAAAAAAGCGTAAAGTTTCCTCTCTTCAGTCCTCTTTGCCTAATTTGCATGACATTAAGCTAAGCCCTCCCCCATCATGACTATCACTGTGGTGTGGTGATAATGTCCAGGCAGATCAGAATCATTCAGTAATTTAATAATACACAGGATAATATGTTAAGTCAAAGTTTACTAAAAATGTACTTATAGTCAGGAAGTAACCATAGCATAGCAAAGTAACCAATATAATTTTTTTTTTAAGTAATAAAATATGTAATAAAATACCAAGGTACAGGTATTTAAGGAGTATTTCACAGGAGGTAATACTGCTCAAATGAATTTCATATTGTACATAATATAGCATAGTATATATATATATATATAGCACGTTGATTTTGTACTGCATGTATTATACAATGTATTATACAATGTAAAATAAAAAAGATCAACAATCGCAAATTTTGAAAAAAAAAATATATATACAAAAATCGTATTTTCTCGGAATCTGTAATGCTGACATGAGGGCTCAAAGTCCGTGGTGCGTCACATATATGTATCTGCAAGGTTCCGTTTTGATTGTAATAGCTTTTTTGAAACAATAGTAGAGCTATATACACTTCCTTTACAGCAACTGTTTTTACACTAATACATAAGACAGAAAAATGTAGAGTCTTTTTAGCTATTCTGCCTCAAGCTCTAGCACAAGGGATGGCGGTAAAACAAATGTTCTTGGTGCCAACTCGCGCACATGTCTAGCAAGTGCAGAGGATGCTAGGAGATTGGCGTGTGTCTGTTAGCGCTACATTCTACAGTGCATTGTTGTCTGATTTTTCTCACTCACTCTTTACCCAAACTGAGGTGCCAGAAAATTAATTACTCTCTTTGGGAAATTTATTCTTTGAATCGGATCAATTGCAGAACATGAAATGCATGTGTGAATCCTACTGGCAGATATTCACTCACTCAAAATAGCAAACAGAGCTGCCTACTTTGTACTTTCAATAATGACAAACTTGGAATTGCTCCCATCGCTCCTATTGTTTTTAGAATGCACTACAACTTTGTAAATTGCAGAACTTATTGGCAACATAGTTTAAATACAATGCAAATTTTGTCTACGTCTCAGTATATATGTGGTTTGGTTTAAAAATCTGAATTATAAGATTTTTTTCATTTTGGGTTACTTTCTCTAACTCATTGTGTGGTGAATACTTTACATCCATTTTGAATTAACAACACTAGTTCGCCATTTTAGCTTTTACACCCCTCTCCCTTTTCATTGACCAGTACAAAATATTGAATTTTAGTTGTATAATAAACACAATTTTATTTTGAATATCTTTTTTACATGATAGCATCTGCAAATGGCTTCACATATATGCTTTTTTGCACACATTAACATCTCCTGTGCATGGGCAAACTAGGGCTGTTGTCGCCGCATTCATTCCCAGCACCTGATCTCCATCTGAATTGACATCTGTAATGCCGTCTCTTTTCATCTGTGCTCCGGCTGAAATCGGCCAATCACGGCGCAGCTCTGAGCTTGCCTGTGTACTACATGTTTGTGTCAGTCACTGTTACAAGTCAGCCTGTATTTTTAACTCATCTCAAGCAGAACTGTAATCTTGCCCATTGAACCTTCAAATTGGTGGATGTTACCTGAAAGAGAATTGTGGGAGGAAAAACATCGCGTGTTGCTTATCACCCTTCTGCTACTGTCAAACTGCTGTTTTCCTCCCTCTCACTCTGTCCGTGTGCATGCTTTCTTTTTCAGAATGCTCAACACTGGTAAACTGTGGCAACAAAGTGTAAATTATATACATATGTGTTTCTGCCTTTGAAATGTATTTAAGTGTGTGTTTATTTGAGGATTGATATTTGCTTGGATGATATTGGATGTCACACAGTGGTTCACATCAAAAATGCTCTAAACAATAAAACTATTAGTAGTAGTATCCAACCATCAAATTGTATTCTAAATTGAGATTCAGTCATTTTTAATCGACAATGAAAATTAATGAGGTTCACAGCCAATCGTCTATCTGAGATCAGACTGTGGAGGAAGAAATTTGACTGTTTTAGGTCATTTTCACACCTGCCTTGCTTGGTTCGTTTAAAACAAACCAGAGTTCGTTTGCTCCTTTGATTCAGACCTTTTGGGCTGGGGTGAATAAAAACCAAAAATCTCGATCTGGAGCAAACAGGCGAACCGAGAACACCTAAAAAGCTCGGTCTCGACACAGTTCTATTCGAATCCTGGTGCGGTTCATTTGAGGTGAGAATGCAGACCGGACTCGATCCGACACAAGTTGGCTTTTTGTACTTAACGAGCTCCCATCATATGTCGAGCATTATGGGAAACCGAGGCTGACGAAACTAAACGAAACTAAACTAAACTATACTTAACGAGGCTTACTTACGTTTTGCGTGAAGAGCAAGAGTCAGAACTTGATGCGCGCACATGAGCGCTGTCCTCCATAGCCGTCTTGCCCTGTGTCTTGTGTCTTCGTCGTTTGGAAATTGATTTTAAAATAGTGTAAACCTCACGATGCTGCTCAAACATTTGTGCAAACTGTAAAAACAGTGCAAACCATATCGCTATGACGACATTGAAAACAGCACGTAACGCCATGATTCTCCTCCTTCCATGTTTCGACACAGCGTTTTGACACGGCTCATTTCTGTCCAATGGCTGAGCGACCTCAGCACACGTGATTTTGTTTACAGATGTTGGACTACTTAGAAAAAACTGCAGTGTGAAAGCGAACCGCACCAAAAAAATAAATAAAAAATTTGGTCCGGACCAAAGCAAGTGAACTATCGGACTTTCCTGGTGTGAAAACGACTTTAGTGTTAAATGGCACACATTAAAAGCGTGATTCGTTTATGTTCAGGAAGTTAACCATGATGGACATTTTTATTTGTTTTTACTTACTTCCATACAGTTCTATAATAAGCAGATATGTTATGTAAAAATACAGTTTATTGTTCACAGGAAGAACATGCCAATTCCAGAAAAACCTCGCCAGGCCCAGGAATGGAACTTGGAACCTTAGCTAGCAGCCACTCAGCCACGATGCAGCCTGACTGAACCAGAGACATCCATCTTCACTAACGGAGCCTTAGCAGACGCAAACACCAAACACAGGACAAATAGAGACTATCGAGAGAGAAAGGAAGAGAAATGCCTTCTGTGAATTTAGTAATCAACAACATGAGCATTCGCATTCAACAGTGTATTTCCTTTTTAGCCTCTTGAGCTTCACCCCCTGCTGCTTCACCACTTCTCTCTCTATTTCTTTTCCTTTCTCTCCGTGATGTGCTTGTGTCTTTGTGTTTGTTCTCCCTCTGCCTCGCTCTCTCCACTCTCCAGTTACAGGATTATAGCACCGTGGGTCGGAGCTGCTGTGCACTGGACTAAGAGACAGAGATTAGCTCCTCAAGTTCCTGCCCGGCACAGTTCATAATGGAAGGTGAGGGAGGATTAGCCCAGACACCCCCCTGTTGC
This sequence comes from Paratrypauchen microcephalus, assembly GCA_036785185.1. NCBI lineage: Eukaryota > Metazoa > Chordata > Actinopteri > Gobiiformes > Gobiidae > Paratrypauchen > Paratrypauchen microcephalus. The sequence continues at coordinate 17,189,112 of JAVJIX010000002.1, read as the reverse complement.
AAACAAAGTGGTATAGCCCAGCTTGTGTTGAGTTTGTTAATAGCAACAAGCCCATAAAGAATGTTAACTCTGGTCATGTTTATTCCACATCAAACTAATTAAAATCACTCTGGTTTATTGAATAACAATCACAAATATTGTAATATAGGGAGACATGCCTATTTTTCTACTATCTCCTACTGTTAAAGTCATCAAAATAACTATAAGACACAATTATTCCGCTAATTACAAAATACTGTCTCTTTGCAAATATAATAGGTTCTCAAAAAATGAAAATATAAAAAAATAATTCAAATAAACTCACCCACTGTGTAACTTTCACACTTGAGTTAATGTTCTTGTGTCATTCATTGTCATTCACAAGATGGATAAGTTTTAATAAATGAAAACTATCACAGCACCACGGTATTCTGAAGCACCCCTCCCTCCAGTGTTTATTGCCAGAGCTATAATTAACCACTGGTTGTGACAGGGAGCCGTGTGGGTGTCAGAATGACCACCGGCGATGACACTGTGGTACCCATCACCTTTGTAATTACAGTAAAGCAGCAGATTGGCAGCTCAGTCTTCACGTCAGCTCAAAAACCCCATGCTCTGAAAGGATACCTGCCGCCACAAGGCCCTCAATGCCAAAACCACAAGCCAGACATGTTTGGTGACAGGCGCTATCATTTATCCTACCTCAGTCAGAATGCATTAGGCAGATGAGACCTGTCTGCCTATCTGATCCGTCTGTACGGGCTGGAGAAGACGTGGGCGCTGGAGGTAGTGGATTTCAGATCCTTGACAGCTGCCAATCACGCCGTGGAAAACACCATTTGAAGTGCGATCAATATCATCAGGCGCTTCATCAACCCGATCCACCCACTATGAAAGCTTGTCGTGGGTTGTTTAGTGACTGGAAAGAAGATGGAGGACAGGAAATTCAAACTGAATCTCAAAACACGTCCATCACTCAAAACGGGCCTGGGTGAGTATTTTGTTTGATGCTCCGCCGTCACTGGGAGAGGAACAACTGAGTTTAATAAGTTTACTTTTCAAACTCACCTAAAGTGCACAGGAATGATGTCAAATTGACAGCCTTCATCTTTCTTATCCCGCTGATTCTTTAGCAGGTGACAGAGGCATATCCCTGCAGCTGTAGCCCTAGGTGGGACATACTCTGGACAGTTAGTTTGAAGGCTGACAAAAAGACTCAACTTTGGATGGTAATAGGAAGCCAGCCCAGCCCAACCCAAATGCATTGGGAGTCTGCTATAGGCCAGAAATCCAACCAACAACTTTCTGTCCTACCACAATGCCCCCAAATGTGCCTCTATTACACTTGCAATGCAAAGGGATGTCGAGTATCCCTAGAGCACCATTACTTTTTTTTTTTTTTTTTAACACATTTATGATTAATTCGCCAAAATTACAAGAAGAGGTAGCTAAGTCTGGGTCTGGGTTCGATCCCCAGGTCGCCTGGGCCTTTCTGTGTGGAGTTTGCATGTTCTCCCCGTATCTGGGTGGGTTTCCTCCGGGCACTCCGGTTTCCCCCATCAACCCAAAACATGCTCCATAGGTAAATTCTCCAGCTTAGGTCCTGACCAAGCCAAAGCAAGAAGATCATGGAGATGGTCCCCGGGCGCAGTAATGTGCTGCTCACTGCTCCTAATAACAGGATGGGTTAAATGCAGAAATGGAATTTCCCCACTGTGGGACTAATAAAGGTATAGCTATAGCTAAGGCATTATTTAGTATTAGCCAGAATCATTGGGCATCATCATCATCTCTTCTCTTAGAGATAAATAGTGAACAGTAATGATGGGAGAGTGCTAGATGTTCTTGGTTTGTGGTTGAGATGTTGTCCTGCTCCTTAACATATGCTACCGCAGATCCTTCATCCCAACCGCCATCAGAGTGTACAACTCCACTGTATAGTCCAAACGTGCAATATTGTTTTTCAATACTCTCCTAGTTACTGTTTCTTATTATTATTACTTGTATAACTCTACTGTATGGTCCTAACGTGCAATACCGTTTTTCCAACGTGCAATATCGTTTTTCAATACTCTCCTTGTTACTGTTGTATTATTACTACTTATTCTATTACTACTTATTTTATTATTATTACTTACTTTTATGCTATTCTTGCCTCCATGGACTTTTCTTTCTTGTGCAAACTGTCCCTACCTGGAGCTACTGTGACAAGTAAATTTCTCCTGCGTGAGATCAATAAAGTCTGATCTTATCTAATCTTATCTTAACCTTCCTCTTGTGTTAGGGTCGCCACCGACCCGTTTTAGTTTTTAAATGCATAAAATAATCACTTAAAATTTGTTTATTGCATCAAGGCTTTTTGACTTTGTCAGGAACCTTGATTTCAACAAAATTCAACAAAAACATTTTTTTTCACTGCATTATAAAATGCTCTAGTTGAAATTATGTCCTTTGTAGTGTTAGGGTCGGTTTCGACCCGGTTATAAAAATAAGATTATAAAGCAATAATTAGAGCCAAAATTGAAAATAATAAATGCATTGTCAGCCAACACAATGACAGCCACCTCCTCCCCCAATCATGTGAGCTTCTGGGGATGCTCATTTGTCCAGGATTGCTGAAAAAAAAACAAAAAAACAAAGATGAGCATGTCCAGACACGTCAGGTCACTTCACTCATTTGACTTGCAGAGGGCACATCTCCAATTTGCAGCATACAAAAATGAAAAGATTTACGGTGAGCGAAGCTCGAGATTACATTTTTGGAGAAAATGAGGGAGAAGACACAGATCAGCATAGTGATGCAGAGGAGCAAGTTTCTGAGGAAGAGGACAATGTAGAGTACCAGCCAGAAGACACAGACACATCTGAGTCTGATGCTGGTGCTCACCCAGCACTCCATCCACATCATCAGCAACACAGAGAGAATCTGCATCAGCATCCTCCTCAGCCAGCCCTGCCTCAACACCAACCAGAAGAGCCACGGCCACAGCACCAACCAGAAGAGCCACGGCCACAACACCAACCAGAACAACCACGGCCACAACCCCCCCTGAGACCACCTGATTCTAAAAGAAAGAGGTATCAGGTCTGCCCAAGGAATAAAGACAGAAAGACAAACATATTGTGTTTCCAATGCAAGAAATATCTCTCCAAAGAACACACAAAAAGTGTCACTTTTTGCCACACATGCATCTAAACACACACACACACACACACACCTACACACACCTACACACACACACACACCTACACACCTACACACACACACACACACACACACAAGTTCTTGCACACAGATACTTTTTTTTAAACTCTGATTTAGCGTTCTAATAGTTTTGGAAGTAATAATTGATTTCTATTGGTTTGATTTGATTGATTGGTTGTTTGAACTTGTAATTCAATATTTTGTGTTATAACCTGTTCTGTGTTTCAAGGTGTTTATATTAAAGTTCTATTGCTGACATTTTTTTGTTTTTTTGCATTTTCTTGAAGAAAATATATATGGGTCGAAAATGACCCATAACACCATAGATGTTACTATAGTTATTAATTTTAAAATAAAAAAATAAATCAAGCAAATTCATTTCAGAGATGTGTTCTATACCCCTTAGCAATATTCTGGTAACACAACATCCTTTCATTTATTTATATTATTTTCTTGAGGTTAATTTTTCTTTTTTTTAATTGAAATCGAGAGGTATACTAATAACAATAAAAAGGCCCAGAGACCCACAACAAAAATATTAAACCCAACATTTTCATGGATAAGGAAGCCTAACAAGGTAACCAAGAGATGAGGAAAAAAAACTGGAATTTAAGTTTTTATTTTTAGTGTATTTTAAAGCTGATTTAAGACACGGGTCGAAACCGACCCGTTAACACCGGGGATGGTAACAGAAAACTAACACAGGAGGAAGGTTAAATAGTGAACAGTAATGATGGGAGAGTGCTAGATGTTCTTGGTTTGTGGTTGAGATGTTGTCCTGCTCCCTAACATATGTTACCTTCATAACATTTTTGTCTGCTGTATTATTGAGCACACTGAGACCACAGAAACTCAAATCAAAACAGGTATTTAATTATGCTAAGATGAGGGAAGAACAAACACACAACAAATCTTACAGCAAAGATGGTCCTGACCAAGATGGGTCCACAGGCGCCACACTGCCGTCACATTGCTCCTGACAGGTTGCCCCAGCCACACTGAAGGATTTCTCTGCAAGGAAATTAAAATGTACCGCAACCATGTCACAATCAAAATGGTTAAACACAGTCAAACGCAGACAATGAGGATCAAATGTAGCTTGGAGTGTGTTTAACCTGAAAAGTTTGAAGCGTGGGGGTCGCACTAAAGGTGGGTCACATGGGTGCGGAGGGGGTGTGGCTGAGCTGGGTTGATTGTGACAGCCTGCACGGGGAAAGCTGCCGGTTCCCCTCTGACAGTGAGTGCAGAATACCTAATGCATACCTGAGGTGCTACAGATGGAGAAGTCAAAGACAGAGGATCCTTTACAAGGCATTTTGGAAGGCGCCATTAATATTTCATCAAAAGTGCGTTTACACAGGCAAACAAACAAAAAAGGAAGTGTGTCGCCTTAATCCGCCCTGCAGTCTCTCTGTCACTCTCAAACACACATCTGCTCCACTCACACTTTTGATCCTACTTCAGTCACTGTTTTCTCTGTGCAGCCTCCTCAGCCCTGTACTTTTGTTCTTACACTTAGCTCCTCATTTATTTCATATAGTTATAAATACTGTTTCTGAATACAAGTGGGGTGCTCTTTCAGTAACAGTGGTAAAGAAAATCAAGGTGAATTTAGAATTTTACTAACTTTTAAGCTGTAAGTGTAGTATTAATGCATTTCAGTATTTCTTCTCCTGGGTTATCCATTGAAAGTCCTCATCAGCAGTGGGTACAGCAGTATATTAATTTATTATAATTTATTACAGGGTGCCCCGGGCCCCCAAATTTCTGTCGATGGGTCTGGCTGCGGGCTTTAGGTGACTGACAGCCTGGACACTAACACACAAATAATGAAGGACAATGAAAGCTCTTGGACTTAAAGGGTAAAGGGGGTAAAGGGTTTACTCAGGGTCCAAAGCAGGAAAGGGCCACAATAGTTTGTACCCAGGTTACATAATTTTCTGCTACACCTCTGAAGAAAAAAGCAGGGGGGCTTTTGTTTTTATTGCTTTCTGCTATATATAGGCCTATGGAAGATTTTTTTTATAAACAAAACTGTATTTGGACATTTAACACCAATAGTTTCTAACACTAGAATAATACTTATAAGGCCCATTAAATTCTGAGGGGAGCTAAACCAGCAGTTACCGTAGCTGAAACCCACCGTACTACAGGAAGTAGGGGTCACATACATATGCCTATCCTGCCAGCACACATGTCCCTCATACATACACGCACAGACACATGGCACAGTGGCAGATCAACATGTGACAGTGAGAGATAGCAGCAGCTTGCCGTCTTCGCCGGGAGCAGCTGATTAAATAAACATGTCAAGTTGTGTGCGTTTTAATGATGATCAGCCCCAGCCCTGTTCTCCCTGTGAACTGCCAGCCAAAGAAGATCGACATGGTTCTACTCCCCAGACCTCTTCCGCCTCTCCTCTCCCCGCCTCCTATCCACACTTCCCGGTACAACGTTGACAGAGATGGAGAGAACAGCAAGAACAAGAGATTGTGGTCTAGGCGAATGGGGGTTGTTGGTATGTGATGATTTTGATTATTTGAATAGAAAGTACAACATCATTCAAGGCGCTATTCCCGGTAGTGTAGGCTTTGACATAAGAGTGAATAACACGTCTGACTGGTAAATGCTCTGTTTGTATGTTTGCACACCCTTAGGTGAGCCGTCTCTCTGTATTCTTTACTTCCTTTGAAGCACAAGGGCCTCGGCGCCGGATTAAAGTTTGTTTGTTTTACGTTTAGCGTGCAAGAGCTGCCATTTTATTCTTCTTCCGTCTCTGCCCGAGCGCGCACATTCGTAGTAAATCTAACAACCTCTCCCTCTCTCCCTCTCTCACACAGCTCAGATCAGAAGTATACTGTGGAGTGCTGAGGCTGCATATGTAAATGGTGAGAGATTGTCAAGTGTCTGGGTGTGCATACATCAGGGTAATCAAGCCAGCGCTGATGGTGAGAGCTGGCTCCAGGAGAAGATCTGCAGAACTGGCAGTCACACAGCCGTCACTGAACCGCTGCCAATAATGGCTTTGAGAGGTGCTGGAGGAGGAGGAGGATGGGCTAGGGGCTACGTGTGCCTGTTTACCCATACACAGACATGCCCATCTGCAACGTGCCATCTATTTTGTATGTGTGCATGCATGTATGTTAATGTGACACCTCTATGATAGAAAAGCTGATTGAGAGTGTGAAGGTGAAGCCAATCTGCCCACAGAGATGTTTGCAGTGGTAGTTAGAGATCTGCTCTACGTTTACAGTCTACGTTTATGGTAGATACACTTGCCCAGCATCACAGGTCTTAGCAATAATATTTTGTAACCTCAAAAGCATCCCATCATGTCCAAGTACAAGCAGATGTAGTGAATTCTGTAATATATCATGCTGTCTTTTAAAGAGTGCTTACTTGAATTCTGGCCATACATATTCACCCATTCTCTGCTTTCTTATTTCCAACATGTGGTCTTATTGATTCTGGTTACAGACTGTGTATATAAATGGACATAGCTAACCCGTTAGCCGCCGCGTTCCATATAGGAAGTGTTAATGGGGGCGCTTTCAGCTCCACTGACTCCATTTGACTTTACATTGTAAATAGTCAACACTCTCTGTAACTGCTGTTGTGAGCCTCATTATTTTGGTCTTAAAATGTTTGTAATAACCTGCTCTACATGATCCTGGTATTTTTATTTCACCATTTTGTCCGTAAATAAATTCCTATATGGGTAACGTCAGCACTCCCTTAGTCCACTTCTGTACAGTCTATGGTTCTGGTTGGAAAAACTACAGCTTTTTAAATGCTAATAGTTTTCTGTGCTTTGTTTTTGGACTCAAAGTAGTTTATTTTTTTTCTCCTCTTGATAAATATATACATTTCAAAGAGCAACTTCATTTCATTAGGTAGATAAAGTTTTGTCAGTGCAAGCACGCTCACAAGCCCCTTATGGCAGTCTGCGCATTTGATTTCATGGAGTGATCTAAGTCAAGCCACGGACACCCACCTCGCCATATGCCCACTCTCACTCATGCCAAATCTAGCGTCTCTTTGCCCGTCCTTTACATGTTATTCATGCTTAGTTTTACAATTCTTTTCTACTCAGTATTATCCCTTATCCTCTTCTGTCATGCTCCAGTCTCTCCTATTGTCTCCCATAGCAGTTTATTCCCCAGACTGGGCTACAACGCATTGGCACGTGTGATCAACTAAACAGATCTCCCAGCAGGCCTTGCTCCTCTTCCCTGCGGAGCGACCAGAAGTGGGAGGAATGTTAGCATTGCATTACAGTAACTGCGTACACAATGTCCTCAGTGAACGACACGGTTTTATCCGAGCCTCCCAGGATCCTATGAAGGCCTCTTTCTGTTCTCTTTTCTATGATATTGGCCTCTCCTCGCTCACCTCCCCCTACTCAAGGCGCTCCTCTCCACACATGTGCCATAGACAGAATATCAGGATTACAGTATGAGCTGACACACTGACACGGTGTTAATCGTCAGAGTCGTGTTTGTTGCCCGCCCAAAAACTGTCACCCTCTAATAACGAGCCCCCAAAAACCCCAACACACAATTGGCGTTGGAATGGCAGGAGTGGCACAATAGGCACAAAAACCCAGCAATCTTGTCAACATATACAAATGGAAAGGCGCAAAAAGGGGAGGAAGCAGGCTAGCATCCTCTCCTCTGTTGTTGTCATAGAGAACACATGCGTTGCCTTCAAGTCTTCTTCCTGAGTGGTGTCAACTGAGGGCTGCAATTAATTTGGGTAATTGCTCCTCCATACAGTCATATGTACCCATCCCAAACCGCACCTACCTATCAGTCCTTTTATTCTTGCACCCTTCCACGGATCTGGCACTAACAGTCCTATATTAGCCCCCACACATGTTCCAAGACCATAGCTTTCTATCAGGGCATGACTGGTTTACATAAAGACTGACATTTGTTCCATCGTAATGGGTTGCTTATTGTCATTCGAACAGAGCACATATGTTGGGGTTTGTCATCTATCAAGCTACACTTTACAAGTTCTTTGACTAAATGTGAAGGGGGCGTATTGAATCTGTGAGCTTTCTGGACTGCTCTATGCATTGTGCTGAGATGTACTTATTGTCACAACTGCAAATCTACATGGACAAACTGACAACATAATAATCATTTCTGGATTTATGGTAATTCAACACCTTTGTATTGTATCTAAAAGCTTGATTTTAGTAAAATACTAGTCTTTGTGTGCCAATTTGTAATATCATTGAGTAACATGATGACATTATAGTGTATCCTGTTAAGTAAAAATATTTTTATTCAAATTTGATCAGAAGTTGGTTATTAAAACCATGTTTATGCAGGATGAGGAACTATCCGCTCAATGTCAAGGCTGCCATCTTTATTTGGTAACCCACTGACATTAGCATGTGATTTTATCAAGGTAAAAACTGTAATTGGCTGTGTGCAATAGAAATGAGCCTTCTCCTGCTTCACAGCACAGGCTGCATCACAAGCATGTCTCTGGCTCTTGATTAAGACTAAGCGAGCCAAAACAATCACACTCATAGAATTTAACCAAAAGTCCATACAATCACAGACGAAATAAAATACTGTCTCTATATGTTTGAAGTATCATATTTGTACAAAATGTAGTATTATAAAATCATAGCAAAAGAAGTCAGATCTACTAGTGTGTGGTGTGATTCTGTGGTTAATGCATATAATGTATTCTTCACTTTGGCCAGGATCACATATTCAGATCTGTGTGTTTGTGTTTGTAACAGCGGTGCCATAGGGAAAGTATGTGGAGGAGAGGCAGCTGCAGACTTAGGCCTCCCAAACCAAACCAGGCTGAGGCGAAGTGACAACCCTGTATATCTCTGTACTGGCACTGACAGCTGACAGATGGATAGCACTCATACACCGCAGGAGAAAGAGGGATAGGAGCGGGGGAGGGAGAGAAGGAGGGAGGGAGGAGGGCACGATGGAGAGAGAGACTGAACCAGAGAAAGCCCTCAGGATGATTCGCCAGCACTGCTCTGTTCAGAGGCCGGCGTTTGATTGAGTGCTACAGAGAATAATAAACCCTCCACTACACTGTAAAAACCACTGGGGTATCTCACAAAAAGAACTTATGTCTTACTAGGTATGCTAAACAGCGTACTCTTACATACTTATAGTAAAGTCACTGTGTTTCCTTTGTATACATGTATCATATTTATGAAGTATTTATGAAATTCACTTGTGATCCAAGTGATACCCCCAAGCCAATCAAAGACTGCTACCTTTTCCTCTCAATCCCTGTCAAGCAGCTCGACCTGCCATTTCAGGTATGAGTGGATAGCTCCACCCCTTCTCCACCACAGCAACATCAGCAAAGACCTTTGTCATAATTTAAGTGCATGATGACTGAATCTCTAAATCAGTGGGTCAGTTTATTTGAGTTGAACAAAGTGTTTTTTACAGTGCAGAGCCAATCCTGTGCCAAGCTTTCTCTCCCTCCTTATCTGTCTCTCCATTTTCTTCCTAACCTCCCTCCTCCATTAATTCTCTCCCCGAGCCTTTTAATGTGGCCCCTCCTTGGGCACTTTGCGTATGCTCCTTTATGCTTCGCCTTCTATCCTCTAGGCCCGTCAACACCTTACACCTCATTCTTTCTCTCTTCTCTTCCCTCTCTTATCTGACTATCTGCCGTCCACATACATGTGTCTGTCTCTATCTGAGCTGTGAGAGACAGAGGTAAGAGGTCCCTGTCAAACAAACCAACAGTCCTCACTCAAGGATTCCCCAGTGGATTTGAGAGCACAGCAGATACACATAGACACATGGCAGCACTCAGGGAGGAGATGTGATGTGCTCCGAACAGGCAGCAGAGTCATATCAAACAAGTGCGGACGTCCACAACACATGAAGAGTGATTGGTGAGCATAACCTTATGGAATTTACTATTTTAAGATGTTTCCAAGACAAGGCATAAACATTATCAAATAAAATCAAATACATTTCATGACATGTTTTTAAGTTAGAGTTTGAGCGATAGAGATATTTATCTTGCAAGATTCCATATGTAAAGAGAAAAAAATAGACCAAGAAGATTGATAGGATGGGTACCTTTACTGAGAAGAATAGTGAATGTTATTCTTCTCTTTAAATGTCCACTTCATTTAAAGACTAAGACTAAATAATATTAAAGGCCCTATATTACAAAAATTGACTTGTGAGCTTTTACTCGTGTTTCAATGTTGTTACCTCATACATGTTTGAGTAATTTATTATTTATGATTAGTCTGTCTACATCTCCAAAGTTCAAAATGCTCTGTTCTGTTCTGTTCTGTGATGTAGGGGTAATTTTCAATTAACAGCTACCTTTTATCTTATGTTCACCAGAGATGGGCAATTCCAAGGCTGAAATCATTCAAATGATTCTAGTGAAGGTGTATGGATTTTAAAAACATAGTGGAGCACTTCTTGTATTACCACACATCATGAGGTCTTTTCGGTTTAAGAGAAGAATTCAGTCACACATGCAGGATTTGTGTGTTAAACATGTGTGAATGAAACAAAACACAACTCCAGGCGTGTTTGTGATGAGGAAACTACATTAGAACAGATCTGAAAATAGTGTAATATGGGTCCTTTACAGTAAAGTATAAGTATCAATCAATCAATCAATCAATCAAACATTTATAAGGCGCTTTTCATACAAAATTGTAGCACAAAGCGCCTTACAGTGGTCAAGGATTAGAAGATTGACCTTTATTGATCTCGCACAGGAGAAGTTGTTTCTATATTTGACCCGGGGACCATCCCCATGATTTTGTTTTGTTATTTATGCTTTGGTCAGGCCCTAATTTATCATCAGGCGGCATGGTGGCTGAGTGGCTAGCACTCACTTTCTGTGTGGAGTTTGCATGTTCTTTCCGTGTCTGGAAGGGTTTCCTCCGAGCACTCCGGTTTCCCCCATCAACCCAAAACATGCTCCATAGGTAAAATGACCTGACCAAAGCCTAGCAATAAGATCATGGAGATGGGTCCCCGGGCGCCTGAAAGATGAGCTGCCCACTGCTCCTGAAGGATGGGTCAAATGCAGAGAAATAATTTCCATACGGGGAAAAATAAAGCAAGTTGTTTTTTTTTTTCTTCTTCTTCTTCTTCTTCTTCTTCTTCTTCTTCTTCTTCTTCTTCTTCTTCTTCTAAAGGATGATCGCAAATGATCCCTTCTAGCATTTACCATCAATCAATCAATCAAACATTATTTATAAAGCGCTTTTCATACAAAATGTAACACAAAGTGCCTTACAGTGATTAAGGATTAGAAGATTGACTTTTTATTGACCTCACACAGGAGAAATTGTTTCTGCATTTGACCCGGGGACCATCCCCATGATTTTGTGGTTTAGGCTTTGGTCAGGCCCTAAGCTGGAGGATTTTACCTGGAGCATGTTTTGGGTTGGTGGGGGAAACCAGAGTGCCCGGAGGAAACCCACCCAGACACGAGGAGAACATGCAAACTCCACACAGAAAGGCCCGGGCGACCCAAACCTTCTTGCTGTGAAGCGTGAGTGCTAGCCACTCAGCCACTGTGCTGCCAACAGAGGAAAAAACAGACGAACAAACTGGCAGACGAACAAACAAACAAAGAAACGAAAGAACAAACAGAAACAAACAAACAAACACAAAAACAAATTCAATCAAAGGCCAAGCTAAACAGGTGAGTCTTGAGCCCACTCTTAAAAACATGAACGTTCTCTGCAGCCCTTAGGTCCTCCGGCAGTTCCACAGACGAGGGCCGTAGTACTGAAAAGACGCCTGTCCATATGAAACATTTGGACACAGTTTGCATATCTTTATACAATATGTCGCATACTTGGACAACAACAGATGGATTGTCCTGTCTGATCACACAGAATGTTATGGCAGTTGTTGTTGTTTTTTTTTTTTATCAATAATATCCACTAAACCACTATCAGACGTACAACTTCTATCCAGATCAATAAGGACAAAGAAATACTATCTGCACTACTCCATTTCTGTGTCCTGTTTCTGTTATTTAGCGTGAAAGAAAGGATTAGCAGTATCACTTAGAGGTACAATAAAAAAAAAGAAGCAGAGACAGTGGAGAGACAAAGCTCGAGAATGTTATTGTTTTATGGCCAGATACACAGGGATATTGGCAGTGTTGTATTGGGTTGTCAGCAAACACCTCCCTGACAACATGCACACACTCAGGAGCATGTTCAGTTCCGCTCTATTTTCCATCTCCTGGACGAGGGTTAATGTGTGTTCCAGTGCCCTCTCCCTCTCTCCCTTTTTCTGCCTCTTCTCCCTCTTTCCTTTGCTTCTTCCCTTGGGTACGTCTAGCCTGCTTTTGCATCCCAGCGTGGACAGGGAAGCTTAGATGCTGCTTGGCTGACCCAGAGAGTGTGGAATTGAAAGATGTTTACTAAATAGCCCCCATGTCCCTGTGCTTGGCATTTGGTAGTCAAGACTCCACTCGCCTGTTATGAAGTGGGTCTGACTCATAGCCTGCAGTAGTGGCATGTGGCATACATGGTGTGCTCCTATCAGGGCACAGTGTTCACAGCTTTCAAAGATCGCCTCCAAAAGTCGGCACAATTAGCAATCCAGTTTTGGAATGTGTTTTCAAGCTGCATTTGTCAAGGGAACAACGTACACTCATTCACACCAAGCTCCATATTTTGTGTGACAGAAAATCACATGAGGTGCTACACAAACAAACACAAAATGAGGTTTTGATATCCAGTTTTGGATGTGTTCTTCACAGTATTTGAACCTTCAAGTGTCTACAAGAGTACTCCCTTTTTGTTTATATTCTTATATTCTATTGTTTATGTTTTGTGTACAAGCTTACACATTTTTATATAAAATCAAATGAATGACAAAGAACACAGTACACCTTCTATTTAGACTCATCATTTCAACATTTGCCGCATGCACTTTGGGCCCAAAAAGCCCCCAGACAATGCACTGTGGAGTTCTGACTACCAAAGGGATCCAATGTAGAAGACACTACATTTACATGCACACAGAACATGCACTAAAAATACATTTAAATCACCCCAAAACGTGTCAGACGCATCTATTAATTTACCATGAGCACAAAAATTTAAAGCTATAACTGCTAATAAAAATGGCATGCATAAAACAACAAATAGGCCTACATAAGCGACATCTTATTTATGTTGAGCATTTGACTTTCAGGCCTTTTAACTGTATTACTCACAAATTATTTACGCTGGCAAAAGCAAATAAACACTATGAAGCTCCAGTAGGTTTTGCTTTCACTTTAAAGGTCCCATGACATGGTACTTCTTGATGCTTTTATATGGCTCCTTAATGGTTCCCTAATACTGTAAATGAATCCTTCTTCAAAATCAGCACTCACTGCATGAGATATGACTCTGACAGTCTTCATGAGGCTAGATATGTGTCTAAAATGCTTTATTGTGGGTGTTGCTGCTTCACTGCAAATGAGAAGGACAGAGAGATTGGCTAAGGAGCGGGGGGGCGGGTTTCCCCCGCAGCTCGGCGCAGCTCGGCTCCGCTCTGTCTCCTCTCTTCCGTGTACAGATGGGAGACTTTGCAATGAAAAAAAGCATATTTACACAGAAAATAAAATTAAACCACTGGTATTTCAGAGGTCCAGAGGGTCGGGTAAGGGACTCGCGAGCCTAGAAACCCTCGGACGTGCCTCCAGGCAAATAAAAAAATGCATTTCGCATTGTAGCGCATTCACAGTCCAAACTCTATGGGCGGGATATACAGGGACGCTGAGCGGAGACAGAGGGAGGGGCTGGAGCTGCATTTGCCGATCTGACGTCAAAAAGGTGCCTTGTCCGAACTCGCCCGTTTCAACACTGGTTTTGTGTAACGCAGAAAAGGACCGCAAATGCTCAGTTTAGACATTTCGCAACTTTTAGCCATGGGGGGGGGGGGGCTAAACAGGGTAGGGGAGCACACATTAACGTTCAAAAACCTCAGAAAGTGAAAATTTCATGCCATGGGACCTTTAATGTAGCGGACCAAAACAACACAACACATGCTAGGCTATGATGGAGGGACTGTAGTTTGCATCACTTTCTTACCCCACGGCGCCTAATGTAAATTGGACTGTCTTGTTACAATTATATTTCCTGGATTTACCTGTATTTTGAAATATCGGTTTAAAAGTGACCAGGCTAGTTTTCCTGGTGTGCCTGTAAATGTAGCGAGTGAGGCAACCTTAACACTGTCATTGCATAGCCCTTTTCAAATTCTATTCAACAAAAAGCTTTTAAATCTGCACTGTTTTTGTATTAACAGTCTTATTATTATACGCGTACACGTCCAGAGCTGGCTGTAATGGCGGCAGAGGGACATGGTTGGCTCGTCATAAATCAAGATGATAAATCCTGATCATAAGTCAGTCATGCTCCTGTCAGAGGCAGCGGGCGGAGACATGCCCTCAGACGACAGGGACACAGGTGACACCCATCACCTTCACCTGTCACACACCACATGCGCCGGGCCTCTCTGTCCACAAGCACATGATCTCCTATCCTTTAAGCATCAGTCCAAGGACACAAGCAAAACATATCACTATAAAATGACTATCTTCAGAATAAATACTGAGGCTTTCTGTGGGTATTTCATTACTTTGCAACAGAAGTGGCCCTAGCTATTAGCCTGGGTTGACCCTCATTATGGAATCGTCATTGATTCCTCCCAACAAGCCGTTTTCCCAATTAAAATCAGCACAGTTTGCCTAAATAAATAGGACTAATAGTGTATTAGAGGGGCTGCTGTTATTGCGGAATGAGAATATGAGTGGTCCCTTGCTCTCTGCTTCACGGGCAGGCTTTGTGCACAGACAGGAGTTAAAACAGCCCTGGTAAAGGCAGGGGGAGAGTGTTTGACGGAGCTGGTCCTTGTGCCGCTTGTCACGCACATTTGATATTTTGATAGTTCCCCGTCTCTTCCCATTAGCCCCCGGGGTCCTGAAACCATTTTAGATGTTTATCGGCAAAGCACTGGGGGTTAATTTGGTGTCTCGTCAGGAGCGCTGCCACAGAACGCTATCGCAGTGTCACCCATCGTGCACAATCGCCGCAATCGGCCAGGCTTATCAGAGGAGAGTTGTGTTACACTGACTGACACATGACAATGACCCTGGTGACTCTCCTGGGCTGATAGCATCCAAGGTTTTCTTTTCGACTACGTTTTTCTCTGGCTTTCTTCCTGCCCCCACCTTTATGTCCTCGGTGGCTGCAGGCGATGGTGAAATTGGGACTTTGTCTCTGGGGAAGTCTGGGAGAGTAGGAGGGATAGTGAGCGGTCTTTGTAAGAGTGTATTACTCACAGCACAGATAAAACATGTGGTGAACCCAGTACAGGGACACACACATACACAACTGGCAGACAGTGCGTTAGGGATAATGTGCATGCATATCTCCGACCATCCAGTTTTATCAGCAACAAAAAGGAATTGGTTTCACTGTTTGGTGTGGAACGGCATGGAGCCACAGGGCAGAGCTGCTCAATAATCTGCTAACACACTCTAGGAAGTGCACATGTAGGTTCACACGTGCACTTTTGAACCAAAAGACACACAAACTGCATTTTGGGCTCACATGGTTTCAATTTGATATGATTGTGTGACATGATGATTGATTTATTTACAAAACTATGCTTGATCTGCATTTTTGGTATAACGTTTAAAAATTCCTACATGTTTTTATTAGTTTCTTGGCTCCCTTCTTGTATATGCAATTCCTTATTGACAGAGCCTTAAACTATTTATGTAGAATTTGGACTTGCTCATGACCTGATGTTGTGGGCTAGTGTTATATTTGTACACAACTGCATGATTAAACATATTTTGGGCACCACTTAATTAGCCTTAATAGAAATAAAGATGAAATTTATAATGGAAAATCTCAGTTAAGAGACTGGGAGGTAGGGTTAGGACATGAATTAAGTAGTAACCAAGCCTTAACAAACATTTTTTTCATTAGGAATAGATCTTTGTTCATGGTTTGTAGGCTAATTACAGTGTAGTTATTATATAGTGAAACAAGTGCAGTGGTGTGTTTTATTGCACAAAGACACCAACCAGAAAACTATACTCATAATGATGGGGTAGATTTGTTGCAGTAGTTGTCTGTTTATTGTGTGGTGCAGTGTGAACAGTGTGTGTGAGTGTGTGTGTGTATAATTCTTTGGGCGCCAGCCATGTCAATCAGCCCCCCGCAGCGCCACTGCCCTTCACACTTGTGTTTATCTGCTGCTGCTGAGGACTGGGGAGACTGATAAGAGTAGATCACTGCCTGCCTGCCTTCTCTTCCCTCCTCTGTCTGTCAAACACACACATATACACATTATACTAGGCTGATATAGACAAACACAGGCCCCCATATGCAGCAGTGCCTTCAGTGCCCGTCGTCATCAATGAAGTTCAGTTAGGTTATGCTAGCTTGATTATACGCTGCAGTGTTTGAAGCTGGACCTGTTCACTCTTGTTATTCACCACACATTGTTCCTTCCGCATCACATTTACATTTTTCTACATTGAAAACGTTATTGACAGTGATCACAGTGCTCTTCAAGAGATCTTGATTCTATTCTTGAGCTTGTTTCATATCATGCACTGTTAAAATGAAGGATCAGAATTCATTTCGCCTATCAAAGCATTTGCTTCTGGCGATGATGATTAGCACAAACCACCTAAATCCCTTTTATATCCCTACCTTAGAAAATTTCTCTTTTCATGTTTGATGACTGGCGCCTGCACAGCTCTGCATTTCCCTTGTGCCCTGCCATTGTTACCATGGTTGCCTGACAATATTGGCAGCCATTGTGCCACCCATGTCCACCTGTCACTCAAGGACAGAGGCCACTTTGGGCACACTCTGTTGCGTTGAATGGGAGCATATGCATAGTGTTCCTCATACGTTTCTATTAAGTGGGTAGACTCCGGTGTGTGTGTGAGACCTCAGTCAGCCAGCTGAGTCTGCAGTCAGTTTATGTTTGACTGCAGGGCAAAAGCTCCAGCAAGAAATGAATTTTGACTCGCCGAGCGCCTCACACAAATTCCTTTTCTCATATTCCGACACAAAAGACAACATATCTGCATTGCATTAGCCCAGGGACTGCTTCCTCATTCTGATGATGATTTAGGGCTGTGCAGATCTCCCTGTGAACATCAGCAAAAGACACACAGAACAACGCAGATAAAGAGGAAAGGCAGACTGGGGCAGATTGTGTAGAGGCAAAAGGGGTTATTACCAAGAATATGGCAGGAAAAACTGGAATTAGATGTACTTTATTCTCTGCATATTCATCGTCTGTCAGGTTGTGTGATCAAATGGGACATACTAAATAAAGGCTTTGTGGAATATGACTTACTTAAGTTTGTCCAACACACTTTTGATTACAAAAAACAAACTTTTTTCAGTGTTAGCACAAGGTTAAAGCTTTCTGATCTTTTAACAAGTTACTGTACAGTAACACATTATCACAAAGGCCCTTTCTCTGTTGAAAAGTGTCCAAGCCTTGTTCAAATGAATGGTTGGTCCACTGTCTCTCTTTGTCCTTGAGGTGTTGCTTTGTTCCTCAGTTGTCACTTAGTCCCAGAGATGCCACTGTCATAGTGACAGACTGCAAAAAGAAATGGAGGAGGTGAAGATCTATTAATGAAGAGTACAGTTATATTTATCTGAATTTGTCAGAAATTTTCAGAACAAATAGTACCTGGATGCTTACACAGAGGTTATGAAATGTTGTGATATATTTATACCTTTAATAGATACCCTCATATTTCATCAACTCCCAAATATGTTTTGGACCAGTTTCAGGAATAGTGTGGAGTATTTTTGTCTTTTCATTTTAGGGTTGCATAGGAAATATCCCATAGAATGCAAATTGATTTGGTTTGAACTCTTTATTTAAGCTTGGCAAAGTCACTTGTATCTTGTAATTCCATTCCAAAAGTCTGACCATAAACCTGACCTTGTTCATTGATCAGGATGACTACTCCACCATTGCCTCTTCTACACATTTTTGTTTTCAATCAGTTCTTATTATCATGATAAGAGTCAGTCACTACATTTACAAGAAAGTCTGGCCTAGTCAAAACCTACAAAAAGCGGCAACTACAATAGAGATGTTGTGAATCAAATTTCAAAGAGAGAAGCTGATGCGTACACAGTTTCTTGTTACCTGTAACCACATAGTCCGATTTACATTAGGCGAGATGAGGAGAGGTGTTCATGGCAGGGAGGAAACAACATACAGGAAAATATTAGACATGTGTTTGGACATGTACTTATTCTTTTTAGATCCAACGACAAACTACGACCTTTCCACCGAGCACCTACTGAGCACATGTTGCTTTGTTGTGGTGCGCTCCACAATGTTAAAGTGAAAGTGAGAAGCTTCAATGCATGTTTTTTTTTATTAGTAATTAAATTAGTAGTTAAAGTTTTAGTGCTAATGCTAAATTACTAGACGGCACTGAACATCTCGTAGCCCCAAATCGCACCTATTAGGCTATTCGGTTCTTTGTCCAGCATGTAGACTGGTACAAGGGTCTAACAAGTTTTGGTACTGCAGCTCCCGGGAGATGGGACCCAGAAAGAATTCTCCCATAGACAGTAATGCATCTTTGTAGGATTTCAAAATGCTTGTGTTCGGCCTACAGGATATCGACAACTTCAGATTTTGTAGGAATTCTATTTTCACAACATTAACTTCTTTTTTTTTTCATCATTTTTTAACAATTCTAAACGTTTGCTTTGTAAGACTAGCCCTGCTCTGAGCCCGCTCTGAGTTTTTTAGGCAAAGAGAGGCTAACATGCAGGTGTGGACCTCTCATTACACTGTGCCATGTGGCGTGTCACTCAACTAGAACTACAGCCGCATTCACATCTGAGCTCTTTCACATTACTCATCCTTTGCTTGCCCCAGCTGACCTCCACTACACACACACACACACACACACGCACGCACACATGCACGCACACGCACACAACATACCCAATATAGTGCAATATTTATACGTTTCAGCTGTTCTTGTGTCAGCTCCAATTAGACATGGAAAAAAATGTTTTATAAAATCCAAATGCATTATTAACACACTCTTTTAATTCCTCAGCCCCATTTTGAGCAAAGATGATTCATTGATGTATAGATAAATATAGAAAACTAAAAATGTGTTGTATTCTCAAATATGGTGTAGTTCTCTATATTTATATTTACTCATGCAATATATTTACCCCTACAATATATGAATCAATACATGAATCCAAGCTACTGGACCTCACTGCCATTGTAAGAAGATTTGTACTTCATGTAACGAATCTGTACCATGCAGTACATTTGGTCCTTCTTCAGGTCTTCACTGAGGATTCTGCTGATTATGAGTAATAAGCTATAGCTAGGACAGCCTATTAGTCCATAGTAAGATAACCTAAATAAACGTTAAGTGCAAGAGCGAGTGTTAAAGGAATGACTGCCCTCTCTCTAAGACAAATATAGTTTAAGATTCTTCTGTGTCTAGAAAAGGTGTCATTGAGAATATGTACTCATCATTTCACGGGTGGGATGTTGAGGGACTTGTGTGTGCCTCATTGTGCTGCTGAGGGAGACCTTGGGAGAGCGAGGGAGTTACAAGATAACAGTGAGTGTGTGTGTGGTGGGGAGCTAGAGTCACATGGGACATATCAAACCATAGCTGGGTCACTTCATTTGTCCCATGTTTGACTCTTTTACAATATGCTTTCATCCTGCATAAGCCCCATCCATTCTTCTGTACAGTAGATCAGTGTTTCCCAACCAGGGGTACAAGTACCCCTAGGGGTACGCGAGCACACTGCAGGGGGTATTGGGCAGTGTCGCTGCCAGGCGCAGGGGGAGAATTTTTTTTGGAATTTTTTAATTCTAATTTGAGTAAATTTGAGTTAAACAAAAGAGAGAAAATGCCTGAGAATTAAATTTTCAAATTAAGGAGATGAAATAAAATGATTTTCATTTAATCTGTTGTGTCACGTTCTACTTTTGGAGAATTATCAACACGTAGGAGTGAGGGGGTACTCGAGGTATGACAAAAAGGCTCAGGGGGTACGCAAGACAAAAAAGGTTGGGAAACACTGTTTTACAATATGCTTTCATCCTGCATAAGCCCCTCCCATTTGTCTGTACAGTAGATCATGGCTTTGGGTGTGTTTTATGACATTCAGTAAGTATCCTGTCTTGTCAAATCATGAGCCCATCAGCAGCATAGCAGTACAGTGTCTGTGGCTAGCCCTCTCCACTCACAGCAAGGATGTCTTGGCTTTGACTCTTGGCCCTTTCTGTGTAGAGTTAGAATGTTCTCCCTGTATTTGGGTACACAGTAGGTAAAATCTTGCAGCTAAGATAGTCCTGCCCAAGCCTGGCTCAAGATCTGGTGATGGGTCCATGGGTGCTGTATGGCAGGGTTGCCCCAGCAGCAAGAATGAGAAGATAATTTTACCCACAGGGATCAACTCACTTTAAACGAGTCTACCACTATGCATAAACTATTCTTTTATTTATAATATATCAGTGTGTACATTTTTTTTTCTTTTCTAACCCTTGTGTATACCTATGATTACCATCAACCACTCAATAGCCCACAAATTCCTTACTCTCCCTCTGACGTTGCATTTTTGGCCTCACCATAATCACAGCTCATCACACTTCAATCCGCAAAAACAATGGGAGAATCCCGGTCCCACATGACCACTGGCCTTTTGGCTGTATTTCACTCAGTGTTGTTACTAAACCTCCTACGCTTCCTGCCCTCTGTCTCCTCTGCTGTTTTCCACTTAGAGGAGGAGCTCAGGCCTGGACCACACATACTGAACCATGCCTCCACCATCTGTGCAACTAACGGGGCTCTGCAGTGCTGTCTATCCATCACCATAGGAAGACGAAAAAGGAAAAAAGGTGTGGAGGATGCATGAAAAAAGGATGAGGTGAGGAAAACTGAAAGTGAGGTGCCATGAAACTTAATCACAGAAAGGGTCGTGTCGGGCAGAGGAGGGGAACAGATTAAATTAGCATAGCATTAGATATGGAAAATGATCTCTGTCAAAATCATCCGCCGCACAATTATAATATGTTAATTACTTATTTCATTAAGGAAGTTTATTATGGGCCCGCAGATGAAATCATGCAGGCCGAAGACACCTGGAGGAGACGCACTGATGCCTGAATCGCACCCTCTCTCGCGGCTCATACGGCGCTGCCTCGTTCTCAGTCTCACACTTTCAAATGCCATGTTTAATATCGTGTCATTTTGAGATTATTCACACTAAGAGGAGCGTTCACATCAATTATTACATGTGTTGTTAAATACGGGCATACTACATTTCACCCATACAGTACTTTTTTACATTTCTGTTTTAATACTGTGTTCTGTGTATGTCACTATATTCTATGTCAAAGTTAAATCTTATGCAAATTTGACTCTTTAAGATGTAGCTTTAAGATGTGTTAGAATGCTCAAAAACAGACCTGGAGTTGTGTTTTGTTTCATTCATACGTTTGAATAACCTTTTATTACACTGGTCTACAATTTTTGGACTCGATCTGCTTCTGAGATAAAAGTGGCTAAATCTCATTTATATTGATAAGATGAACTGAAAATCAGTTGATAACTGTGCTGGTTAGCTAATGTATTCAAGATATGTGATGACATAATAATAATACAGGGTGTCCATAAAGTCTCTTTACAAATTAAACAATTTATTACAAAGGCAGTTGTTGAGATATATTAACTAGATTTATTTTATTTGAATGAGTGTTTATTAAAGTTTTTTTTCCCCCTTCATTTAATAGACCTCTATATGGGCACCATTAGTTGCACAAAGCACATCAAGATGATACTCAATTGTAGGATAGTCTCATTAATGGTGGCAATGGCTTCACAAATCCTTTGCTTCAAGTCAGCAATGTCCCGTACCAAAGTCCAAAGGAGTGATATCAGGTGAACGCGGTGGCCATGGAATTGGCCCATCCCTACCAATCCATCGGTCTGGAAATGTTTGATTGAGGAAGTGACAAACATGCAGTCCGCAATGTGGTGGTGCACCATCTTGCTGGGAACGATGGTTGGTTGTAAGTCAATCAGTTGTGGTGCCACATATTCGGTCAGAAAGTCGAGGTAAACATCTGCAGATATTGTTGCCTCGTGGAAGAAAAATGGACCAATTATTCGAAAATTTTAATGTGAATAAAAACTTTAATAAACACTGATTAAAATAAAACAAATCTGATTAAGATATCTCATCAACTGCCTTTTCAATATTTTTTTTAAAAATTGTAAAGGGACATTATGGACACCCTGTATATATTATATATGTATTGATATGTTAAAACTCTAGACATATTAAAATGAATGTATTGGAATGTGCAGACAGGCTTTCAGATAGAACTGTTGCTTGTAGACACACTGTACCTTCTGATAAACTACCATTTTTGCCTCATTTTGCATAAATTTCCTATTTTGACCCAATACTATATCTTGGAAACTATAGCCAACCAGCACTTGTGACTTACTTTTTCTTTATTAGTGACCTAAACCAAGAAAAATTTCACTACTTTTGTTCTGGAAGCATTTTGCTTGTAGACCAGTGTTACTTAGTCTGCCTACATCTCCAAAACTCCAAATGCTCCGTTCCACCTTGTGATGTCACGTCGTAATTTTTAAGTTACCAACTAACAGCTACCTTTTACCTTTTGTTCAGCAGACTGGCAATTCCAAGACTAAAATGATCCAAATTATTCTAGTGAAGGTGTATGGAGTTTAAAACGCAGTGAAGCACTTCCTATATTGCCACATGACATCACAAGTTGGAACAGAGTGTTTTCTACTTGAGAGAAGAAACTAAATATGCAGGATTTGTGTTTTAAACATGTGTGAATGAAACAAAACACAACTGCAGGTATGTCTTAGGCTGCGTTCACACTGCAGCCTGAAATGACCCAAATCCGATTTTTTCGCCTCTATGTGACCTGTATCTGATCTTCTAATGACAGTCTGAACGACACAGATCCGATTTTTTCAAATGTGATCCAGGCCACTTGGATATGTGGTCCTAAATCCGATACATATCCGATCTTTTGACATGCGACTTCAGTCTGAACGGCCAGGTCGCATTCATCCGACCTGGGCATGTTTCCTCCAGCGAGAGTGGTACAAGAAAATGTGCACAAAACGTTCTTCTTGTCATGCAAAAATAGTATATGAACTCCGTATCAGTGAAGCGGCGAAGCACGTAACAATCCCACCACTCTTGTCTGCGACTCCGCACCAACACATTCCTTTCTGCAGACGTTGCTGCCACTGCCCCGCAAAACGCCGTGGCCAAAAACCTTGTCCTTCTCTTTCTCCATCTCCTCTTTAAAACAAATAAGCTGCACATGTTCTGGCTCCGGTATGACAGCAACTTCAGGCGACTTCCGTAAACATTGAGCACGTTCGCTGTGTGTGACGTCATCGTGTCCTCAAATGCGCATGCGGGACACTTTTGGGGCGTTTAACGTTCACACTGGAGATCACATACAAATCGCATTTAATTGGAAATGTGAACGGTCTTGCAAAAAAATTGGATTTCACAAAAAAATCGGAATTGAGCATTAAGCCCTGCAGTGTGAACGTAGTCTAAGAGCCACAGCGGAAACTGAGACAAAATGTATTTAAAAAAATGTTAATTAGGTTTCACAGGGCCTCTGACCAGAACACAAAACCAAACAAAAAAGTACAGTAACTACAAAAAATGTGCTACAATAATATAATAATAAGACATATTTCTCTTCTCTAATCCTTCTGTATCACCCTCTCTTATGTGGTTTTCAGAGCAGTAATTGCACATAGTTAGATGATGGTTTGTGAGTTTTACTTTTCCACTATGAATATGAAGTGGATACAGGCTGACCAAATAACAAACTAGATACTCCACCAGTCAAAGTGTCTGGTTTTACAAAATTATAATTCATACTTTGTGAAATGTTGGACTGAACTTTAATATACCGTTGCTTCCAAATGATTTAGAAATGGACATCCGGTTCAGCATATGGAGTATATCATTTTGTAAATTTAAACGCTACATTCAAGATGCTGTGATTTGCTAATAGTTCAAATGCAAGAATCAGAAATATGATATAAAGCAAAAGGAAGATCAAAGTGTGTTGATAAAAAGCTATAGCTTCTGATGCGTGTACAGTGTGCTGCTGGGAAAAGGAAAAACAAATTCAGACGTTTAACATCTCTCAAATGGGTCCAAATTTTCACAAACATCTTGGCTGTTTAACATGTTTAGCATCCCAACTTTTAAAAGAATCCCAAAGCTGCACTCAAATTGGCCGCAAGGCTTCAAGCAAAAACCATATTGATCGCTATGTGAGTGAACTTGCACAAGGAAAATAAAAGAGAAGGAAAAAAAAGCAAGATAAGAGGGGAATGAGGAGATAAATATGGCACGAATAAGAATAAAAAAAACAGGCCAAATAAACCAGGGGCAATGTCTTCAGTATCTGGGGTCTATTCAGTAAGCACAAACACAAGAAACAAGGGAGGAGGAGCAAGGAGGGGAGAGGAGGAGTGTACAAAGGGGAGCCAATAAACACATGTTTAAACCCCGTCGGCTGGGGTCACCAGCAGAACACTGAGAGGTGCGGAGGAGCCAGCAGCCATGAGCCAAACTGTTAGTGCACCGAGCCCACCGCTAGATATCAAAACAGATACAAACATCCCGCCCCCAAACGCACTCACCCACAGCTCCTCACTGCTGAACAGAGGAGAGCCTCACACATGTGTGCAGTCCTGTCTGAGCTCAGGGGGTGGGATCTCTGCACTCCTCAGGCAGCCTCTGGGGAATACAGACAAGTCTTACATAGACTTTAAATACACTCTCTCTCCTCGTGCTCTTCATATCTCGATGGCTCACACTGCAGCGGGTGGGGGAGAAGTGAAAGGTAAGCTCTTCGTATGGTTTCATGCATAATTCTGCCTCAGAGCAGCGTGCATTCAGATGAATTTCACACCAATTGTTTTTGTTCATGTGTGTTTTAAGGCCATAAGGTGTGCTGCTGATAAAAGAGCTGAGCTGATGCGGGCAAAGCCCTGGTTTCAATCAGGACATTTATGAGAGCTGAATCATTAATGCGCTCAGGATCCTGGGTGTATGACACATCCCTCAGAAACACAAATTATCGTGTTGACTTGCAACAAACACTGTGTAATTACATCATGGCCTGTCGAGAGGCATTAAGCATCTTCCTCTATTTCCAAAGTAATGAGTGGCTAATACAGACACATATGACACAGTCATCAGCAGTTAGCCAAGGCTCCCAAATACCAACACTGAATAAGAGTCAAATGTCACTCTTAGAGGTGAACATGTTTTGCACTCTGTTTCTATAATACATTGACTGCCACTGCACTGCTTTCCCTGTGTTTCATTGGACTTCTCCATGTCTATTCTTAGGTGAAGGATAAACTCCGGTGTCTTGGGTCCCATTTGAAGAGCTGCATTTCGTCCCGCGTAGAGGAGCTCAAAATGGGACAGTGGTCTCAGTTTGATCCATCAGGCGCCTGTCTATCCACAGAGGTCTTTAGAGCGCAGCGCTCAGGGCTGTTTGCGCTCTCTGGAAGGAGAGAGAAAATGAGAGGCCATAGCACCTAATGGTGGTGCCCCCCTCCACCCTGAGCCTCGCACCCTCTGCCTCCTATCCCTAAATCTGCAGGGAATAAAGAGTGCTGTTAAACTAAACTGGAAGACAAATGGTTTTGTTCAATGGCAAGCCGCCTCCATAAATCCCCACTTAATGCTGAGGAGGAGGCTACAACAGGAACAGGTGAGAGTGGCTCTGAGAGGAGAGCATCCTCAAACTCTCTGGAGAATGGGACAATAAGGAGATGGACAAGAGGAGGGGTCATTCAAATGTATGAGCACACATCTGCCAAAAGTTTAGCTTTTAGTTTTCATCAAAAACTAAAGTTTGTATAATAACTATCAGACTAAATGCCAGAGACTCTGAGAAATAGGATCTTCATTTCATATAATGCAATAAATTTGAATGTAATTCCTGAAGTACTGAGACAATGCACAGACAGGACAAGCCATTCTGAGGACAGCTAAGGTGAGCTATAAGAGGGCGGAGGGTTGTTCAAACTATGGAAAAGTGAAGTTTGGAGTGAGTTATATTTAAACCATTAGGCTGCTTATACGTTCAGTCCAAATGCAAATAGCATTACCATCATCACAGCCTCTTCCCTGGAAGCCCATTGGCTCTGTAATACCTCGGCACAAGTGGACCGCTCTTGAACCCTCCTCTGCCGTGGTGGCACTGGCCTACATACACAACAATACACACACACACATATACATCTAGACACACACCAGCACAGCCCCCCCATCCCCCACCTCCTTGATCCAGGCACCCGCCCAAATCAGAGATCAAAGGCTGGATTTGTAAAGCTAATGGCTGCTGCGGCAGTAGCCAGGGACACAGAGAGACAGAAGCAGAGGGGGACAAAACAGAAAGCAATAGTTGAGACAGAGCGACTCATATTGAGAGCTTTTACATACACTGAAGTCTGCTAGTAGCTCAAATTCGATCGTGAATATACCCAACCTGGATATGACAAATTCTAAGAGATAAACAATTACACCCCATCCTTAGAAAGCAAAACTGAATTAATGGCATTTAATATCAAACATGTAAAAAATAGGGATGTCCTGACCTAGCTTTTTCTATTCAGATACCAATGCCAAGTATCTGCTGATACCATATATCAACCGATGCTAGGGCAGAGACTGAAAATATAATCTGTTTCCTTTAAACACACAAAGCTCTATATGAATGTATCATGTATGTCACTACCTCACTGTAAATGCTACTGTTACCTGTGCAATAACCTGTGCAATAACCCATATGCAATACTTATACTGTACTATATTATGTGCAATCTGTGAAATACTCTACTTACACCTTATTTAATCCTACCTATACCTTTGTATTTTATTATATTTTTATTACTTTATTTTTATTATATTGTTTACTTTTTCCCCTGCACTTTGTGTACTATTATTGCATGCTGTTAGTACTTCTTGACTATCTTAGCGAGTCAACAGTTCTTCTGATCCTAAGCATTTCATTGCATTGTTGACCCTGTGTTAATCCTGCATATGACAAATAAACAAACTTGAATCTTGAATCTTGAAAAGCGCATAGCAAAAAAGTTATCCAAAAATGTTTTGTAATTGTTATTTAGTAGCTACAGAACAGCTTTTACAACATTGGCCAACATTGTTCAGTAAATCCTATTATTTATTATAGCACAAAGACCAAAATAGGATAACTGAACTGATATCTTGGAGCCGTTATCCAATCTTAGTAAAAATAAATTATGAAAGTTAGCATTTGCTGATAATGTGACTGATCAAAAAATATGTTTGTGCTATGTAAACAGTGTCTATGTTTATCGAAATGACCAAACAAATGCAGCAGGTGGCCCATGACGGCAAAAAAAAGACACGGTGAATCTTGTAGTGGGCGATACTTCTGAAAAAAAAAACAAAAAAAACACCTTTAGAGAAACAACACACTGAGACGTTCACACTTAACTTTTACTGGTTCTAGTTTTTAAAGCACGCACCACACGCGTCCACAGATGGTGAGTACGTGTCAGCTCTAAGGACCTCTCTTTGTCTCACACATCGGACTGCTGCTATTCCCACTATGCACTCCGAGGCATTTGTATAAGCGCAGAGTAAAAAAAAAAAAAAAAAAAAGATAATAAATTTCATGCCTTCAATCTGTGTGTATTGTCCAACATCGCAAACGCTTTACTGTGAGCCTGTCATTCACTCCCACTCCGTGTATTCAAACATACACTGTGTCACATGCAATAATTTGGTAATCACAGAAACATATTGTGGAACATATTTAGCAGCTAAATATAAAACTGTACGCCGATTGCCATATAAATTAACAGCTCGAGCTCAGTATTTCACACAATTAGAAGCCATTTTGTTGCTCACATTGACGTTGACAGGAGAGGAGAAGAAGTGCTCCTTGCATACATTAGCGGTGGAATCAGGCCAAAATGCTAGATGCCTTCTGATGACAACAACAGTGCAACTTCATTACCATGACAATAAACAAGCAAAATGGGCAAAAATAAAAGTGTCAATGCTGCAGAAAGGCGTCGGCGGTTACTGCCATCTGTATTGATACCTCGTTCAATGTGTTAATCAAGAGCCATGCATTTCTTACAGATTTGAAAGTTGTATTTGACGAAGATAGTGTTTTGTATATTTCTTTAATGGTCCTATATTATACAAAATTAATTCTTGTGAGCTTTAGGCCATGTTATACTCTTGTTACCTCATCAAAAACATACCCGGAGTTGTATTTTGTTTCATTCACACATGTATGGGTACATTAATCCTGGTTTATTAGTCTATCTACATCTCCAAAGCTCAAAATACTCTGTTGCACCTTGTGATGTCATGAAGCAGTAGGTTTCAAATTAACAACCTTTTACCTTTAGATCAACAGATTGTCAATTCCAATGCAGTTTCTAGTGAAGACTAGAGCAGGGGTGTCAAACATGTGGCCCGGGGGCCAGATCCGACCCTCCAAGCCTTTAATCTGGCCCTCATCTGATTTTCTATTAAAATATTTGAATTATATTTGAATTTTCTATTAAAATATTGGTCATTTTCTACGCCGCTTTTCTGTGCAGCTTAGCATAGCAGCATCTCCAGCGCCTCTGTGCGTGGCCCCTCCCACCAGAGCAGCACAAATGAAGACTCGCCTCTTTCCAAACAATCTTAAAGGAAAAGTAAAGTTTTTTTACAATTTGAGCCTTATTTCGGTAATAAAACAAGTTGTTTTACTTACCCATAGAACTTTGGTGTCATATGGAGCACTTCCAGAGATGTTTTAAGATTTGCGGTTAGCCTAGCGCGACTTCTAGCCATAGCTCGGGGCATATAATATATTCCCCAAGCATGTAATACGCCCCGTGCGGGCTCCAAATAACACAAACTTTAGCACTTTTCAAATCATAGAAGCCCGATGTCTTAGCCTATGATTTCGTTTGAAGCAAAAGTGGCCTGTAATCCGAGATTTATCCATAGTTTACAGCTTTGCGTTTCATGTTTGGGTCCCGGGAGCTGAGAGCACAGTCCTGGCCTCCTCATCTACTCGAAACTATGGCTAAATCTCGGATTACAGGCCACTTTTGACCACACGAAATCGTAGGCTAAGACATCGGGCTTCTGTGATTTGAAAAGTGCTAAAGTTTGCGTTATTTGGAGACCGCAAACAAGTGCCCCGAGAACTCACATGATGGAGATCGCAAATCTAAAACATCTCCGGAAGTGCTCCATATGACACCAAATTACTATGGGTGAGAAAAAAAACTTGTTTTATTACCGAAATAAAGCTCAGATTGTAAAAAACGTTTCTTTCCTTTAAAGGACCATCGTTTTGACTGTTGACCGTAACACGCTCATCAGCAAAATGTCAAAAATGAATCCTGGGAAACCTGTGTGCTTGCATTTTTCTTAAAGTTTCAGGTTGTTCATAATATTGTAATATTTTGTCAAAGAAAGAGTTCAGACTTCTGTAATGGATTTGCGTTTCTCTGCACAAATATTTGGACTTATTGCTATTTTTGGGGTATATATGCCATGAGTTTTCTGATCCGGCCCCTTTAGGATCAAAGTAGGTTGGATACGGCCGCCGGACCAAAATGAGTTTGACACCCCTGCTTTAGAGTTTAAAAACTGCAGAGCACTTCCTGTATTACTACATGTCATGGAACTAAATGTTTTCTGTTTGTTTTCTGAGACAAAAACTCAGCCTAAATATACAGGGTTTGTGTGTTAAACATGTGTGAATGAAACAAAACACAACTCCAGGTCTGTTTGATGAGAAAACAACATGATAGCATAGTAATATAGTATCAGGAAATAGTGTAATATGGGCCCTTTACATGTGGTGAGAAGTCTGGCCATATATGTACAAGAGAGACCGGATGATGTGCGAGTATGAGGGCCAAAGCCTGGGCTCTTTGTCAGGTGACTAAAGCTTTCGAACACAACAATGGCTATCAGTCACTGCCACAGCCTGTCGGATTATACGGATCACTGTACAGCAGCAGCGGTGGCGGTATGTGGAAAGGTTGAGAGGTGGGAGGAGGGGTAGGACTGGACATGGTTACAAACAGCTCGGTTACTCAAACATATATCATGTAGTCAGCCAGTTAAAGCTACTGTGTCCGATGTATGCTAAGTAGGCCTTTATATTTCAGGTAACAAAATTAAATAATCCAAAAGGCTACAGTAAATGCTGTCTGCCAGTGTTAAGCCTAGATAAAATGAACACTTATTATGTCAGGAAGGGTACCTGGGATTAATTGGCAAAGTAAAATAAACATTTTGAGGTTAGCAATTTTTTTTTTTTTTTTTTTTTTTTAGGACAATGCATATTAATCAACATGACAACAAACAGCATCAATGTAAATATGCCGGAATTAGCACAATAGCTACTTTACATCCGTTGTCCTAAGGCAGGTCAGAACAGAAGAACATTTAGAGAAACACGCAAAAGAAACAGAAGTGCACATAGACATGACGGCAAGTTCACCACAACAGACTGTTCTCTGAGTTTAAGAGGCCAAGAGAAGAAGAAAATCTACCTGCGTGAGCAAGTTTGATTATTTTTCAACCAATGTTTCAGAGCGTTCTTGAAGGTTGAGAAGGACCCACAGTCCCTGACATGAGCAGGTCGTGTTCCATGACTGTGATTCTCTGATAGACGTCACCATTTGGCCAAATTTGGTCCTGCGTCTCTGTATGTCACAGTCTCCTCTGGTCAGTGCTCTTGTGTTAACTCGATTAGCAGTTTTTTTAACTCATAAAATC
This sequence comes from Paratrypauchen microcephalus, assembly GCA_036785185.1. NCBI lineage: Eukaryota > Metazoa > Chordata > Actinopteri > Gobiiformes > Gobiidae > Paratrypauchen > Paratrypauchen microcephalus. The sequence goes on along the minus strand of JAVJIX010000002.1, from coordinate 17,157,988 downwards.
CATTAATAGTGGAGGAGTGAGTCTATTTAAAACTTTAAAAACAAGGCAAGCATCCATGAATACCTGATAACTTTCAAGATCCAAAATATTATACTTACATAAGATATTACAATGGTGATACTGTAGAGGCTTTTTGTCAGGTGTTTTCAAATTATTTTTTTGAAGAGGGACTTTAGGGGCTTCAGGATGGCCTCTGATGTATAAGACCAGGTGGTACAGCAGTAAGATCTGTGGCTGAAGATCATGGCGTGCATATACACCTTTGCTGATTCTGTCGTCAGATAAGGTCTTATATGTTTGAAGTTTGACAGATTTAATTTAAATTAGAGTCAAAAACTACCCCAAGGTATTTAAATTGTTCAACCACATTTAATCTCTTTTGCTTTTGGGTTTTCCAGGGCCAAAGCAAGTATGTATTTAGCACTGATAAAAGTCATAGCAACACTGGGAAAAAGTGCAATTTATTTATGTTTATTGTGACTGTTTCACTACCCAAAACTGAATTAAACACAAGGATTTGGTACAGTATGTTTAGACGTTACTTAGAGATAAAGGTTTTAAAGAAACACAGTATCATGGAAGTGAATGTGAGCTTGATAAGGCAATGGCAGTGACCCCATATTGCACTCCCTCTGCGGTCAAAGTTCAAAGTGAGTACGATAATACCACATGTGACTCGAGGGGAGTCCAGGAGCAGAAAGAGGGGTACAAAAATCAATGCGTTGTCAGTGGTGGGTCTGCTTCTCCATCAGAGGCCATGACAGCTGCTCCAGATGGCTGCTGGGTAGGTTCAGTGTCAGGCCATCAGTATCATCATTACCCATAAGGCTGTGCGGTCAAAAGGTCAAGGGGTGGCCCAAGTGGCTTTGTCAGTCCCAAACACAACGGGAAGCCACTAATATTTGGATCAGTGTCAGCATGTGGCCAATTTATCTGCTTTGTGCACAATATTAGTATGTAAATGTTAAAAGTTGACAGTGATTTTCACAGATTAATAAATGTCATAGAAAGACTTAATAATAAAGTCCCTAACACCTAATCTTTAACTAAGTCTGAATAATTCTTAATAAACTAATAATACTCCCTACAACTGCATACAGCCGGTACTGAACATCATATTTGATACTGTATTTTGTATTTGACTACTACTTTTCTATTTAAATCTGATTGTACATATATATCTATTACCATTATCTTATGTATATAATTGTGTCTCATCTGAAAGGTCTATTGCTCTTTGGTTGCTTTTCCATCTATTTTTCTTTTTGTTCTTTTACCCTCTGTTTTATATTATATATTGTATATTATATTTGATGAGTGAGCTACCGTACCAAAACAATTTCCCTTGTGGATCAATAAAGTTTGTCTAAGTCTAAGTCTAAGTCTAAGTCTAATAAACTATTTGTTCATTTTAAGTGAAGTTTTTTCATGTTTTATTAAGGCTAATTAAGGTGTAGTTATTATAAAGTGTTACCATACCTGACCTTACTTCGATCACTGGTGGATAACGGTTTAAAGTGGATTCCTAATACCGGCAATCTGACAAATTCTTTTGCTTTTCAATCGATTGCTTTTGAGATTCATAATGAGATTCCCTATACATTACATTCACGACTGCCTATAGGCCGAACTTCGAGGAACATTATCTAACCGGAGGGGGTGGGATATAAATGGCCACAGGGGGCTCTGTGTGTCTTTGAAGTGAGTAACCTCTTCGCTCTCAGCAGTGCAGCAGCCATGATGGATCTGAGGACAGAGGGTCATGCAGAGGTCAGGGGTCATACCGAGGACTCCAGTCTGACCTTTGGAACTGTGTCTCCCTGATAACCTTGCCGTGGTATGACCAAGCAGAGAGTGAAGAGAAAGTACTTTTAGTCTGTATTGTTGCAGCATTGTATGGGATAGTTTTCAATGTGCTTTGTTAAACGGATTTCAGTATAAATGGCGAGTTATCAAAACAGATGTTACAACTGTCGAGTTTTTGGCCTTTTTAACCCTAGAACACTTTCGCTATAAAAAGTAACACCATCACTTTTGCCGGGCAATTTTTACCCAATATAATATACCCCCCCAAAAAAGTACTTGTCATGAAAAATAGATCAAAATATGACAACATATGATAAATTAAAGTGGGTTTCTTTTATTTTCAACTGTGGTATGTGTAACAAATGGGAAAAAACATAGGATGACCCTAAAAACATGCTCCAAAATTACAAAAAAAAAAAAAAGGGACATGTGAGACTTCCCTGGTGAAGCACAGACTCCTTGACACATGAACAGTTGCAGGAAATAGTATTTTTTTCAGTGGGTATAAATGACCAGTTGACTAAAATATTGTTTTCACCATAAGAATTCCCTTTGAAATCACCACTTTGTGATATTTATTCATAACCACTGCACTAAATAAGGACATATACACATTCCAGGACCCTATTACTTACCTATTCCTTACATCCTCTTACATTAAATTCATTACATTCTTATATTCCTCTTTCACTGTTGCCGAGTGAAAATCACCCAAAAGCCTGTAAGAAAAAGTGGGCCTTGGGGTTGGAAAACACCTACACCTTTAAAGATGTCAAAAACAATGGTGAAGCTTCCCAGGGACCCATGACACTCAGAAAAATGCAACATATTGAAAATCATGTAAATACATTTGCTCAGGTGAAAATCACCCAGCGATAGTGCTCTAGGGTTAAGGTTGACAAATATAAACGTATACTCCTTAATGGTACTGTATGTAACTTTCTGGATATGGCAAAACCTATGTATTTTCACAGAGAGACGAGATGTTTTTCCCAGGCCAAATAAGAGTCAGGTTTGTAGAGATGCAAGTCTGCTCAGAGTAAGGAGATAAACACCCACAATGAAAAAACAATGTTTGTCTATTTTTTCTCCTAAAATGTAACATATTTTTGTTTTTACATACTTTAAATATCTCTTCTTTCCATAGAGAACTGTCAGATTGAAGTACTGTGTACATATTACTGTATTATGATGAAAATTTGTCGAACAGCAGACATTAACAATTTGTTGACACCTATTTTGTTCAACCTTCAGCCTCACACAAATCAACATCTGCTAATGTAAACAGATCACCATCAATCACTACCCACAATGCTTTTTAAAGTAACTTCACAACACCTTCACGCAGCATTTAAAAGATTAATTATGTCACCTTTATCATGTCAATTAAGTATTTTTCTTTTGTGTTAATATAGCCTAGAAGTATTTATTGAAAAGCTAATAAGAATGAAAACAGTGTTCTAACTGCACCTTTGACAGACAGCTATAATGATCCATGTTCATTACAGTGGTATTTATGATTAAGTGGATGTTTATTGCCCTGAGTGGTCCTGGCCTCCTCGTAGGTGCATGTAAACATTATGGGCTGTCTCTCACACACTTAGGTGGCTCTATGGGCAAACAGCAGTGGTGTGGGAGGAGAGGCAGTGTCTCTGAAGCCCACCAACAGATGCATTCACACATATAGACTCACAATACAACGTGACAAACAAAAATAAAACAGCTCCATACATTGGCAATTGTATTCATACATACAGCCCGCGACCTTGCTCTGACAATAGCACTCCCACACTCCAATCTGTGACAGCAGAGCACAAGAAAAACATCAGATGTCCATTCTGTCTATTGAAATTGTACGTATTGCTAGTATTATCATTATATCTTGAGTATGATATGAATAAAGTGACCATGGGTGTGCAGTACATGGATTGGTATGTATGTATGGAAAGTATTGTATGGTTTTCTACATGGAGCAAATGAGATGGAATTGTAACAAGTGGTGTGTTCGCAGTATGGTGCAAGGTCCCAAGAAAAGATTAAAATGTAAGGACATCTGGTGTAAAAACTGCTCATTCACAATGCATAACAGATCCCAGATATGTTTCTTGTTAAGGCAAAATATATTATATTTAATAAAAAGGGGGGAAAATGTCAGCTGGATGCCATTATTACACGCACATTCTGGAAAAAAAATAACATATCAAGACTCAAAGTGCCCTCTCATGCACAGTAAGAGGTAAGAATTTCATTATATCCACATAGAAGAGCAACAATAAATACAAGCGTAAAATTCACCTTATGTCTATGTTTCTTCTTTGATTTTATTGTGCAGTGGTCCCTCGCTATATCGCGGTTCACTTTTCGCGGCCTCGCTGTTTCGCAGATTTTTTTATTCCAGTTTTTTTTTAGAGTGTATCAACGCGCATTGTGTTCTGCGTCCTGATTGGCTAAAGGACTGTAGACCTTTGCCGATTCGTCAGACATTCTCCTCCGTGTCTCCTGTACAGTACAGAATGCGTTCAGTTTGCCAGATTTATATAAACGTTCGATCACGCGCAGTGTGACTCTGAAGTGCGGTATGTTTGCAAGTTTTCTCTCCGACAAAACCCACAATGTCGACGAAGCGTTCTCAAATATAATCGAAGGTGGCATGTCTGTTTCTAAGAATCTTCTCGCCCCAAAAGAAAAAAGAGCGCCAAAAACTCTCCATAACCATGTTCTTCACTCGGAAAAAGACGCCTGCACCGAGGCCGAGCGGCGCCAGGACGAAGAGGCGCGGTCAGAGGGACTGTGAAATACACGTGACATTTTTTTGTTGAAAATCTACGAAAGTTTGAGTGTTTAAACGAGAGAGAAATGTGAGAAAATTTTAATGCCAGTCTGAGAAAAGTGTAGAATGTGTGTGGTGAGGCGTTTACAGCCTTAAAACATGTAGAATAATTGTAAAATATAAAGCTGACGACTTCGCGGATTTCGCTTATCGCGGGTTATTTTTTAGAACGTAACCACGGCGATAAACGAGGGACCACTGTATATGTGTTTTGTGATACCTAGGTAAACCTGTATAAAAATGTCTAGGTCTAAATAGTGCAAAAGCTAAAGCTAAAGCTGTTGAATAACATTTTGTTTCCCCAGTCTGTTCTGCCACTGCCAGTGAGGCAAACACTGCGAGGGTGAGGAGGGAGGGGGCTGTGCTATGTATTGTGCTCCTCACAGGGGGGGAGTGCCATGTTATTGAAATCTCCAAGTCCTGAAGCACTCCACTGTACTTCTCATTAAGGCACACAACATTCGCTGGGTGTCTCTTCTCTCTTTAATAATAAAACAATGCTCCTCTGCCTTTTCTGCACACTTAAAGGATTTCCTAATTTAATCAACACAGGCAGGAACAATAACAACAAAAGCATCAGCTATGGAAACATGGCCTCTGGTGTGTTGTCATACTTTTGTGCAGAACCTGTGTGGATATGGGAAACAAGTCGAAGTATGGGGGAGGAGGACTCCTTTGTCATTAGTATCATTGTGTTAAAATGAACTGTCAATCCATCAAAGTGCTGTGTAAGCGTTTTGCTTTCAACAAGTTCTTAAACTCGGAGTGACCACTGCCTGACCCCTGCAGTCATAGTGTATACACAACTGACCCCGCTTTTACCCCAAGATAGGAGCCCTACACCCTCCCCGGGCCTATTAGGGTAACATACAAGTACACACTTCCACTGTTCAGAGAGTCTACTGACCTAATGATTACCCCTCATGTCCCCCTGGCCTCCCCATCACCCCTGACCTCCAAATGACCCTTGGATGACCCCCTACACACCCTCAGAGAGACAACAGGAAGACAATAGTCAATTCACTGCAGGTTTGACATAACAGAGAGGAGATAGTGAGTAAAAGAAACAAATTATTCATTAATTTGTTAACTAAGTAATTATTAAAATAATTACAAACAATTTTAAGTATCGGAAAAATATTAAAGTTGAGTTTTAGTTTTAAAAAAGCAACTCACAGTATTTTATTTGATGCTAAGTTAAGTCCCAACACAGTATTTTCATTTATTACAGACACTGTTTTAAAGACAAAGACTTAAAGAGAAGTGTGGGCACTGATTATTTAAAAGTTAAAAGTAACTGTCGTAAATCATACTTTAGAAGCTTTGACATTTGTTGTTGTTGTTGTAGTAATTTAAAAGTGAAATTATGGCTTCATGCAAACCCTTTGTTTATAAACTGCTTAAAAAGGCATTGATTTAATCATTTGAATAGTGTTTTGAAATTTTCATAGCTTTATCATACATGATTTGTATTACTGATGTGGTTTAGTGATGTCTTGAGGACTACTGACCCTGACTGACCCTCTGCCTCTTGGTTTCACTCTCTCCTCTGGCATGTTAGCACTTTCTCTCTGGTAGTGCGTGAAGTCCCAGTGGGATTTGTAGTAGTTGTTTGTGTATGTACAGTATGGATACACAATCTGTGGCAAGCATGTACCGAGTAATGGGAATATAATTTTGTCTGACCCTGAAGAAAAACATATACAGAATGTTGAGAAATACTGAGGGGCTGGGATTTTGTGCACAATATGCGATTGCTCTATCATATTTGAAATGCAAACTGGCTCTTTTGGTGAAAGACTAGTGGGAGTTGGAGGTGCACTGCAATGGCTTCTGGGAGTAGAAAACAAACAGCGCTGTCAAAACAAATGCTTTAATGCCTGCAGAGGCTGTCCTGCACTCTGCAGTTAGCGAGACTGGTCCTGCACAGCCGGCTTAATGGGCTAATATGGATGAGAGGGCCCTTTTTTCTGCTGCTTTTGTAAGCTGAACTTTACATCAAAGACCCGTGATTAATTACTGATAAGGGGTTAATAAAACATTCATGCTTTTTGTAATTAACCACGACTCGGAGATACAGTGCACCCCATTTGCCACCATTCAGCTCCTCATTCACCCCCAGCTACGTCTTGTCTTCATCTTCTGGTGTCACTTTCTGCCTGCTTTTTTCAGGGGGTTGAAGTGAAGTGGAGTCATTAAAAGCAAGTATAGGATGGGCCAGAAGGGAACAAACACAGCCGCACATTTGTTTATGCTGCTCCCTAGGAGGACGGGCCAAGGCGGGTTTTTAATTAAAGCCTTTTGAATATTAATTTGGAAGGGTGATGGAGGCTCCAACAAGGTCAAGATAAAAAACAAGAGCTTCATCATGCTGACTTTTACAAGAACTGAACCCCCAGAAAACAAAACACTCTCATTAATTGTTGTGCCCAGGCCAATGAAAAGTTGGTAGAAAATAGCATAAAAAGTATTGTTGCATCATCACTATTGGGGTTTGTGCTACCTGAGTCAAGGGAAAGAAAGCTAAGTGTGGGAATAAACACACAAGTGCTATAGTGCTTCAGAACTGTCTATTGATAGTGATCAGATTCACTGTCATTATTATTCAGTGATTAAACGTGTGATTTAACATTAATATAAAAAGTTGTGATTATTTTTTTCAGCTCCTTTCCTGTTGTCTCTATCTCAGTCTGAGAACGCATATTTGACGCACTATTTTCTCAAGCCAGGACATTGATATAAAAAATACTGTAAGCAGGAATCGAGTCCCCACTCACTAACTGTCCCAGGAAGGGCAATACATCTGATAATTATGAGTAGAAATACACAGAGCCAAGTTTGTGAAAGTAGACTGTCCTAGCTGGGATCGCTGGTGGCTTTATAAGCACTTTCATTGGTAATTATTGATGACAGTAAACTTTTATCTTGCAAACAGTAACATTTTAAATCAGATTGGAGACTTTTAGCCACCGAAAAAAGACAGGTATCTCTCAGGTATAGATGGGTGATAATAAAATATAAATAATATACAGGGTGTCCATGAAGTCTCTTTACAATTTAAACAATTTATTACAAAGGCAGTTGTTGAGATATATTAACTAGATTTATTTTATTTGAATGAGTGTTTATTAAAGTTTTTTTCACTTCATTTAATAGACCTCTATATGGGCACCATTAGTTGCACGAAGCACATCAAGACGGTACTCAATTGTAGGATAGTCTCATTAATGGTGGCAATGGCTTCACAAATCCTTTGCTTCAAGTCAGCAATGTCCCGTACCTTTGTTTGATACACAATATTCTTTACATAACCCCATAAAAAGAAGCCCAAAGGAGTGATATCAGGTGAACGCGGTGGCCGTGGAATTGGCCCATCCCTACCAATCCATCGGTCTGGAAATGTTTGAATGAGGAAGTGACGAACATGCAGTCCCCAATGTGGTGGTGCACCATCTTGCTGGAAAACGATGGTTGGTTGTAAGTCAATCAGTTGTGGTGCCACATATTCAGTCAGAAGGTCGAGGTACAGTAAACATCTGCAGATATTGTTGCCTCATGGAAGAAATTATTTGAACATTTTAATGTGAATAAAAACTTTAATAAACACTGATTAAAATAAAACAAATATGGTTAAGATATCTCATCCACTGCCTTTTCAGTATTTTTTTTTATTGTAAAGGGACTTTATGGACACCCTGTATTACATTTTAATGGTGAGAATCAATCCTTTTTATACCTTTTCAGTATCAAAACATTTTGGTTTTGATATCAATCCACCACTATATTCAGAGCCATTGTTTCTGGGGCTTTTTATTGATTTATCGAAACCACAGAGGAGTGTTTTCTAATTTCTTATTATGGCATATGGTAAATCAAACTGACACATTTATATTAAACTTCAAGAGCAAAAAGAGATTTATTAGTCACTTTTATTACTGTAAGTAAATAAAACAAACTGTGCTTTCTAAATAGACTTTTCACATATTGGCAGCATAACTACAATTTTAAGGAAGTCCCTCTTGTGCATCCAGTGCTCTAAGCGGCTCTGATCGCACACTTGATGTACAAATAGAAAGGTCATCCACATGAATGTGTGTGTGTGTGTGTGTGTGTGTGTATCTCCAAACCCACACCTCTGTTCTGTGGATGAGGCAGCGGGATCATGTGGTTAATATTTAACAAACGCAGCAGAAATAGATGGCTTTGTGAGTTCAGAGCTGACCGGATTCTGCCGAGTGGCCTCTGTGGCACATGAAACATTTAGCACACTCCACACGGTAAATCATAGGAAATAGAAAAGTAAAGTTTACATCCAGATAGACTTGTAAAGGAGCTCCTACCACACTGGAGGTTACATAGAGCTGCTGTCTTTTCATAGAGGGTTAAAAGCATAAAGAACTGCCATATAGCTGTGGCGGCGTACTGCACTCAACATCAGACAGAGAAAAATAAATACTGAAACATCCATTTAGCACAGGGTTTTTTGTCCAGTGGTAAAGGGTTAGTATAGGGTTCACCAAAAGGTTCAATCCCTGCTCCCTCCAATGCGTGTTGTGTCATTGGGCAGCACACTTCAGTTTACAGCAGGGGTGTCGAACATGCAGCCCAGGGGCCAGATCTGGCCCTCCAAGACCTTTAATCTGGCCCTACTGATTTTTTATTAAAATATTTTAATTATATTTAAATTTTCTATTAAAATATTGGTAATTTTCTGCGCCTCTTTTCTGCGCCGTTTGGCATAGCAGCGTCTCCAGTGCCTCTGTGCGTGGCCCCTCCCACCAGAGCAGCACAAATGAAGACTCGCCTCTTTCCAAACGCTCTTAAAGGACCATCGTTTTGACTGTTGACCGTGACACCCTCATCAGCAAAATGTCAAAAATGAGAAAAGTGGACGCCGAGTGCAGGATTTTCCAAGAAAAATTGACTAATTCCTATTTGTTCATAAAGGTGAATGGGAAATCTGTACGCTCGGTGTGTTTGCTCAAGGAATATAATCTTAAACGCCACTATGAGACACTGATATTGATGCACTTGTGCAGCTAAAAGTTTCAGGAGCAAAAAGAAACCATTGCTAAATTCTGTAAAATTCTTACAAGTTAATGTTAAAACACTGTTGAAATTGCATTTTTTTTAAAAAGTTTCAGGTTGTTTATAATATTATAATATTTTGTAAAAGAAAGAGCTCATCAAATAAAAAGACTTCTGTCATAGATTTGCATTTCTCTGCACAAATATTTGGACTTGTTGCTGTTTTTGGGGTATATATGCTATGAGTTTTCTGATCCGGCCCCTTTGGGATCAAAGTAGGTTGGAAACGGTCCCCGGACCAGAATGAGTTTGACACCTCTGGTTTACAGTATCTGAGTACATATTCAAGTTAATCTGTGGTTCTATCATGTAAAGAGTTTTGAATTCCCAACAGAAGCGATGCTATGATTTTTTTCACTGTATTTTATAGGACATCCAGTCTTAACTCCAATGGGAAAATGGCAATCACAAAATGTCAAATGAGGCAACAGCAAAGCAAGGAATTCCATATTTGGGTTTATAACTGGCAGGGGGCTATGTACATGGAAGGGGTGGGCCATGTTAAAGATCCCATGACATGGTACTTCTTGATGCTTTTATATGGCTCCTTAATGGTTCCCTAATACTGTAAATGAATCCTTCTTCAAAATCAACACTCATGAGCATGAGAAAGAGTGAGAGATAAGATGAAGATGAGAAAGAGTCATAAATATCTCTCTCAAACTCTTTATTCTGGGCGTTGTTGCTTGAATGCAAATGAGGAGAAAAGAGCTGGCCAATAGTAGAGGGTTGGGGCGTGGCCAAACTCTCCGCTCAGAGCTCAGAGCCCACAGCTGATCCATTTCCTTGTTTTTGCACGGGGGAGAGATTTGAAGCGTTCCATTGAAAAATAAACACATTTCCACAGAAGATAAAATTAAACCACTGCTGTTCAAAGGTCCAGAGGCTCAGATAAAGGACTTCCGAGCCTAGAAACACTCGGACGTGCCTCCAGGCAAATAAAAAAACACATTTCGCATTGCCTAGCGCATTCGCAGTCCAAAATCTCTGGGTGGGCGTGATTTACAGAGACGCTGAGTACAGACAGACGGGGGTGGAACTGCATTTGCATTTCTTTTTTCGATCTGACGTCAATAAGGTGCCTTGTTCAAACTCGCCCGTTTGAGCTCCGATTTTTTGTAACACAGAAAAGGATCGCAAATACTCAGTTTAGACATTTCACAACTTTTAACCATGGATGGGGGGCCTAAACAGGGTAGGGGAGCTCACATTAACGTTCAAAAACCTCAGAAAGTGAAAATTTCATGCCATGGGACCTTTAAGTGAGCACCCTCATGGAAGACCCTAGCACCCCCTTACCCCCCAAGAAACTGCTGCTGATTCCCAACCATCAGGCTTGGGGAGTAACGGAATACAAGGAAGGGCGTTAAGTAAAAGGATACCAAAAAAAGGTAACTGTATTCCGCTACAGTTACAAGGAAAGAAGACATGTCAGATTACAGATACATTTAGTGAAAATGGGGATTATTTAGCAGGATTACAATTTGAAAGCATGTTATGTTATTTAATTTTTTTCATTTAAAGCTGGAGATGGAGGGAAAACAGAACAAACTGTCGTACAGACATGCGCACACACTGTGGCAGTACTATGGAACAAACTCGCAGCTGGCATGGCTTCGACCGAGAAGAACGCATTTAGCGAGTGGAAATTTCAGCATTATTTTATTTTTAAAGAAGACAAGGGGATTTTTTTCTTAATAAACTGTACTATGTAGTCAACATTTGTGCACTTTCACTGTAGGAATACAAGCTACTGTTCAAATTAACTTTCTTCAGTTTCTTTTATAATGCACAAAATGTTATTGTTTTCTTGTTGTTCTCGGATATTTGGTGTTAAAGTCATCCAAAAGTACTTGAAAGTAATAAAGATACATTACTTTAATATTATGGTTCTTGGATTACGTTACCGAATACATATTTTAAAGGGGAACTAGTAACTGTACCAGAATACATTTCTAAAGTAACCCTCCCAACCCTGCCAACCATAGACTGTATAAAGAAGCTCATGATGCTAGCTGGAATTATAGGGGCTGGAATTTATTTATGGACGAAATGCAGAGCCGGTTAATGTGAACGTTTTAAGACCAAAGACAGCAGTTACAGAGAGAGGGGTGATATTTTTCAATTGGATAAGGGAAACAGATTCAGTGGAGCCAGAAGTGGCCCCACGAACACTTCCTATTGAGAATATGGTGGCTAGCGGGTTGGCTATGTCCATTTATATATACAGTATGTTCCCAACAGAGGAAGAAATGTTATTTACTGACCCACCCAACCCTCTCTGTTTGAATGATACATTTCCTAACTGGGACTGGATCGAAAAGTAAACTACCATATTTTCCAGATTATAAATCGCTCCGGATTATAAATCGCACCAGCCAAAAAAAAAAAAGCATAATAAAGAAGGAAAAACATATATAAGTCGCACTGGAGTATAAGTCGCATTTTTGGGGGACATTTATTTGATAAAATCCAACACCAAGAACAGACATGTCATCTTGAAAAGCAATTTAAAATAAAAATAGAATAGAGAACAACAGGCTGAATGCTAACGGTATGCTAACGTTACATGACGCATAAACAACGAAGCTTTTTTTTGTTTTCTTCATTTCAGTAAAAGTAACCTCCGCTTTTCGCCAGTCCCTTACAAGTTTCTCGCTAACTCCAAACTTTCTTTCTGCTGCTCGATTACCATTTTTGGCTGCATATTTCACTACTTGCAGCTTGTAATCTGCAGAATATGATTTTCTTTTTGGTGCCATTTTTATTCAGCCCTTCTCAGTTGTTTTTATAAGTTACCGCCAATGTTGAAATTATCAACACAGTACTAGAGCGCCCTCTTGCAGTTTAGTGTGAAAATAACATGTGAAATGATATTATAATGTGTTAATAATTTCACACATAAGTCGCTCCAGAGTATAAGTCGCACCCCCGGCCAAACTATGAAAAAAACTGCGACTTATAATCCGAAAAATACGGTATTTCATCACGTCACATTTACAGTAATAACTAAAAGCATTACACTTTTTCTTTCCAAGTGCACAGCTGAAAGACAACTTGTACACAATTCTTAAAGGTCCTATAATTTGTTCTGTCGTTGTTGCCGTTGTTGTTGCTGCTGCTGTTGTTGCTGCTGCTGCTGTTGTTGCTGTTGTTGTTGATGCTGTTGCTGCTGTTGTTGCTGTTGTTGCTGCTGTTCCTGTTTTGTTTTTGTTTGTTTTTTTTCCCCTGGCGGCACGGTGGCTGAGTGGCTAGCACTCATGCTTCACAGCAAGAAGGTTCGGGTTGCCCGGGCCTTTCTGTGTGGAGACTGCATGTTCTCCCCGTGTTTGGGTGGGTTTCCTCCGGGCACTCCGGTTTCCCCCACCAACCTAAACATGAGCCATAGGTAAAATCCTCCAGCTTAGGGCCTGACCAAAGCATAAATAACAAAACAAAATCATGGGGATGGTCCCCGGGTCAAATATAGAAACAACTTCTCCTGTGCGAGATCAATAAAGGTCAATCTTCTAATCCTTGACCACTGTAAGGCGCTTTGTGCTACAATTTTGTATGAAAAGCGCCTTATAAATGTTTGATTGATTGATTGAATTTGTAAAAAATATTCTTGTGAGCTTTAAGCAATCTTGTAATGCTGTTACCTCATCAAAGACATCCCCAGAGTTGTGTTTTGATTCACTCACACATGTTTGAACAAGTTTTTTTTTTGTTTTTTGTTTTTTTTATTAGTTAGTCTGTTCCACCTTATGATGTTATGAAGAAGTAGTTTTCAAGTAAACAGCAGTTATTTTGTTAAGTAGAGACTGGCAATTCCAGGGCTGGAATCATCCAAATTATTCTAGTGAAGGTGTATGAAGTTTAAAAACACAGTAGAGCACTAGTGTAATTTGGGCCCTTTAAGAACTGTTCTTAACCACAGATTTACCCTGCTGAACTAAACAAAATAATACCATGAGACTGAAGAAAATTCACCCATAAGATATTCTGTTCCACATATAGATCATGAGACGTCTTGCCCTACATTCATGATTTTAAAAAACAAACAGTTGCAGCTTACACTAGATTATTGCGAACAAGAACTTCTCCCAGTGTAATTTCCTCCCTCTTGTGTTGAAATGAAAGCATCTGGTGTAGAAGTTTGCGAGCTGTTTGTGGTTGCTTTTGGAGGCAGCACATGTGCAGTACCTGTGTGTATGATAAATCTGTTCTCCTCTATAATCTATGTGATTCCAAATGTGATGTATGTGAGTGTGAACTTTGAATTATGACCCAAACGCCGCCTCGTAAATCTCAGCTCTCCCAAACTCTCTCGGAGTATACACTCTCCCACTCTCGGCTCCGGTCCGCTCATAAATCTCTGCAAACTGGAACGGAGCTGCAGACTTGTTCTTTCTCCTCAACAAATACAAGACTTTGGATAGACAAAACAACAGAGGAAAAGACTATAAGCAGACGACACGTTTTCATTAAATCTGTTTGAGGAAAGAAATGATTACCAAATTTGGGGTGTCAAATTCTTCATCGACTTAGAAAGATTTTCTACATTCTGTTATACTCATCACCAGTTATTATATTTTTGGATGCAATGCTGTACTTCTATGAGATCTCACATTCTAATTTATTATTATAGAATTATTGAAAATGTCTATAAACATTGCAGCAATACTCAAAACACATTAAGTATTGTGTCTTTCTCAAAAATGATGTGTCATGATATATACCCCCCATTATACATATACAATATAAGTATTATACTTGTATATCGTAGGTTATCATCAAATTACAATCAAACAAAATGGTCACCTGATTAAGGCATACTATGGATAAGATTCAATATACATACAAACACAACACAAACAGCTTTTATTCTCAAGCACACCATTCTGTATGTAATATAACAAGAACTATATAATATATTATTTGGGCCTTTTTGCCCAGCAGCAGCTCTCAGACTGACACCTCAGACAAACACCTCAGATTATACATGTAAAAATACTGTGAGCAGGGATCAAGGCTCCGCTCCCTGAGTGTAGAGCACTACATCTGATTATTACGGCTAGGACAGTCTACTTTCAAACTTGGCAAAAACATACTTATCCAAGTTTGAAAGTAGGCTGTCCTAGCTGGCTGTGTGGTTGGGTTAATGTTAAGAAGAACCCTAATAGTTCTGACTAAATGAAGGCCTGAATTTTCATTTCACATCTGAGAGTCATGCAGAAGTTTGTCCTATTACCTTGCCTAGAAAGGTTTAGCTAAGTATTTTTTTTCAGGCCTAATTAAGAAAATTTAAGTAAAAAGCTAAGAGTTAAGGTAAGCCAGGTGTATTTGAGTCCAAAAAGTAACTTGTATACTGTATGTCAAGGCTATTTTGACCAAGTTTTTAAAGCATGATAAAAATGTATTTTCAAATCTAACTCAACTTAGTTTAAGTCAGTGCTTCTCAAATAGTGGGGCGGGCCCCCCTGGGGGGGCGTGGCGTGATGCCAGGGGGGGCGCGTATGACCCTGGGAAACATGTTTTTTTGCTGTACTGTACTAGAACTAAGTGTAATTGCACATCAACAACAGTAGTTGGCAGTGGCGTTCTCACATGCGATTTACGCACAGTCTCACCATTAACAAAACATCCTCTGTCACAGAAAAAACACGTATATTCCACTGAGTCGTGTCCTTTAGTCCGACAGAAGCTGACGCATCAGTGGCACAAGGAGAGAGCGTTTTTTTTCAGTGCTTTTAGCTTATGCAAATGAGGTGGTTTTAAGTTTTATTTCTGTAAAACGTAAACAAATGTGCGCAAAGCATTAAAAACACATTAATATTTGAGTCCTCAGTGCAGTCTTTGTTGTAAGTTTCTTTCTTTTTTTTGTTTATAATGTTAATAAAAGGATACAATGGTGTTCTCATAACAATTTTCTAGACAAATAATACTATTTATAGTCGCGCACAGGAAGGGGGGCGTGAAATTTTTTCTTCTTCCTAGGGGGGGCGTCACAGAAAATAATTGAGAAGCACTGGTTTAAGTCAAACTTATGAACCCTAAACTTAACAAAGTCCATGTTAAATGAGTTTAACTAGGCCTACATGTAGGAATAGATTAAGCTTGGCTTTACTGTATGTCTTTAGCAAGTCACTAATTGCATTGAAAATTACTATGTGAAAAAATTAAACCCTAAAATAGTTAAAATATCCCCAAATGCTTCATGTTAGCAACCATTAACTTCAAGTTTCTTTAATAACACTTGCAGCATTACTGGTACATGGCCTTATCACATAAAGCATACCATTACCAAACCAAACCAGTCCAGTTTAATCATACTCCTGTGGTGTAAAATCAGGGTGTCGATACTACACACAGCTTGCGTTTAGTGTACCCCAGCACCTGATATGCTTCATTATGATTGCCATCTCTGACTGGTGCTTTTTTTTTTCTTTTTTTGCTGTCGTGTAGAACGGTGCTATATGGAGTAATTAGCCTGTGAGTGTGTCTGCTGTGGGTTTACGGGACACCGCCTTGTCGCCTCCATTACGCCTGACATTCATCGCTCATCAGTCCACTCACAGATGATGATGATCAACATACGGAGCATCATCGCCGCTAATGAGATGCGCTTTGCTGATGGCAGCTATTCGTCGAAATTCAAGCGGAAAAAAACACGGAGAGGAAGAAGAAAAAAGAGACGTCGACAGGAAGGCACATTCGGACAGCACTCATCGTTCAATCTAATGGCATTAACTAAGATTCATTAAGCAGACGCCATCTTTTGTCCTGGAGAAATCTGGATGTTGAGTTAGTTTGTTTCACTTCCAGATACTCAATATTATTTGTTCATGCTTGCAAAATGAATGGGTTTCAAAAGGGAAGGTTCACTCTGTGTCATTATCCATAGCGGAAAACAAATTCACAAATGGCTTGCTCCTGGATACGTGTCAGTTTGTGTGCATTTGTATGTGTGTGTGTGTGTGTGTGTGTGTGTATGTGTGTGTGTGTGTGGGTGGGTGTTGCCGGTGCAGACGGGGTGCTCATCATCTCCTGGAACGATTGATATGAACATTCTGTCACTCACGGGCAGCACAGATGGCTAATTTCCGCAAAAGAGCAGATTTGAGCCAGGTTTTAAGAACGAAAAAAAAAAAAAAAGATCCAAATGGCAGTTTTTCAAAGTGCGTGTGTGTGTGTGTTTTGGGGTTGTGTGTGTGAGTGAGTGCCTATAATGTAGCGGGGGTTCAGTCAGGCTTGACCACTGACAGATAAAAGCTTTGTGTTGTTGAGCTGCCAGCCCCAACATGGCGGCCTGTCAGAGTGTGACTGAGCAGTGCGATCCCTGAGTGCATGTGTGTGTGTGCTAAAACCTCCAATGGTTGCCCACAGCTGCGGAGCTCTTCCAAAGTGCTAACATTTAGACAAACAAACCCCGCTCCACATCCATCGCGAAAAGGAGAGAGAGAAATCCAGATAACGCCACTTCAATGGCCATTTAACACTCGCTCCTCTCTTGGCTAAAGCTGTACAGAGGGACCAGTGAGGGGTTTTGACAGGATTATGGTGCTGTTTACAGTAAATAACCAATTTAATGACCTTTGGCAAGCTCTAGGCTTCAGGCCAGAGGCTCAGAGGCAGAAAGAGAAACACAAATGCGAGTCATCTGGTGGAGCAGCTATTAGGAGTTTAGTCGAGGTATTTTGGAGCTTGTGATGCCATCAGACTTGGCTACACACTGAAATACTTGAGCAGAAGTAGCACATTTGCATCAGAAGAACTGGGAGTTTCATTAAACACTGACTGTTGGAGCTGGACTGTGGCTAGAGGGGCCCTGCCAAATCCTCAAGAGTGACTCTGTGAGCCGCAGGGTGCACATCGAGGCTAGGGTGCATTTCTTATGCCAAATAATGTACATAATTATTCTTGTCATATGTTTGTGTCATGCTTTGAAACTAGTAGAATAACTATGGGCTTTCTGGGCATTATACTCCCTGGATAGTGTGGGCAAAAGGCTCAGAGACACACGCAAACATCCACTCACTGTTACACAATTTATAATACACAATTCACGTATGTTTGCCAATATTTTTTAAAAAGATAAACAATATAGGAGGGCAGTCAGACTCTAAAGATAATGCAAATCCTAGAACTTCTTTAATACTGTACACAATGTTCCTTTTAATGGTCACCAAAAAGGTAAATAAATAAATGTATGAAGTGAATTGAAATGTTCTTTAGATATAAATTATTTTACACAACGTGCTCTATTTGATTTTTGTTTTGGAGCATAGAATTGACCTGAGACTCCTTAAACTATATAGGAAAATATACAGAAAAACAGGAAATATCTGTCTAGCTGTGTCTGTATGTTTTGTATGTAATTTATATGTAAGGTGCAGTTATCCTTTTGGGCTCCATGGAGTTGTAATGCCACCAGGCCATGATAATGGTCAAATCTATGGTGAGACAACTCTACTCATAGAAACAATGCATGGATATCTGAATTATTTTCTGCAATTAATATGCATGTATTTGAATAAAAGCAAAATGTATACATTAAACAGAATCCATGGAGACAAAAAGGTAGCAGACCCTCCACCAGAACAGTGTGCACATTTAATAATGATAAATAATGTAACTCTCCTGTGCAAATGTATGTGTTTGAGTGAGTTCATTGAGGCAAACGCTTCCACACTGCACTGCCTGTCCTTGCCCTTGTCAACATGGCGCATTCTGTTATCCCTCACCTGGCAGACAAAGGCACGTCTTACAGGAGGGATCAGCGCTCTCCTTTGCAACTCTGCAGATTCACTCCATAAATCCTAATTACACCTCCCTCCTGCCCCCTCCCCCCGCACTTTCCCCGCTCCACAAATAAATGGTCAGAAAGTGTAAAACATCTGTTCTGTGCATCATCTCCTCCTCAGTCACTGCTGCGTAGGTAAATCATTATAAAGGCTCAAGAGTCCAGGAAGTTAAATTTGACTCATAGTGAAGCATGACTTTAGCGGCATTACACAGCACATCAGCGGCTAGTCAAGTATCATTTACATCATTTCTGAGTTTAGGCTTTTTACAGAAAGATGAATATTTCATGCATGCATTCAGTAAACAGCTGTGTTTTGTAATATTTTAAAATATTTACTTATATACTCTATATACTATTTTCTGATATATGTTGTAATGTTGTTTCCACATCACAAAAACGTACTTGAGTTGTGTTTTCACGTTTAACACACAACTCCTGCATATTTAGGCTGAGTTCTTCTCCCAAACACTCTTCCACCTTGTGATGTCATGTGGTAATACAGGCAGTGCTCCACTGTGTTTTTACACTCCATTG
Organism: Paratrypauchen microcephalus; assembly: GCA_036785185.1. Taxonomy (NCBI): domain Eukaryota; kingdom Metazoa; phylum Chordata; class Actinopteri; order Gobiiformes; family Gobiidae; genus Paratrypauchen; species Paratrypauchen microcephalus. The sequence goes on along the minus strand of JAVJIX010000002.1, from coordinate 17,138,942 downwards.
ACCTTCATTGGAATCATTTGGATGATTTCAGACCTGGAATTGCCTATATCTACTAAACAAAAGGAAAAAGAAGCTGTTGAACTACTTCATGACGTGAAAAGTCCCTCAGTCGTCCAGGTAGAATCCATGATCAAAGGAGAAGTTCAATTTGTCAACTGGACAAAGTTTGTTTGGTTGAAAACGTTTCGCCGCTCATCCGAGAGGCTTCGTCAGCTCTGGCCCTCAATTGGGCCAATGAGGGCCAGAGCTGACGAAGCCTCTCGGATGAGCGGCGAAACGTTTTCAACCAAACAAACTTTGTCCAGTTGACAAATTGAACTTCTCCTTTGATCATACTTCATGACATCACAAAGTGGAAAAGCACATTTTGAGATTTGGAGATGTAGACTGACTAATAAAAAAGAATTAATCAAGCAAGTGTGAATGAAACAAAACACAAACTCTGGATATGTTTTTGAGGAGTTAACAGCATTGTAACATGGCTAAAAGCTCACAAGAGTCAGTTTGGCGTAATGTAGGACTTTTAAAGTATTACTTCATTTATTTCCAATTATCTATGTATCTATGTATTAATTTAATGTAAAAAGAGCAAAACAGTGAATCTTACATTACTTTTTTAAAAATTAATAATCAGAAGCATAGCCTATATTTTATTAGTAGTGCAAGTAGTGAAAGGCATTATTAGTCATAGCTACTGCTGTAGTCTACATGTAATAATAGGGTCATGTGCATGTTTTAAAATCATATTAACTCCATAAACATATTCAAAAGAGAGGGATAAATATGTTCTGTAAAAAGTAAGAACACCTGGTTACACTGCAGGTTCACAAACAAAATAATGCAAATAGCAAATTACCCAATACTAATAAGTGACCTTTTATACTCTTAAATAAACATTTAAACAACAATAATGAGTATTTGCATTAGGTCATGACATTCAACCCCCACATTCCGAGGAGTTTTCTTTTCTTGAATGTGTTCTTGGCTGTATTTGAATACAAGCACATAGACAGCCCTCACGCTATTGACAGGCTATAGTTGTTTACTTGTGTGTAAAAAAGCAGATGGCCTGACCATATTTGATGCTGGGGAGGCGGGGGCCAGGTTCACTGTGTGTTTGCTTGTGCGGCGTCTGCTCATTTATTTGCCCTCGTCCTTTTCTGCCTGTCTCCTCTCCCCTTCTCCCTCTCTCCTCTCCTCTCTCCTCTCCTTTGCTGCTCGGGCCTGCACGCAGACAGGAGGTCAGGCCATGCCACTCCGCTCTGCCTGCTGTGAGCGCCGGGTCACCGCACTAGACAACACCGCCAACTGTTCCATATTTGAAAAAAGTAATGTTCTGTTGTGTTTTTGTCTAAAATGTATTATTTGTTACTAATGAATCTACCAACGCTGGTATAGAACAGAGAGTTATGCTTCAAACGACACTATATCATTTTACTGGTGGAGGTCTGCTGTCTCCATGGAGATGTCATTGCTTTGCCTAATGTACCATAGTATGGCATTACAATTATATTTTATGCATTTATACAATTACACATGTGTTTATTGCTCAAATACACCTTGAAAAATATGCATTCTGTGAGTGGGTCACCTCTCCAATAACTTTATTTTCTTCATGGAGCAGGTGGCTCACCCTCCACCAGGAAAGTCACACAGTCACTAAGTCACTAAGTCTTTGTAAAAAGCCCTAATTAAGGCAATGCAAATGAGATAGACAGTATAAATGTGCAGGCCACTTGAGCTGAACAATTTGGCACTCCTCTGTCAATGTTGATCATGAATATTCAGTGTCATCTCAGTTTGAGACCAAACACAGAGCACGGGCTCAGTATAGTGTGGACTGGAGAAGGCTGTGATTCACTGTTGGGTCATGGGGTTAGTACAGCATAATAGGAAGAGAATATTCATAATCCCACTGTAAAGCTGTGTAGCTCAAGTAAATGCTCAAGTCATACGCTGTGGATTCATACATACAAGCATACAAACATACACAAACAGGCATACTAATGACACTATATGCACCTGACAAAGCCTGCACTTGAACTGATCAAATCTTATCTTTTATGCAACAACAAACCCCCATTCTATCTCATCTGATAAACTGTCAGCTGTTAACATGCCCAAAGAGAGTACACCACACACTCTGGCTATTAGAACACTCACACAAAGCAATCCCTGCACTAATAGTATCCAATATTTCCCAAAATGTTATTATTGCACAATAAATAGCTGAAATAGTCCCGGCTGGTACAAGAGGCAACATGGTGCATTAGCGTCATGGGATGTTATTTGAATAGACTGGTCTGTGAAGCTATTCTTTTATCACTCAATGTTGGTGTACAATAGTCAGTACTGACAGTTGACTTAAAAAATATCTTATCTTATTGGAAGGTAAAAATGATCACCCTTATATTAAAAAATATGAAATGTTTTAATATAAGCCTCTCGGATGAGTGGCGAAACGTTTTCAACCAAACATACTTTGTCCAGTTAACAAATTTAACTTCTCCTTTTATCATGAAAAAATGTAGTTTTAGTAAGTAGTCCAGATGTACTCAAATCAAGATAAAATTCTCAATTCAAGCAGATTTCTTCAAGAATGTTTTTTCAGTGTTTTGGTTTTTGTCTTATGTTTTTTCCATCAGCACCATCCCCTCCTCACTGGCCCTGTCTCCTGCCTCTCACCATAGCATAGTCCTCTCCAGACAGCAGCACACTGGAGGGCTTTAAGGTAATTGTGCTCAGGGCTTCATTTTAGTGCTGCTCTCTCTCATGTGGAATCATTATCCAGCCTAACAATTACAGGCTGCTCTAGTAATTGATCAGAAAACTGTCTCAGGGAGGTTAAAAGGTATTAAATATCACCACTTTCTTAATTTACTGTGCCTGTCAAATAGAAAAGAAGGCTAAAGAGGAAAGAAAATGAGTCTTCAGTCGCTTCTTCCCTTTTTTCAGCTTAATAATGACCGCCAATTAGAGTTTGTCTCTGTTACCATGCAGAGCTCTAATGCAGGTCTGCCGGTCCTTTGGCTAATTCTGTGTACAAGGGGTCAGGAAGATTTTAGTTTATTGTCTTTGCATTTTGTGTGCCCCTATTGTGTGTTATGTTTGTATGTTGTTGTTTTTTTGCACATTACTTTGACCAAATTTGAAATTCTAATGAGTCACCTCAAGCAATTATTGCCCACTTTAGTGCTGACCCTACAAGATGAGGAGGTCAGAGAGTGCTTCTGTGGCTCTGTTTGCATCCTCATGTAGAGGGAAATTTTCAAAATTTGAATAAAACAGGATGTTCACTCTGATCTAAATGGTTTAGTGGATTCTGATCAGTAGCTCGTTCTGCTACCATGTTAAATGAGTTAAGTAATGCAACAACATCTAAATTGAATTTACAATTTAAATTCATGTTACTCTATGTCATAGATTTTCAAAGCAACGAGACATTAAAGGGCCCATGGTACGCTATTTTCTGATCTATATTATGATGATGTTCCCTCAACAAAAACATACCTGGAGTTGTGTTTCTTTTCATTTACACATGATTAACACAAAAATCCTGTTTAGGCTGAGTTCTTCTATCAAATAGAAAACATCCACCTTGTGATGTCATGTGGTAATGCAGGATGTGCTCCACTGTGTTTTTAAACTCCATACACCTTCACTAGAATCATTTGGGTGATTTCAGCCTTAGAATTGCCTATCTCAACTGAACAAAATTTAAAGGGTAGCTATTAAATGTAAAATTACCACTTCATGACATCACAAGGTGGAGCAGAACATTTTGAGCTTTGGAGATGTAGACAGACATGCATTTTCTGTTGTTCTGACCATAAGAAGTAACATGCTTAGTGTGATCAGAGCAGTTGTTGACAAAAGAGAAAAGGTTCAGACAGAACTTTACAGATAGCATCTTGTATCACAACCCCATTGAAAACCTGTACTCTGGCTCTGGCCCCTCCTACAGAGCACACTCGACGATGATGGGCTGTGGGCTGGGGGGGGGCTCAGGGAGAGAGGGTAACAGCAGGGGACAGGAGGGGACAACGGGGTGAGCGACGCCTCTCGCCTCTCAAATCAACTCCATTTTTTTCATTAGCTCATATCCTTGCCAGGCTTTACAGCTGGCTGATCAGCAATCAGCGGCCGTTTGTTTCAATCAGGAGCACCTCCAGTGTTACTGACAAGGTCTGTTTAGAGAGAGAGCCAATCAGAGAGAACCACGGAAAGGAGCAAAGAAGGGAGGAGGGAAGGAGGGAGGAGGATGTCTTTACCTTAGCAGCACACAGATGAAAGAGGTGAAGCAAGGGACATGCAAATACAAAATGCTCAAAACACTGGCAGTTTGAGATACAGCGGTTTGAACAATACAGTCAAGTGTACTCCAAATGAGAAAGTGCTCCTGTCAGTAAAGGAGCAACAGAGTAGATCTAATTTTATTTCTATGTGCAGCTTGTTCAGTGAAGAGATTCACTGCTACAAGGCACTCTGTGTGTTTCAGCAAACACCCATTCTTCCCTGTATTTCTATTAGTTTGATTTAAACCTGTTAAATAAACAAGCATGTTTATGTAACAACAGCCTACAAAACTTATGTGCTTAGATAAAACTTGGATAAAAATGACTAAGAACTATTTCAGTGAAGGAAAATCCAATATAATGATATCCCTCCTGCCTCTGCAGTGAGTGACCTCTTCAGACTCCGAGCTGAAAGAGTGAGTGGAAATAGATGAAGGATGATTTAAGGTGGGGGAGAGGCAGCGTGTGCCCAGGGAGGCCTTGTGCCTACTGAGCGTGCCCAATGAGTGTCGGAGACTGAGGCGTGTTGGATCTATAAGCAAAGTATTTATCCTGCCAGAGCCTGAGAGATTAGCCTCAGCAATGGTGATTTATCCCAGTGCACAGCCATCCTTTACCTCTACACACACCCTCTTCTCTCTCTTCATTCCCGGTGGATTGTGTCTGTCAGTGGGCCCTGATGCCCAGTTAGCCTCCAGCTATGATATTTGATCATAGTAACTACTGACTCTGTCACCTCCATTTCTTTTCTGTTCAGATACATTATATATAAGGCTGCAGAGACTTGGATGTATGGCGAGAGGGGCCAGGAATCATATGGAGATGGATTAAAACAGTCTGACGAATCGAGGCTCAGGCGCCTGACACGTCCCACGCAGGTTTATTTAGTCCTCTGACAAGTTACTTGTCTCCTGTATAAACAGGACACTAGTGAAATATAGTCCAGTCATCACATTTATTATGGAGCTTTAAGATACAGTTAGGCTGTAGGAGAATGGGGAATCACTTGGAAATGATGGGCTACAGAAATGTACCATTATGAATAGGCAGGTGTGGAAAAGTGTAGGTGCAAGACTTGGAAGTTATCAGTTAGTCATTAGGTGCAATGTAGAGGACCATTCCACCATCAGTTTGTATGGACACTGAACAGTTCTTTATCCAGATGCTTAGCTACTTTAAACATTTCAGAAAAACGTTTGTCATTTTATTTAATATAAGATTCTTTATACTTTAAAATGACTATATATTACGTCAAAATTCATCTCACAATGGGAAAGGGACTAACTGACATATCTGATCTTTGGCATAGGCCGCAGCTGCACCAATGCAGCGTCCTCTCCTATTGTCAGGTGTGGTGATCAGCCTTGCATTACTCTTCTATTATGAGGAACAGACAGAGGGATGTGGGTTTTCCTGTCCTTCTATTGTTTCCCTGTGCTCCTGCTGCCCTCATGCCACTGTTGTAATTGGCTAAGCTCAGACAAATACAGTGTGACAGCTAAAAGCAGCAGACAAGTTGGGACATTATGCTAATTATGAGATGTCATTACATCTTTAAGGGGATGGCTGGTGGATCAGTGGAAGACCAAAGAATGAAGCTCATTCCATTAGATAGCCTCTCCCCTTGGCCCTCTTTCTTAATCTCACCCCTGACATAGGCACCCTAAAGCCCTGTAATTGTCTACTCTGACCCACTTATCCAAATACATCACCACCATGGCTTTGCATATATCAGCTGTTATGCAACTGGTAAAAGCCATATCGGTGATGTTGAAGACTACAGCCTCAGTAAGATAACAGTAGTCATGCTTTGTTTTATTTTATTATTTGTGCCTCTCTTGTGCTCGTTCATTCTGCTATGCCATGTCAGTTCCAAGGAGGTCAAAGCCAGTCCCAACAACTGTGGCTCTTTTGGCACAATGAACAATGACCAGATTGGAAAGTTGATATTTTATTGCTGAAATGCCCCGAGATGCAGCATCTCGTTTTAGAGGTGTATGATGATGACGTATGCTGAGTTAACACAGAAAGTATTATGTATTCTGTATCTTTCATTAACGTCTGTGTATGTGGACGTCAGCCTATAGAAAGCTTCGGGATGTTTGTCCCAAAGATCAAAACAAAGACCATTTGAAAAGCCCCCCTTTGTATCAAATCTGTTATTATGGGCATTTGCACATTGAGAAAATATCTCAGAGGATCTTATACTAAGAACTGAAGAGTTTTGCTGTGTTTAGAAGGCCAGCAGTGGATTATGTAAACAGATTTCTGTCTTCTATAATGCAGTAAATACCTTTTCCCACTCATGTCCATTTCTTATTCACAGGCAGCCACAGAGCATTCATCTCTCACTAATCTAACCATGGGGATCCCTCACAGTTGTGTCCCCGAGTAGCAGGAGCTGTCAATATGGACAAGGTTAGTGAACTCAGGGCCATAACAAGGCAGACCACCCACTCCCAGCACACACAAGCTCCCCATGCATCCTTCCACACTGCACATGCCACATACACTCACACAGGGTGGTTTTGATCACATGCAAGGACCGTGCCCAGATTATCCTGGGATAACATGCAAGGTGGCTACAAATGTGCATGTCGTTGTCAAAGTAACACATCTGAATATTTCTTTTGTGTGGTAAATAATTTGAAAAGAGTCGAATGGGATACTACAGCTTCCAAAAGAATTGAAATTCTTTAATTATTTTGAACCATATAAGCTTCCAGCACAACTAGACTAAAATAAAGCTGTTCAAACCCCGCTTGGACCAGTACATACTGTTGTGTCCTTAGGCAAGACATTTCACCCACCTTACCTCCAGTGAGTGAGTTTGGGAAAGTGAGTGCAGGAAAATGGAAAGTTAAAACTCAGTGTAATTACCTCATCTATGTTTATTAACATTCCCTAATAAACAAACCAAATAAAGCAGTCTAAATCAAGATTCAAGATTGTTTATTTGTCATATGCAGAACCAACACAGAGTCAACAATGCAATGAAATGCTTAGGATCAGAAGAACCGTTGACTTGCTAAGATAGTCAGAAGTACTAATAACATGCAATAATTGTACATGGTAAAAAAGCCATGACATTAAATCATGATTTGAACATCAAAAGCCATCATCAAAAAAGACTAGTCCCCATTAGTTATGCCTGTACCACAGTTTGCGAAACACTGATGTAGCTATATTGTTAATTGAATTTTATCCAATACATGGGCCCCCCGTGGCATAAGGCTCAACGCAGCAAATAATTAACCTTTCATTTTCAGCAACGTCGTATTATATTGACAGAAATGTGTCAAGGGACATGTATTGATGAAGTTCATCTGGAGCAAAAATCTGGTTGTATAAACTTGAGCACATGTCTGTCAATGTGTTTCACTGCCCATAATTGAGATTAAAACATAGAAAAGTCCACAGAAGAATCATTGAGGCGATAATAGGATTATTGTTTGTTGTTTGTTTGTTATGGATGACGGATTAAAGAGAAAAAGCTGGGGTTAAACGCGGGGAAGATTAGCACAGGGCTGCGTAGTTATCGCCTTGCTGTTTCATAAAATTAGCAAATGCAACAGACTGAGAGCTCATTTGCATGTGGAGATAACGCTGGCATTGTTGTATGAGTGTTGCTGCTAATTAGAGGTTGTATGAATACTGTTATGATGAATTAAACCCTTCATCATTAACACTGGGAAGAGGAAAAAAGCTCACAAATGATTGGTCGAATCTGGAGTAGAAAAAAAGAGGAGTTAAAAATTATTTACAGGGTGTCAAGTTGACTGACATCCCCGCCCGGAAAACTCGTCTTTGGAGAATATCAAAGTGGGTTAACCCGCTCACTGAAGTATTATGAGATTTAATAAGTTTAAGGGCGTGACTTGTATTTAGGATTGCTTTAGTAGTACAGTAGTAGTATATGTCTGCTACTGTAAGAGTGTTTGCGTTATCTAAAGTGGGTAATTAAATAGCAGAGTGGAATTGTCATTTGGTTTTAATTATGTGCCACAAATGAGGAAAGCAGTCAGCCCTATCTCCCACCTTTTTCTCATGCATTCCTTGTGCACTGGTCCTTCAAATATATCATCAGTGAATATAAAAGAAACTTAAATATAGTTGGAAGTTATGCAATCTGATGATAGTAGTCAGAGCAGCAGTGGGAGGGTACGCGGGGGGGAGGTAAAAAGGAGAGAGTGCTAATTAAAGTCAGCTCTCTGTCAGTTCTGGTGGATAAACACTTGAGGAAGCTTTGCAGATAGGCGTCAGATGCCTTTGTGTCAGGGAAATCTCTCTTACGTGAGACGCACTTCGCAAAGGGTGACAATCCCGCGAGAGCGTCTGATAAGGACCCCGTCTGTGCCTCTTAAAAAGCCACAACAGGACTCATTAAGGACCAAAGTCACAGATATGCCCTTCTCCTGGAGTACTATTGGCAGAGACAAAAAACAAACAGCTCCCAGCATTACTGTAGGTATGTGTTTACCAGTGTATTTTTTTTAATGACAAGATTCAATATTTCTAAGCAAAACAAAATATGTCTCAATTTAACCATTCTTGAGGTTGAAGTGGTGTAAACACTAAATTATTAGATGTCACAAAGCTACCTTGATGATGGTTATAACAGGGTATATTTCATTGTATATCTGTATGTCCAACTATTCAGAATATGCAGTTGTTGTACCGGTGCTTTGTAGCAGTGTTTAAACTGAATGACTGTACTGACCACCAGTCTGTAGTTTTCCACTTCCAATATGTTTCAAAATGCAGATCTGTGTCGAAACAGTTGAGATAACCCTTCTATATCCCCTTGATGCCTTAATTTATTTACAAATCTTTAAAAAATAATAATTGTCAGTGTTCTTGCTTTGCTAAATGAAGTACAGATTATTCATTTTTCTATAGCACATATTGTATAGCACATATTGTAAATATAATTTTGTAGCTAATAAGCAACAACAGGCACTTAGGTAAAAATGGTAAATATATTTAAATTACAAAATTAATGTACAAATAAATCAAAAATTGAAATTACAAACCATACATTTGAACAATTAACAGGATTTTGGTTTTGTAACACTATAACACCAAATTTTATAAATAATCTCATATCTCAAACCCCGTTGGCGCTGGTCACAGGAAGGGCATCGTTGCCATTTTCATTGGCATCTTCATCACTGATGCTCCTGCTGCTGCTGTCATCTCCTGATGTAGGAAAAAAATACTTAAAGAAAAAAGGAGACAATTTATCTACATAATAAAATCATGTACACACGGTTACATTTATAAATATAAAGTCAGTTACAGCATTATTATTACTGCTATTTTCATCACCTGGTCTGGTGTAGTCCTCATCATCATCCCCACTGTCACTGAGACATCATCATCATCACTTTCCACAGGTACAGGGTCCACCTTATGGTCGCTTTGCATAAAACATAGACAGCTTCATTTTGTTCTGTGTAAAATATAGAATATATATATATATATATATATATATATATATATATATATATATATATATATATATATATATATATATATATATATATATATATATATATATATATATATATATATTCCAGAATGCTATTTTACTATTATAGAAATTGGTAGAATTGTGTTTTCTAAAACCCATGCTTGTTGGCACTGAAATCGATCTAAATACTACTAAAATGCACTCATTATTGCTGTATGTATGCAAGCTATAGAGGCTGACGCAGTTAGCCCTAGTGGCCGGATGTCGCTAATTCATTACAAACAGAAACCTTCAAATAACTCAAAAAGTATCATTCACATAAAGTCGATTCCAATATATAAGTTGAAGATGGAGTCAATACACTGGTACATATTTTTATCTTAGTCCAACTTACCTCATGTTAGAAAGTTTCTCCACGTTTTCAGCCTCAAAACGGAGAATGGCTATTTCAGCTACTTAGCTTCCATAACCCGGATGTTGTTCAGCCACTGAGCGGTCCTACAAGAAACAAGTGCATGCAAAAGGTTCCTAGGTGTGTCCTGACCATGACCCGGCATCAAGGGGATATAACCGTTCAAAAAAAAGTCCACACATAGTTGAATGCCTAATATCAGGTTAATCCTTTTTAAGCTTTTGCTGGTTATTGCCACCCTGCATTTTTGTACAACCAGAATCTAATCTAATTTCCAACTACTGGGAAGAATCAAGAGATACCAAGATGTCAGTTCTCATTTGAGATGTTAATATGCATTTAATCCAAGTGTTCAGGGCTCTCAAGTCTCACGCATTGAGAGTGTGACACACGCAATTCGACGTGTTCACACGCTCACACGCCACACATGGTATTTCTCACGCTTAACTTTGCAAAGTCTTAAATTAGTACCTTATTCTACATCAGATTGGCTATAACAGAGCAACATTCTCAACTGTTCAAATGTTAACATAGAAGCAACCATTATCCAACGCCCACAGTCTTGGGTTACTGCTCATGTGACATATTTTATGGTGTTGATTGTACTATATTTTGTCTGTGGGCATTTCCATAGTTCCTGGTCATTGACGCTGGGACTCTGTTTTTATATTTGTTGTAGGGAGACTTGATAGAAACTGCTTTGACTGTGTGGTGTCCCCATGCCTAAAGGCGTCACTGACCCCACTGTCCTTTCTCTGTCTTGTATCAGGCAGCATCCAGCGCTTCAGGCAAGAAATATATGAACGAAGGGAAGCAAGAGCAAAGCAGCATGGGGCAAAGGCTCAATTTGGCAGTTTTGTTCCTAAATGTACAAATAGGGGGTGCTCCAGAGTGAAGCATTTTTCACACTGTTTAATCCCACTCAGACAGGGCTAATGGGGGAAATAAGGTTAGACACTTGAGGGTAAGGAGGCCTGGAGTTCTATTCTTCTTTATCTAAATATAGATTTGTTTATTATTATGTTTATATGTTTATCAGTAGACATTCCATTATATAAATTCCTGTCAATGCCACAGGAATGTAATGCTATTTTTTATTTATGTTGTTGTTTCCTCATGGCAAAACCTGCTGAGTTCTTCTCTCCGCTCCACACTCCACCTTGTGATGTCAAGTGATAATACAGGTCATGCTCCACTGCATTTTTAAACACTATACACCTTCACTAGAACCATTAATGATTAATTTCAGCCTTGGAATTTTCCGTCTTTACTGAACAAAAGGTAAAGGGTAGCTGTTGACTTGAAACCTACTGCTTCATGACTAATAATAAAGGGTTATCAAACATTTGCGAAACAAAACACAACTCTGGGTATGTTTTTTGAGGAGGTAACAGGATTCTAACATGGCTAAAAGCTCACAAGAGTCAATATGCGTAATATAGGACCTGTCTTCGGTTTGTTGCTGTCTCCCAATGGACATCCAACAGTGATATATCCAGTGTTGTATAAAGTACTGGAAAATCAAACTCAAGTAAAAGTATGGGTACCCCTCCCAAAAATGACTTTGGTAAAAGTCGAAGTCACTGACTGAAATGTTACTTGAGTAAAAGTCTTAAAGTATCTGGAACTTCTTGTACTTAAGTATGACAAGTAATGTAAAAATAAATGTACTCAAGTAATGTAATTAAAAGTACAAGTAAAAGTATCAAGCAAAGGCAGTCTGAAGCTAACCCTCGCTTTGTTACTTAGATCGCACAAACACAGCGCTTGTTTACATTTTTAAAAGTAGGCACATGTTAATGTTATTTTTTGTCCTTTTGAACTCATGTGCCCTTTCTCATTCGTTACACTTAGCCTACAGCTATGCCTTCCCTTGAGCCGAAAAAGCTAGGTAGCCTGTTAGCTCCAACATCGTCAAATACACTTTGTGTAACCGAAACAATGTCACACAAAGTTAATTTCTACATGTTATGCTCAAGGTTTCACAACGGTGTCTAGAATGTCCATGCTATGGTTACTGAAATTGGAATAGAGACGCTAACAGTTTCATTAATCTAGAACTTACCTCGATGTGTTTCTTGAGGTTGGACGGGGAGTTTCTGTAAGATAGGATTTCCACGTTTCTTGGAAGGCACAAGAGGCACTTCATTCGATAGGACAAATCCTTCATATCAGCGTAAGAGAACAAGGCCAGGGATGCTCATCGTCAGGTCCCCCTTCATTTGTAGCCGACGTGGATGCTGTCTCCTCTTCCATCAGGGATGTTGATTGATTAAAGTAGCTGCATGAAACCAACAGGTGTAGGCTGATTGTCATGCGCAAGTAGCGAACAAGCCCAGGCACGTCCTGATTTCCTTGTAGTCAGTAGAGGGTTTTTTTTGTAACGAGTAACTAAACGGCACATTGAAAATGTATCGGAGTAAAAGTATGCAATTAAATTCGGAAATGTAGTGAAGTAAAAGTAAAAGTTATCATTTTTTTTAAAAACTCAAGTAAAGTACAAAGTCTCCCAAAATGTACTTAAGTACAGTAGTGAAGTATTATTACTTCGTTACTATACAACACTGGATATATCCCTATAGCACGAATGACTTACTCACAATCTGGACAAAAGTACAGTTTTTAAGTTTTTAAGTCAAGATAAAGGCATCCAACAAAAAACATCAAGAAAGTAAACAGTCCCATCTAGCCATTAGAAACACATGAGAAATTAATTAAACTCAAAGCATTTAAGAAAATACACTGATATGATCCATGTTTTGACGCAGGTTCATCTTGCAGAGAACCATCAAACATATTTGGTTTTATTTACATGTTCACCTCGTGTCTGTGAGCAGCTTGGGCATGTGCTGTTAAGGTAAAGCCGGCCAAGAAAAAGGTATCTGCTGAAGGTTTTCTGGAACTACATCATGTTTCTCTCTGAGTGACAGCCAGCAGTATTTTCAAGGTTTTCCTTCCCACTGAAGCCCAGGCGACAAACTGCACATCACAAGGCGGCCAAGATGGCATCCCTCGCCCAGCTCTGCCACTGATCTCACTGCCACAGGCCGCCAATCAGACTCATCACGGAGGTGCCTTCTGCTCACTGACACTCGCCAGGGCCAAGAAACTTAACTCTTCGCCCACCAGCCTGGACTACAAGAGCTGTCTATTCCACTGTGTTGCCTTCTTTGTCTCTGGTCAGATATTATCAGCAGAAAGTCCAATAACAAGTGATCTGTGTCTAGTAAACAGCCCAACCTCTCTGTCAAAAATGTAACAATGCTATACAGCCGCAGTCGACATGCAGGAGAATGTGGCAAATGACTGTGAAGATGCACACGGCACGTCTCTAACTTAATTGGGAATATTGAATAGCAGATAATTAGAGATTTGATGTGACACGTGGCGTTTAATGGGCTTGATGCAGTGGTCTGGTGTTGTTCCCTTAGCGAGAGGGATTTTGATGTGTTGTCAGGCCCTAGTGTAAAAATAACTGAAGTGACAGCAGTGACTTGGTTGTCACTGTTGTCGAGGCTGGTGCGCATTTTCACAGCCGTGGGTCCTGTGTGTGTGTGCGTGTTTGTGTTGTGTGCATCTGAGCGCATGCGTACATATGTATACGTGTGTGTGGGGTGCGTGCGGTGTTGTGGGTGACAGTGCTGATCGCTGTGTGATGACAGCCTATCATTGTCGCCGTGCAAGAGTGAGAGTGGCAGGGGGGCCTTTTTGGCATGTGTTTTCTCCACGCCTTCATCTGTGTCTATGGGGCTGTGAGCTTGGCTTAACAAAGGAGGAGTGGAGCGCAGGGCTGGGGGGCCATGTCGAGAGCTGGGTGGGGCCACAGCTGTACACAAAATGTGTTGGATGCACAGTCACATGGTGTCACTTCCAACACCGGTTCAGGAAGAGGAAGCAGAGTTTACAGCCTCTGCGGGGCAAAAAGTCACCATGGCAACTAGCTTCTTCATAACTTGTGTCATTACTGTGTTAACTTTTTATTTGTATGTTTCAATCTGTTCCTCCGCCAGAAGGTACAAATTGTATCAAGACAAAATCATATTGTTCTAGGTTACTAATTTTAACAAGGTGGACTGAGGGCAAGAATGACATTATCAACAAATGCAAAATGGGAGCTCTCGTATCTGTGTATATTTTCAGATAAGAAGTAATACAGGCCTTCAGCTTGTTCACAACGTGTCTACATGATTTTTGATAAAGAAAAAATAATAAACAAATCTACTGCACTATCTGGTAAAAAGAAATATCTTTCGGTTTATGGTCTATATTTGGATTCACACACTCACCAATTGCAATATATCATCAAGACATATACAAATACAGCAAATACTTGTGCAATGAACGAATGTTTTATCAATAGGAAGTGATGCCAAATGCCAAAAGGATGCATCAAAAACAGCTGTTAGCAGTATTGTTTTCTACATGACATTTAAAATCTGGACCACCCATCCCTTTGTTATTCAGCAAGACATTTTCATATAATCACAGGTTTATACAAAAAATAAACATGTTCTCTGATGACCTATAATCATCGTACCATTAGAGAGGGGACTGCCAGGGTTAGGCTACTGTGCACGTTGTATATAGACCTTTGAAATTGTAGAAACCAGAAATTGGCATCGTTCAAGTCACAGTATTGCTAAAGTATACTGTGTACCACACTGAAAATCAGTCTACCAAAGCAATGGATGAAGAACACACACACATGCAGATATTGATTTAGGCTTGTGTGTGAGTTACTATTATCCTGCCTGTGGTTAAAAGTCTTTGAATAGATATTGCTTTTTCAGATTAGGAACAAGCCAACCTTTGTTTAGCCTCCACCACATTAACACAAAACAACTGCATCTTTGTAAGCGGTGCCCAGTTTGTATTTGAAAAGGCCTTGAGCAAAATATTCAGAATTCCATACAATCTGCACAAGAGACCAATTGATAACATGAACACTACTGCCTTGGGGTCACTGAAATTCATACGCTTTTGTAAAAGACTAAATGTTGTTCAGGAAATTGTCTTTGAATTTCTGTTCATGGCATTTTACTGCTTACACAACATTGTGTAAAGATGGTGTCAAGATAAGTATGATTATATATTTTCTATAAATTTACTGCCACTGTAGGGCTGTTACAATCTACAATGAAAACATGGAACCCATGAACTATGCGGTTTCATGAGTTGTACTGCAGTTATTAAAATGTACCCAACTACAAATGCCACACACAGACATGTCTCTTTCTGCCTGGCATATGGACTACACTGTAGTTTTGGACCCTTGAATGACCCTTGCATTTGCTGTTAGTTTGCATAAATTGGCAAACACATAGACAAATACATAGACCTGAAATAGATCAACACAATTCTAACACATGCAGACTTTGTGTGTTTCCCAGTGTGTTTAGCTGGGGTTTGGCCTCAGGGTTCATGACAGAGGTTGATCTGAACAGAGATGATTATCCCCATCATCTACCACCGGTGTGGGGTAATACCAGTGGACAGGTGACCTACACGGCCATAGGAGCTCACATTCTCATGTATTCTGCGTTTGTATGAGGCCTGTCCAGAAACAGGCCCTGAGGGCCCTCCTCGATCTCACCGTCATGTCTAATCTGGTTACCGCGGCAACGGTAGGGATTAGGAGTGTGACAAGGGAGGGGCTGCTCTAATGAGACTGGTCATATGCATAATTCATGTAAATGAGACAGGCAGGGAGGGGTCAAAGGAGCTGATGAATACTATCCCAATGAAGATAGATACGCACAAGCATACATGTAAGCAAATCCCAAATACCATCTAATGTCAACACTAAACTGGGACCGTACAGAGCTCATCACTATGCATACAGACATCCACAGAGCACCGGGAGGGACTACTCTCCCTATACTGAAACCATTAAACAAAAAGTATGTAAACTTTCAGAAACTGGAGATACACATGAATTAACATTTGAGCAAGAAAGAGAAGTAATGACTAAATGATGATTGACTGATTTGATGGTGACTGATTTTCAGAGCTGTGTGACTTATGGAAACAGTTGTGTTTGGATAAGGATACTGTACCAAGACAGAAAACACAGTCCTCAAATGAGTAAGCAGAGGCCATGATATTATTTCACTCAAGACTCCATCTCTTCTCTCATGACTGAACTAGCTTGTTTGCAGTGTGCAGTGAGTGTCTGTAGTGTGTGGGATGCTCTTGTTTATGTATATGTTGCCTCTGAGTGGACATGACAAAAGCATGGCCTGTTCAGAGCATGCTCTGGTGCGACACACTCTGCCACCTCTTCGCCCTACCTCCTCCTGCCCTACTATACCTGCATAATAACCCCCACCCCCTCTCTCCCTATGCCACTGCACCCATGTCCAAACCAAACACAACAGATCAACAACTCGGCATGCAGATCGTGTCACAGGATAAATTATGCACAGTGTGTCAGGCTCATACGTGGGCCCTCGGCTGGCTGTCCGTGACATGTGTCAGGGTGCCCCTGCGTCTCCGCCGCTGCTACGCTAATGACGTGACGTCGGGTTAGCCTCCCATGCACCCCACCTCTTACCCCACCTTCTCTGCGATGTATGCCCTCAAATACCCCAACACATCACCCCCACCTATCACCCTAACAAACGACACAGTGTCACCTCCAGAAGGCCAGAAAGGGGGTAAAAAATATTTCTTTACGAAGATGAGATGGACAAGAGGTTTGGTCCAGCTTTGTGGTCTGGACTTGGCAAAGGCATGTGCAGACTTGGGTTTGAAGCTAAAACAATAGGTATCAATTCAGATATTAGGTACAAGATTGACGACAGCATGTACACATTCATGTTTAAGTGAAACATAATCTGTTCAGATGATTTGATATCGAGGAATCAGTCATTATTATAACAATATGAGGCGCAGATCATTTAGTGAAGCATGAACATCTATGTAAGAATAATTAATTATGGGCACGTCTACATTTACAGATGTGATTCAACTACCCCTACTATAGAAGACTCCCTAAAATAGCCAGTATTTTATATATTTATACTATTTACAGTACCTTTTTGTGTGAATGCCACAAAACAAACCATGTTATTTTGCAGAGCCAGCTGACTATATACCAGCCCTCTATCACCTTGGTATAATTTATGCACTTGAACCAAATGAAACAGGTCTTTCCAAACAATCTACTCCGCCTCTCTTCATTCATACCTTTACCTTCTCTTTCTAACATGTAGTATTTTTGTTATTTATGGCCTTTTTTTGTCTTTAGTCTTTGTATGCAAATCCGGTCGGGCTTGTCTGAAATATGTGTGTCTGTCCAGGAACCGGCGTGATTCGGAGTGACTGAGGATCGCACACACGGTGATTGCATCCACTGGGCCTACTCTGAGCCTTGCATAAGTAATTGAGATGTCAGTATGTGTTCTCATATTCCCACAACAAAACTGTAGGAAAACATGCACCGTTGAAGGTCATTTGAATAATTCCTTAATGGAAGGAAGGCCTTGTTTTTCAGGATGCATGAAAAAGCAAATGTCAATGATCAAAATCGAGCAGCATCATATCTCACCGTGGCAGCAGCAGTGATTCTGGGAGCACTTCACCCTCCATCTCCTCCTCTCTCTTTCTGAAAAGATAGATAAGGGATAAGTGTCTTTGTGCATATCAAACAAAACACCAGCAGTAGCCTCCATCCCTCAAGGGTCTTTTTGAAACACAAATTGGTTTTGAGACATTTTCGCCGGTGACCCCTTTGATTTGAAATGGGAAATGACAGGGACATGCAAGTTCTCATATTCGGAAAAAAAACCCTAGAGAGGTCAATGACTAAATCATACATATACACACTGCATAATGGGAGAGATATCATTAATCTTTCATATTGGGATTATTATTGTAACTGGAGACATGTCCCTAGATGATTTGACAAACAGAGATAGATTAGATGGTATATCCAAAACAAGCACATTGGAAAAAATGTAAATCTGGCTGTAATTTGTCTTGCTAGAGAGATTTGGTCTAATAATAAAAAAGTAATGAGAGAAGGTTACACTGCAAGCAAGCCAGTATTTCGGAAAAAAAAAAAAAAAGCTTACAAACAAAACCAATATGGCATGGCGTCTTATTTTGAGAAAGCCCATCCTTCATCCAGGAAGATCGAGCAGCTTTCCTCTGCTTTGTGTTTTGTCCATTCGTGATGGATGAGCAGCAGCACGATTCACACCTGCACTGGTATCCACGGGAGCGCCATAACTAAAGGCCCTCGCTTCAGGATGATCTTCGGACGTCAAACATCATCGCTCTCCCCGGACGACTCCCCTCCACGTAACCATGGCACCTCAGGGGGAAGTGGTATGGAAAGTCACATGTCCATCAAAATGAGACAAATAAGAGAAATGCAGTAGTGAAAGAAGTACTCAGTTTTGTTACTTAAGTACACATAGCACAAAAAATAATAGTAAAAGTACGTATCACATGAAAAAACCTACTTAAGTAAATGTATAAGTACCCGTTTAAAAATGTACCATACCGTTTAAAAGTATTTCACACAGATTTTGAGATCTAATAAAACTTCAAATGGGGTGATTTTAATAAAAGATTTGAGCTGAATTTTGTACATAAGAAACAATTGAATCTGTTGTTGTTTTTTTCTCTAGCTGTTTCTATTTGTACATTTTTGTTTGCTCAAACTATAAAGATGTTAAAAATAAACCCCCAGCCTTTTCAGCAGGTTTCAAAACTATAATAAAAATATTTTTACTTTTCAGTCCTGTTAAAAATGTAGCGGAGTAGAACATACAGACACCTGAGCTCAAATGTAGTGAAGTAAAAGTAAAATGTATCCACGTTAAAATGTACTTGTACTACTAAAATGTATAGGTATAGTTCAGTACTTTACTACTTTTAATCGGTTACATTGCACCACTGAATGACTCGGCAGTAAAGGTTTCTGTTTTTGAGGAAATTGTGTGGCTCTGATGGTCATAAATTGGTTCAAGTGTATTAATTTTGTATTATATTGTATTCCATTTAATAAATACACAGAAAACAATGAATTACGCTTTTTAAAATTTCTAGACATATGCAAAAAATAAAAACAGATACTCATTTAGGCAAGTATCAGTTCTGAAGGTCATTTAAAAAACAAACAAACACTAAATTATGTCAGAAAAGAGTACCTTTCATCATCATTGTAGTATTGAAATCACAATCACAAGTATGAGGTCTTTCTATAGTATTGAAACTGAGTTAGTAAAATGAAAACGTTATTTCCACTAAGCCAATATCTAAACGGGTCAAGGAAGAAACCCACATCAATACAGAATACTTTTTCACCAACGCTATTTTTATAACAAGACAAGTTTATCAGGAACCAAACAGACTCACCTGATTTTAGTGTCTAATCCTTCACAAAGGCTCTCTGTGGATGTTTCTGTTTTTGTTTGTGATTCTACGTCAAACACTGCGCATTTCTTTTGAGGTATTTTGGTCGGGAATTAAACCATACCTTGGAGTTGTGTACAAAGTTCTGAGGTGTTATGGGTGCACGCAGATGCCAAGATCCTCAGCGGGAGCTTTGCCTTTGTTTCATGAGTGTCAATGATCTTCATGCTGCTATCACCAGGAACACTCCCATGCTGCAACAAAAGCGCTTTGAGCTAGACCACAGGTGTGTGCATCTCTATTGAGAATAAATGCATTTGTAATCAAGCTCTGGGAATCTGAGGAGAAATCAAAGGTTGTACATGCACCAGGACTTTGAATGTCAACTCATCTGGATATTTTGGTCAACATTATGTGATATTAAAGCTCTCATATTACACAAAATTGAGTTATGACAATTTTAAGCCATGTTATAACGCAGTTACCTCCTCAAAAACATAGCGTGTGTCTATGTGATGTTTTAGTCATTGTGTTTACTGTCTTGTACTTTTTGCTAGGGGTATATGTAACATTTTAGTCACTGTGTTTGTCTTGTACTTCTGCTAGGGATATATGTGATGTTTTAGTCATTGGGTTTGTCTTGTACTTCTGCTAGGGGTATATGTGATGTTTTAGTCATTATGTTTGTCTTGTACTTCTGCTAGGGGTATATGTGATGTTTTAGTCATTGTGTTTGTCTTGTACTTCTGCTAGGGGTATATGTGATGTTTTAGTCATTGTGTTTGTCTTGTACTTCTGCTATGGGTATATGTGATGTTTTAGTCACTGTGTTTGTCTTGTACTTCTGCTAGGGATATATGTGATGTTTTAGTCACTGTGTTTGTCTTGTACTTCTGCTAGGGGTATATGTGATGTTTTAGTCATTGTGTTTGTCTTGTACTTCTGCTAGGGGTATATGTGATGTTTTAGTCATTGGGTTTGTCTTGTACTTCTGCTAGGGGTATATGTGATGTTTTAGTCATTATGTGTGTCTTGTACTTCTGCTAGGGGTATATGTGATGTTTTAGTCATTGTGTTTACTGTCTTGTACTTTTTGCTAGGGGTATATGTAACGTTTTAGCTACTGTGTTTGTCTTGTACTTCTGCTAGGGGTATATGTGATGTTTTAGTCATTGGGTTTGTCTTGTACTTCTGCTAGGGGTATATGTGATGTTTTAGTCACTGTGTTTGTCTTGTACTTCTGCTAGGGATATATGTAACGTTTTAGTCATTATGTTTGTCTTGTACTTCTGCTAGGGGTATATGTGATGTTTTAGTCATTGTGTTTGTCTTGTACTTCTGCTAGGGGTATATGTGATGTTTTAGTCATTGGATTTGTCTTGTACTTCTGCTAGGGGTATATGTGATGTTTTAGTCATTGGGTTTGTCTTGTACTTCTGCTAGGGGTATATGTGATGTTTTAGTCATTATGTTTGTCTTGTACTTCTGCTAGGGGTATATGTGATGTTTTAGTCATTGGGTTTGTCTTGTACTTCTGCTAGGGGTATATGTGATGTTTTAGTCACTGTGTTTGTCTTGTACTTCTGCTAGGGGTATATGTGATGTTTTAGTCATTGTGTTTGTCTTGTACTTCTGCTAGGGGTATATGTGATGTTTTAGTCACTGTGTTTGTCTTGTACTTCTGCTAGGGGTATATGTGATGTTTTAGTCACTGTGTTTGTCTTGTACTTCTGCTAGGGGTATATGTGATGTTTTAGTCACTGTGTTTGTCTTGTACTTCTGCTAGGGATATATGTAACGTTTTAGTCATTATGTTTGTCTTGTACTTCTGCTAGGGGAATATGTGATGTTTTAGTCATTGTGTTTATTGTCTTGTTTATAAGATGTTTTATGTTCACTGTGGGCCTAGGGAGCGCTGCAGTTTCAAATCCCGTGTGTGCAACCTGTACATATGGTTTTTGACAACAAAGCTGACTTTGAACTTCTTTCATTCACACATGTTAATTCTTTATTATTAGTTTGTCTATATCTCCAAAGATCAAAATGCTCTGTCCCACCCTGTGATTTCATGTAGTGGTAGTTTTCAAGTTAAAAGCTTCTTTTACTTTTAATTCAGTGGAGATTGGCAATTCCAGGGTTGTAATCATCATCATTCTTGTGAAGATGTGGAGCAATAGTAAACACATTGGAGCACTTCTGTAGCACCACATGACATCACAAGGTGGAACGGAGTATTTTCTGTTTGAGAGAAGGACTCTGGGTGCAGGGTTTGTTTGTTAATCATGTGCATGAAACAAAACCCAACCCAGACATGTTGGTGATGACTCTACTTACATCTTATTTAATCCTACCTGTGTATACCTGTTGATAAAAGAAGAAATTCAATTTGTCAACTGGACAAAGTTTGTTTGGTCGAAAACGTTTTGCCGCTCATCCGAGAGGCTTCGTCAGTTCTAGTTAGAATGCTGGTAAGACACTTGCTTATATCTCGCTGCAGGGAGGAGCTAACTAGCTAACTACTTTCTGAAAATATCTCGCCTAAAAACCTAAAAACCATCTTGGCTCCATTGGTGGGTAACACGGAGCACCACATTGAGAACACAGCCGAATTTGTTAACAAAGTTAAGTTTCTCCAGTTTGGTCAGGATGAGACAATGGTTTCCTTTGATGTAACCTCTCTTTTCACTTGTATCCCCACAGCTGTAGCGATCGAAGCAGCGAGAAGGAGTTTACTACAGGATTCCAAGCTAGAAGAGAGAACCAAACTTTCACCTGACCAAATCTGCCAACTGCTGGAAATGTGTCTGAATACCACCCATTTCCAGTTCAGGCAGAACTTCTACAGGCAGATCCATGGCTGTGCGATGGGCTCACTGGTCTCCCCTATCATGGCTAATTTATACATGGAACAATTTGAACAGAGTGCCTTAGCTTCATATCCAGGCACTCCGCCCACACACTGGTTTCGTTATGTGGATGATATTTTTTCAAAAATCAAAATTCAAGATTTGGAACCTTTTACTGCACATGTCAATTCTGTAGATCCTAATATCAAATTCACACGTGAAGATGCCAAGGATAACACATTGGCGTTCTTAGATTGTGCAGTAACGATAGGAGGAAACCAGTGACTCCAAGTAGAACTCTTCAGGAAGCCCACACACACAGACCAATACCTGCTTTTTGATTCACACCACCCACTGCAGCACAAACTGGGTGTTATTCGGACATTACAATACAGGGCCCAAGTGGTTCCCACAAGCACAGAGGGTAAGGAGAAAGAAGAACAACATGTGCAGGAAGCCCTCTCTGTTTGTGGATATCCTAAATGGGCTGTCAACAAAACCAAGAGAGACAAGGACAAGAAACAAGACAACAGAGAATCCGAACCCAGGAAGAAAGGGGTAGCGATTCCTTACCTGGCCGGCGTTTCTGAAAAACTACAGAGGATTTTCAGACAATATGAAATCCCAGTTTATTTCAAACCCACGAACACTTTAAGACAAAAACTCATCCACCCAAAGGACAAAACACTGAGCCACAAACAAAGCAATGTGGTCTACTCCATTCAGTGTAGTGAAGACTGCAGTGAGCGCTACACTGGAGAAACAAAACAGCCACTTCACAAGAGGATGTACCAACACAGACGGGCGTGCCAGAGTGGACCGTCATCTGCCGTACAACTTCACCTAGAAGCCACGGGCCATTCTTTTGAGGACAGTGAGGTTCAGATCTTGGCCAGGGAAAAGAATTGGTTTGAGAGGGGAGTTAACGAGGCTATTTTTGTCAAAAAGGAGAATCCTTCTTTGAAAAGAAATGGTGGAGTCAGACATAATTTGTCTCCCATCTATAATTCCATTCTTAAACCCAGATCAAACAAACAAAAGACACAATCGGGCTAGCCAGGTCAGGGCCAGAGGTGTGAAAAACAGTCGTGTAGGGATGAATAGGTATGCTAATCTAGACGCCAGAGAAACAAAAGACAGAAACCAATAGGCTAGATATTTTCGGAAGACCAAAGAGGAGATTTATGGATGCAGTGAGGGAGGACATGGAGGTAGTTGGAGCCAGAGTAGAAGATACAGAAAACAGGGCGAGATGGAAAAAGTTGATTCGCTGTGGCAACCCCCGAAAAAGGGACAAGCCGAAAGGAGAAGAAGAAGTTAGCTAGTTAGCTCCTCCCTGCAGCGAGATATAAGCAAGTGTCTTACCAGCATTCTAACTAGAACTGACGAAGCCTCTCGGATGAGCGGCGAAATGTTTTCGACCAAACTTTGTCCAGTTGACAAATTGAATTTCTTCTTTTATCATGGATTCTACCTGGACGACTGAGGGACTCTTCACGTACCTGTACCTTTGTATTTTATTATATCTTATTACATATATTTTATTATATTGTTTACCTTTTCCGCTGCACTTTTTGCAACACTTTTCCCCATGTACTTTTATTGCATGTTATTAGTACTTCTTGACTATCTTAGCGAGTCAACGGTTCTTCTGATCCTAAGCATTTCATTGCATTGTGACCTTGTGTTGATCCTGCATATGACAAATTAACCATTTTGAATCTTGAAACACCATGATAACATAGATCATAAAGTGGTGTAAAATGGGCCCTTTAACAATGGCATCAAAGTTTAGAGAAGTGTATCCTAGATTCAAGATTCAAGATCAAGTAGGTATACTGTACTAGACACACGATCTAATCATGGAACCAGCTCAGGACCCCCACTGCAACATAAAACTGCCCTCACTTATAATTAATTAACACTTACACGTGTACTTCATAGGGTAAGTTCAACAGAGAAGCTTAATCTGTATTTTTTTTAGGCCTGCGTACTAACCCTTGCTCTCCATGGCATGTTTATAGGTGAACACTTTTACTGTGTTTGTAACAGCCCAGGTAATGTTATTATTCTATTTGTGCCCTCTGCTGCAGCCTGCACCCACCTCTGTCTGCTCAACATAATGGCCACAGCCCTGAGAGGAAGCAAGTATTTACGCACACAAAACCTTGAGGAAATCCCTACCGATCCTTGGGGCTCACGTTCAGCAGCGCCCCGTAACCACACAAAAGGGCTATGCAAATTTGCCCAACCTGCGTTTTTATCTACTCACGGTTTCCGTTTGCACCGCGGGAACCAGTATTGTGCCATGCGCGGCGATTATCGTGCGTAATTTACATAGAATACGCACAGGAAACAGTGCGCGCGTCTCGCTTACAAAAAGCCACGCGGAGTCTCTATCGGGCTCAGCAGCTATCTGACGGCGCAGCAAAATTACAGGTTTAGCTGTGGGGTATTAAACCTACAAGGTGCTTTTTTATTTCCGCTGTGCAGGGAACACTATCTGCTCCAAATGTTGCTTGTTTATCTGGCGTGTTTGTTTTAAAATCCGACTCAGGCATCAGCCCCCTTTTTTTTTTTTTTTGCAGAGGAAAGGCGCATCTTGAGCCTGGCTAATCTGCCCCTGTGCCAGTGTTTTCCTTTGTCACTAGATCCATGTATCAACACAGCGAGGTGCAGCCGGATCGAGGAGGTGTGTAATTGCAACAAAAAAAAAAAGACAGTCAGGCTAATAGGAGCCAGTACGTGCATGTGACTGACGCAAGCGACGTGAGCCATATTGTAAGTGCGTGGAGTGGAAGTCATAACACTGCAGCGTGGCTTCATGCACACAAAGGCTGCCACTGTAAATGCCCCATCAGAAACTTGAGACGTGAGGGCGAGATGAGAGATAGTCCCCCACTGCAGACGCTCTACCTGCAGGGCTGTCTGGGCAAGAAAAGAGAAACTTTCTTGAGTGCGCTGTGGGGTCACTTAAAGGTCAACGTATGGAATAAGTCTCTATTGCTTTGAGCTGTTTTGTGTACAGTAAAGGACACCACTGTTTGTTCAATCAACATTGCAAGTTGGTCATAATGGGATTACACTTTTACAGATTGTACAGACTACAAAACTCAGATGTAAGAGTTAAAGGAGAATTAACGTTTTTTTTTTAATAATCTGAGCCTTATTTAAGATAAGATAAGATAAGACTTTATTAATCTCACACAGGAGAAATTTACTTGTCACAGTAGCTCCAGGTAGGGACAGTTTGAACAAGAAGACAAGTGCATGCAGGCAAAAAAAGGCATAAAGATAGGTGATAATAATAATAAAAAAAAATAAGTAATAAATCGAATAATAATAATAGTAGTGATAATAATAAAAAACAGTGACAGGGAGAGTATTGAAAAAAATGGAAAAACGATATTGCACGATAGGAGTATTGAAAAAAACAACAATATTGCACATTGGGAAAACGATATTGCACGGTAGGACTATACAGTAGAATTATACAGTCTGATGGCGGTGGGGATGAAGGATCTGCGGTAGCGCTCCTTCTTGCACTGGGGGTGCCTCAGTCGGCTGCTGAAGGAGCTGCTCAGCTCCTCTACAGTCCGGTGCAGAGGATGAGAGGTGTCGTCCATTTCGGTAATAAAAATAAGTTGTTTTACTCACCCATAGCATTTTGGTGTCATATGGAGCATTTCCGGACATGTTTTAGTTTAGCGATATCCGTAACGTGAGTTCTCGGGGCATATGTTTTGTTTGTGGTCTCCAAATAACACAAACTTTGCACTTTTCAAATCATAGAAGCTCAATATCTTAGTCTACACTTTCGTTTGAGTCAAAAGTGGCCTGTAATCTTTGCGTTTCATGTTTGGGTCCCAAGAGCTGAGAGCGAAATAAGCTGTGACTCCGCACAGGCCTCCTCATCTACTTGAAATTATGGCTAAATCTCGGATTACAGGCCACTTTTGACTCAAACGAAAGTGTAGACTTAGACATGGAGCTTCTATGATTTTAAAAGTGCTAAAGTTTGTGTTATTTGGAGACCGCAAACATATGCTCCGAGAACTCACGTTACGGATATCGCTAAACTAAAACATCTCCGGAAATGCTCCAAATGACACCAAAGTGCTATGGGTGAGTAAAACAACTTGTTTTATTACCGAAATAAGCGTTAATTCTCCTTTAACGCCAAAGGACAAAGGATTTTTTTTGTGTTACCTTTTAATAGGCTGTTAAGCAGCTACAAAGCTTTATTAAAAATATAACAAAATTGTGTAATATTTATCTTTAACAACAGATTCTATTTCAAATAATAGATTAGGGGGCGGCAGTAGCTCAGTTGGTAGAGCGTTTGATCCAAAGGTTGGCAGTTCGAATCCCGCTCTTGACATAAAAAAATCATTGGTTGAGCGGTCCCACTGACCCACAGGTTGGCGGTGTGAATCCAGCTCCCACAGATGAATGCTGCGGTTGTGTCCTCGGGCAAGACACATAACCCACCTCGCCCCCGGTGTCTGCGTACACTGGTGTGTGAATGTGTGTCTGAATAGGTGAGTGGTTCCTTGTTGTAAAGCGCTTTGGGTGCCTTAAAGTTGGAAAAGCGTTATATAAAGATGTCACCATTTGCCTTTAAATAAATCTATCACTCATTCAATCATTTATATATAGAGAGAGCAATTAGCATTTCCACACACTGAAGCTGATCTGAGAATGGGCTCTCAGTTCAGCCTGAGATTCAGCATTATCATTTATCATAAATGTCGTTTGTATGTGGCCAGTCAGGAGGCAGTATGAAACTAACACACATCCATCCGAATGCCTTCTCAGAAGTCAGTACCATCATTAAAGTAACACTGGATCTTTGAGAGTGGGCGCTCCGAAGGCCAGTCACAAGCTGAGCATGGGTTTCTCCCAGTACAATAGGCACCCTCACAGCCTTACCAGCCCCATAATCTTCATCATCTTAATCATCATTGGCAGTATGATGCGGCTCAGTCATCAGTTTTATGTATGACACAAGTGACTGCTTGTTCTCTTAAAATATTGCACATAAAAACATTCTATTACAAAGGGCCAAGTGAAAATGAAGAGGATTTTGGTGCACCGCTGATGATCACAAGTGTCAAGAGCAAATGCCATTTATAGAGTAGTTCACTTTTAAGTGAAAAAATGCTGTATAGACAAGAGTACAAAACAACATGTTTTCCCCCATTCTTTTAATGGCATATTGATTTTGCATATAGCTTAAATGCAAAAATGTAATATAAATAATCACAATTAAAAATATAGACATTTTCTTGATTTGTGTATGGAATCCTTTTATAACATACATCACTCTGAAATTAACTAAAGAAAGAATGTTCTATTTTACACCTTTTTCTGGCAAAGTATGTGCCTGGAATTTGAATCTTTTCTTGAAAAGTGTTAAGTTTAATATGGCGCAGCACCACTGTGACTAATGAATGACAAGCACAAACGTACAACTGTTAACAACTGCTTTGGGGTTTATTTTACAATTGAGAAAGAACTGAAACAAACTAATTGTTTCTAAAAAGTTTTTTATGTTTTTACAACATTGTTGATAAAACATTGAAATGTATAGTCATTGTGCATCGCTTATTTATTTTTCCACACCATATCATGCATCAAGATGGATGCAAGTATAATTAAAATGATTTCTGTAAACCAAGCCAAAGAAGTTAAATTTGTATTTTCTTTAAAAAATGACATTTTGTAACTCTACAGCATATATCTATATACATCATCTGTTTTTATGTTTTATCAGTGTTTTATACAAAATGACAATATAAAAGTTAGAGAATGCACACACCTTAAGATACAAAGAATGTTGAGCTGTTTCAAATGGATATAACATATGTCCAATGAGTACTGACGCTTCACTGGGGTCATTTACATGTAACAGATTCCTCTTTACATCTGAATAGAGCCACACAAATAAGAGGTTTTAACAAACCATTCAACTGGAAAATTGTTATAAGATGAGTTCACAACAAGAAAATGTTTCTGACCAAACCTGCAAACTGATGACCATTTATTTGGACTGATTCAACCAGTATTTAAGTATTCTTTTGCTCCAAATGCTTATCTGGTGTTTTGTCTGATACACTGTTGGATCTATTAGCAGGCCATTCATCATGAAAATCAAGACCTTAAAAAACAAGAAAATAATACATTTTTTAAACTGTCTGGTTCGGAAAATGCACATTTGAAGACATATTACAAATTGAATGTTGTCTGTCTAAGGTGCTACTTCAGTCTCTCGTTCTTTTGGTGTATACATTTATTTAACCTTCTTATAGTATATCAAGTATTATACAATTCTCTTCTATTGGCCTCTTTCATTCACCACTTGACTTTTGATACCATTGAAGCAGTAGTTGTATTTTAGCAATGACAAAAAAAAAAAAAATGTGTTTTACCTTGATTCACTTAAGCACATGCACAGATCCGACAAATATCATATAAATATATTACAAAATAAGTTTAAAAAAGCTTGGCCAAACAAAAAAACAAATCAACATGAAAAGACATGGTCCAGTCAGGCAGTTATCACAACAAAAAACAGTAAGACAGATTTTTTTTCTAGTGGCTCAGTTCGGCCCAGTGCAGAAATTGAAATGTCATTTTAGTGCAATGAAATTCAGTTCAACAGCTGCTAATCTAAGCCTCAGCTTCACACCTGCACCTTCTCTATTTTGTCCAGCTTTTCCAGTTTCTCCAAAGCAGAGACAAAGACCAAGTGGTCTTCTGGAGATTTACCATGGGTCTTGCTGAGGTGGAGTTTGACGGCATGTTTGCTGACGAATGTCCGATTGCAAAGTCTGCACTGGTACACGGAGCCGGCCTCATCCTCCACTGTGGTCAGGGAGAGAGGGGTGCTGAATGCCAGTTTGTCTGTGATCACCTTAGAGGCAGCCTGCTGCTCCCGAAGGTGCTCAGATGACAGTTTGGACAAGTCCTTCAGACTGAAGCCCAGGTGAGACTCCAGGTGGCTAATGTAGGAGGCAGGAGTCCTGAACTGAGAGGCACAGTCCCCGCAGAGGAATACAGGCTGGCATGAGTCCATGTTCTTCAGAAACTTGGTGCCCCCAGTCCGCCGTAGCTGATACTTGACATTAGCTAGCCAGTGGGAGATGGTGGTCATAGAGAGGCCTGTGAACTTACAGATGTGGACCCTTTCCTGAGGGCCCAGGTCAGTCATTGCATATCGGCCCTCGGGGGTCTCTCTGAGGCTAGAGGCAAACTGAGCCTGCAGAATGAGGAGATGCTGCGGGTTCCAGTTGGACTGTCTTCCTTTCCTCTTCTGGACAGGAGACAGGTCCTCCATGGCATCCTCAAACGCACTGCCCTCAGCATCCGACTTCTCCGAGATGGAAGAGGGGGTGGAGGATTTGGGAGTTAACCTCCCTGTGAGGTTTTTTACCATATCTGAAATGTCCATCAGGGCATTCTCTCTCAGAGGAGAAGACACAGAGTCAGACAGCGACATGATTGGTTTGTTACCATTCACACCATTGTTTGTCTGCAGCACACAGCTGTTATTGTTGTTGTTGCTGTTGCTAGTGTTAGTGGACTTATTCTTACTCAGATCAATTGGCTGGTCACTGCTTTCATAGAGCTGATAGTGGCTAATGGGCTCTGCTGGCTTGCCCTGAGAGCTGGAGTTGAATGCTGGCTTATCTATCATGCTGTTGCTGATTTTGTAAAGCATAGAGAGTGGGTCTGCAGCCGGACTCACAGGTTTGGAGGCCTTACCCAGATGTGTGTTCATGATTGACTGGAGTGCACTTAGAGGGTTAACAAAAGGGCTTTCTGGTGAGTGGTCAGTGATAATCCCGAGACTGTTGCCGTTAGTAACTGGGGACTGGCATGTCTCTGAGCCATTCTTTGAATGGTTGCTGTGACTATCAACAAGACTCTCTTTGGGCTCCTTCTTGCAAATGAGCTCTGAATCTACACTGCCTGGGCTGCTACTTCTCACACCAGATGGCTTACCAAATGAAAGGTCATTTGGAGATGGTAACTGCTCTCTTTGCTCTCTCATTGCTGGCGAAGGAGATTTTACTAATGATGGAGGCCGGCAGCGCTCTAAGCTCACCATTTTCTCCTCTTTCTCTTTCTTCACAGTGGCAGCTTTCCCTGTCACCTTCTCTACCAGCTCTTCCATGGCAGTGACATTGCTCCTGAGTGGGGTAGGGGAAGAGGGGCTTCGAGGTGAATGAAGGACTGAGTTGGGATCATTTACTAGGCCTCGCAGACTACTGTTAAACATTGGTTGCATTTGTACACTTTGGATGGTGGGGGGCAGAACAGTAGTAGAACTTTTCATTGCACCCTGCAGCTGATAAGCTGCATGAATGCTGGGATAGCCTCCCCATGTGGGCGTGCCTGTCTGAGCTTTGCTAATGGCACTAGATACTGTGTTCTCGAGGGACTTAAGTATATCTAAACCACCTTTAGGTGTCTCCTCCAAGTCCTCCTCTCTGAGATACTTATAAGAGGTTGTATCAGATTCAGATTTCTCTCCTGAATCCTCTTTCTCTTCCTTTATCTTTTTCTCTACTATGTCCCCATCAACCTTCTCCTCTTCTGGCCCTTCTCTTTTCTCTTCAGAGGCAGACGACAGGGCAGGGGATACTGGCTGGGATTTTATCCCGCAGGGAACAGGGAGTCTAGTGGTGGTGGGTGGCAGAGGAATGGACTGAATCTTTTCCTCCACTACAGGGTCAAAGACAAGCTGTTTGCCCTTTTTGGAAGCAGAATTTGTGACCTTCAAAAAGTGTCCTGTCACCATCATATGTGCAGTTAGCTGTTGGAGCGTATCATGGGAGCTCCCACACTCCATACATTTGAGTATTTGGGCCTTACGAGCCTCGAACTGCCATGTGTAGCTGGCGCCGTTTTGATAACCATAACGGTTGTTTGGTGTGACATAAGGGTTGGCTGCAGATTTTGAGTCTTTCCCAGCATCACTAAGAGATATGCTCCCGCCACCACTAGCAGCATGGACAGAGTCTGGGGAGCAGGGGGACACTATTGGGTCTTGTATAGCTCGCTTTTTAGCAGAAGTGGGCACCAGTTTAGTAGCCAAGGCTGGCACTGGCTCTTTAAGAGGCACTTTTTGGTAATGCTTGGTCTTGATCATATGGACACTGAGGTCTTGCAGAGACTCAAATGAGTGACCACAGTACATGCATTTCAGTACCTTTTGGGCATCCTCCTTCCCCTCCATCTCCATAAGAGAACGCTTGCGTGGTTTGGACCAGCGCTTGCCCTGCTCCTCCTCTTTGTCCTTATTATCATCACGATAGTGGCCAGTCTCATTCATGTGGACAGTTAGGCCTACTAATGTGTCATAAGCTGCACTACAGTCTTTGCAGCGGAATTTGCTTGCCCCAGTAAAGACAGAGCCGTAGAGCTTATTGTTTTGCCGATAAAGCTGCACGGTGCTGAAAAGGCTAGGCTCTGGTAAAAGGTGGTAAGGTGTCTGCTGAAGAGTTTTGGCCAGTGCTGCTTGGTGCCAGTCATAAGCTACACCACTACCATTACTCGCTGCCCCACCGCTGCTCCCACCGCTGCTGGTGGCACTGTGGGTGCTAGCTATGCTCACTGCTATGCCATTGGTGGTGCATGTGGAGTTACTAGTGTGGTTGACAGAGCTCAAACTTTTACCATTATGTTGACTGCTAACTACACTGGTGCCACTGCTTTTGTTTGCAGGAGAAGTCGGTGACACAGGGGCAGTGGCAGTAGCGGTAAGGGCACTGTTGATACTACCAGCAGCGGATTTGGATTTCATGATGTCCAACGTGATGCTAGACCAGGAGGCATCTGAAATAAGGTTTGCATAGACGGCTTTCATCTTTGCCAGACTGTCCTGGATGGAAAGGCCGTTGTTGCCGTTGGGACGCAGAGCATTGCCATCCCTCTCCTGACCGTCCCGGGAAGAGGTGCTCTTGAAATCTGCAAGTCGGTCACTGGAGTCGCTGAGTGGAGAGCCGTAGCCTGCATCAGGGTTAGTCCCGTTACTGAGGGGAGAGTCTCTGTAGCTCGGTAGTTGGCCTCCATCTAAGTCATCGTCTTCTTCATTGCACATGAACTCGGTGTCTTGACCGTCCAATGAGAGGCCGTCATCCTGCAGGTGCTCTTCCTCGTCATGTGGAGCTGCCTTAAGCTCATCCTCTGGCATGTACGCTGCAACACACACAAGGAGAAACAGAGAAAAGGGTCAGCTCAATGAAATAAAAGATTTACAGTGCACAAAGAGAGCCCCTATCAAAATAATTCAGACTGAAAGCTCTTGATAACAAATGTAGGGTTTTATTTTGTGTGTGTTGTTTTGGTATGCACGCATGAGTCTATCTTACACACATGTGGCTCTGAAAGGCAGCGTTGAAAAAAGCCTCCAAGGGAAAAATAAATCACTGAGCTTCTGACAGTTGTCCTTTTCCTTCCCAACTCCCTATTCCTCCACAAGCCTCATGTTCCCCAGGAAATGACTGTCTGTTTGGCCTTGTTAGCCAGCTGCATGCTTCTATGATGAACTCCCCTTTTTTTTTTTCTTTCTCAAGCTCTATTGTCGCTCACCCATGCAGTATGTGACATTCATCTTATTAAGTGTTTATGTTATCATGATAAAAATAATTTCATTTGTTTTTTGGTCATTGTGGCGGCAATAATTAAGACAACAAAAAATGCTAAAAGCTACATATTTGTATGTTTACGATTCTTTGACCTTTGGCCCCTATACAAAAAGACAGACACAAAGAAGAGCACTTGATAAAAAAAATATTATGTACAAAGTTAAATGAGTTAAGGATCTTTATTATGTGTATTGAAATAAATATAAAGACAGATTTGGGGCTAGACTGACAAGACTGTTGGGAGAGAAAAAGAGAGCTGGAGGTGGTGGGTTATGAGTTGGGTGGAGACGGGGGTCTGGAAAGGGGTAATGGGGGCCGTGCAGAAATCCCAGAATGGAGCAGGGGATGGAGGGGTGAGAGAGACAGGAAAGACAGCCCCCTGGTTTGTTCCTTTATCTCCTTCCTGCATGGTGAGATGTGTGTCCTAGATGCCAGTATCAGTCTCTTCTGATGAAACAGATGTGCTGTCAGCTTCAAACGGCACGCTAACCTGTCATATCATAATCTAAGTGGACATAATACCTGATATATATATACACTGGCACCATTTACTGCTGCCTGAGAGGAGATGGGGCGGTGGAGGGGAGGGGTAAGCAGCTGCACTATGTTCTGTGACTATAAGATGATGTGGGCGTACGTGCATGAGAGGGGCTACCAAGTGCCCGTCTGCAAACACCTAAGCCAGCACACTCACTTTCCCTACCTTATTCCAAGTGTGTATTTTATGCACTAATACATGTTTGCACAAACTTGAAATCGGCAACCATAATACTGCCTATAAGTCTCAGTTTGCTGTGTGCTACTGATACACCCTACTCCAAATGAGCAACATACTCCCCGAACGGCTGACAGGATTTCAGTGAAATGAGAGCACTACAGGAGAACCTGGCTGTGCTTCAATCCCACTGACAGACTGAGACCTAGACAGTTTCTAAAACTCCTGAAAATCCCTAACACAGCAGATTAGTATTATGTGGCGTACTAGCTACAACACAACGTCAGAGTGTCTTCTGTTACAGTACATTCCCCCTCACTACCTACTTCCTGAAGAGCGAGCTATCGATATCATATTATCCATTTAATATACAGCGCATATTGTAAAATGACTATCCTATCCTGACAAAGCACAATACCACAAAAAATGCTGTAGGAATTACCTATGTAAGTCACTCCTCTCTGCTCAAGCCAAAAAAACAGCTAAACCCCGGTAGTTGGAATTGCTTAATGACACCCAGACAGCAGGAAAGAGATGCTGCAGATCTGAAATATGCCTGTGTGAGTGACAAAAGACAGACTGCAGAGGGAGGGGTCTGGAGCGATGAGCATGGCGCCAGGGAACCCTTTGACGATCCCTGTCAATCAATGCCTGTCCTGCCATGTTGTCATGGAAACAACAAAGAGGGAGATATCAAAAGCACACAGACAAAAGACTGGAAAAGACAGACATCTGTAAGAATCACAGCCAGTTTCATGATGCACAAAATTACACTGTTAGAGAATATGTGTTTTCTCCTATAATCTTCTCTACATATGTTGGGGAATATTACCTATTTTGGCACAAACCTTTCAAATTAATTAAAAAATTTAACTATAGCATACGACATTTGTCTACAGGCACCTGATCCTGAGATGGACCATATGAAGGGTCCTGTGTCTTTGGGATGCACATATGCAGAGCAACACCAGCAGCAAAGGGGCGGTGTTGTGAGGGGCAGGGCTGGCGTGCCGTCCCTGGCGGTTTAGTTTGCAGAGTGGGTGATGGCTGTGAGCAGGGCCATCTGCACGGGCGCCAAAGCGCCTGTCACTTTTGCTTGGGGACGTGCCGCCATCAAGGAGACAAGCAGTAGCGTGGCCAGGATAACGCCGCAGAGATACTGTCAGATACTGCAGCGATCAAGGCCCCACCAGCTCCACCAGATCACCAACATGGACCAGACAATGACTAAGGCTAATGTAAAGACAGGTGTGGTATAGTGGAGTCTCTGCTCAGTACAATACACAGGAAGGGGTTTAAGAAATAGAGTAATCATCAACTGCTAGCCTGCAGAAAATTATGGTATGTTCAAGTTAATAGAGTGCAGGCAGTTTGTAAAATAATGTAAATATCACATACAATACTTCACTGGAGTGAGCTTGAGCAGAGCTCCAAAGAAGAGCTGAAGTTCATCATGATGAAGCGAATGGTGAACGCCCTGCATCAACACTAAACGGGGCCTCACAAATGGACAACACACTTGACACAAGCGCAGATCATCTCCAAAACATTCGCTCCCACACACGGCTCGACTTTGTGTATGACATGATTTTTGTAAATGATACCAAATGAAATACAACCAGTGGACACGTCAGCATTTTGGCGAGCAGAGGAGCAGAAACATATCATTCCTTTTCAAAACTTTGCTATCTTTCTCCACCTTCCCTCTCCCTTCCTACGCTCTAAGTCTGCTGGTTGTTAAATCAATAAAACTCTCTGTCAGGCTCACACAGGTTCACCATTTGGCCGCTGTCAAAGCCAAACAAACCAGATAAGAAAGGCAGCCGGGCGATGAAACGAGAGTGAAAGGGGGTAAAAAGATGGGGATGAGACCAGTCAGCTCTGCCGCTATAGGCCCAAATACTCTGGCAGTCCTCCTTCTATTTATTTACACACATTTTTTTATTTATTTGATCTGAGTTTGGGGAAGAGGGGGCAATCACGGCAGTCATTTGCGGCACTAATGTCCAATCACAGGCCCCTTCACTCATGTGATTTAGGCAGTGCTGGAGCAGGTTCATGGCGCAAAGCGGTGGCAGAGGGGCGGTGGGGGGCAGAGGGCGTTTAAGCTGAACCTTAATAGGAAACTGGCAGTCTTATTCCTTCCCCAGATTCAGTTTGTCACCCTGCTCTCCATTAGGTGCCTCTCAACCCTGATGGCTTTGGACAGGAGCTGATCAAAAAGCTATCGGTTGACCTACACACCATGGCAGAGCGAACGGGACAGGCCTCTTCGAAAGCTCCCACTGTGGAGAGAGAGACGCAGAGGGGAGGGGAGTGAGAGATGAGATGATATGGGAGGGGCCTTGAAGAGGAGGGGGCGATACTCTCGGACTGGGACAAGAGGGCTGTAAATAAAATGACATTATTATTTCCTCTGTCCCGTCATGTAGAAAAGCCAATTATGGTAATGCAGCTGCCGGCGTGTCACAGGGAATACTGGGATGTGCTATCCATGAAGCGGCTAACATGAGAGCAATGCCCTGATCAAGAACACTGGCTTCAATCTGACAAGAGACAATACTGATAAAAGTAAGAGAGTCCAGTAGAAACATAAACAGCTACAAAAAAGTAGCATCCACATTGTACGTTTGTCTATACACTTATCAGATTTACCTTGACTAGGGTGAATCTGGTGCTTTAATGAAATTTTTGAAAAAACATAGCAGTTAATACAACATAAAGTAGTTTATATGGCTTAATGGAAAATCAACTTTCCAAAACTTAGTGAAACTCATATGATGCCATGATTTGAGGAGATAAATTATGCAACGTTGGCAATGAAAAAGGTAGATATTGAAGGTGAAAGTCGTTACTTTTGGAGCAAATTTGTTATGATCTCATTTCTCTGCTCTTTACCTTGTTCTTCACATTCCACCTGCACCTAGGAAACAGACCTACTCTTAAAATAATCCAACCTGTTTCCCTCTTCTTCTCCTCAATCCCCCCCCACTTCCTACTTCCCTTCGCCAGGCTTGCTCACACGCCCACATGGGCCCCTCCCAAGCGGAATAATGGAAGCATATGGCCTAGGCAGCACCTACAGGGCCTTAAATAACTGCTGCAGCATTCCAGCTCGCTGTACCAATTTATCTCTCAACCCCCCTTCACTCCATTTCAAAACACTGTAAGCCCTCAGTCCGAGCAGAGCAGTAGACAGCCGCGGATGGGACATGTTGTTCTCCAGACACATGGCTACATAATGGACTGATGTCGAAAAGTGGAGTGAATGGGAATAAGCGCTGTGCAAACAAAATTAGTGCTGAAAGTCTGTATTATTGGCAGATATTATTCTGTGAATCCTGCAAGCCTTCTCCTTCTCGATTGTCTAAGCTAGTAACTCCGTGCAAACACTTTTACCATAATCCATGTGAAATTACGGAGGACCAAAGGATTATATCAAGTCAAAGAGAAACATCATTGCCAAGGTTTACCAGCTGTGTGATTTAATGACTTGTCTGTCTGCTGCGTAGGCACAGCAACAATTTAAACTATATGCACACCTCAAAAACAAACACTGCTTACTTTATTTTAAGGAAACATGTTTTCACCAGATTTTTCTGTGATTGGCAGATAATGTTTTGTTTCTTGACATGCTTTATCTTTGCTTGGGGCAGGCACAATAAGAATAGGCCTACTGGTTAATTTTCCCTTGTTGGAATGATAATAGACTTATTATGTTAAACCACAAACATTTTAATGACTGCCACCAACACTTAATCATATTTGAACATTTGAGGAGTTCGTCATGCTGCAAAGGTCATAATACGTTTACATGTAATCCTATCAACCCATTTCACAGGTGTACTTTTACAATAACCAGAAACTGAACTAAACTATAGAACTTAGTCATAACATCTACCTATTGAGTAAAGGGCAGGTGTCAGCTCCAAGAGACATGTCAAGCTTTTAACGTGCATCCGCTTATGTGAGCAAGCAAGTGTGTGTGAAAGGTGCTGCTGTTTTATTTATAGAGCCAGCGGTATTTATACCTCAACTCAAAGATCAGTTCAGAGGAAAAGCTCGTGAGCCACAGCCAAGACAGCTCTCCATTACTGCGCACGCACGGCACCCAAACACTCACAGGCACCCACACAACCAGTTAATGTAATCTGGATGGGCATCTGGGCTTTTTACACACACACTTTCACTTAGAGTAGCAGGTATTTACAGTATATGCAGGTGTGCGTTATAGCTACAGCGTGAAGTGGACGAAGTGGAAAAGAGAAGTGGACATAGAATGGATGCATTAGGAATGTATACCGGTGCTTCCAAATCAGGGGTACAGTTACCCCTAGGGGTACGCGAGCACACTGCAGGGGGTACTCGGCAGTGTCGCTGCCAGGCGCAGGGGGAGATTTTTTTTAGAATTTTTTAATTCTAATTTGAGTAAATTTGAGTTAAAGAAAAGAGAGAAAATGTCTGAGAATTAAATTTTCAAATTAAGGACATGAAATAAAATGATTTTCATCTGTTGTGTCACGTTCTACTTTTGGAGAATTATCAACACGTATGAGTGAGGGGGTACTCGAGGTATGACAAAAAAGGCTCAGGGGGTACACAAGACAAAAAAGGTTGGGAAACACTGATTTACACTATAGTGTCATAGGTCAAGTTTTTTTTTTTTGCTCATATTATTTACATGTAACTCAGGAAGTGAGTGGAATTATCAGAAAATCTTAATTGTGCCCATAATATCTGATTCTGACACACTGTGAAAAAAGAAACACAGTTCAAAGGTTTAAGAGCAGTTGAAAAGACACATGTTTCTTGTAAATATATGGTTACATAATCATAACAATAGTTTGTTTTTATCCTCACTTATGTCCTGGTCTATTAGAGATTTGACTAAGTACTAGCATATAATTTTAGTAGTCATTTTATAAATATGACTTCTATTAAATATTGTGCATCTGTAAATAAGGTGTGAATGTAGAATTTCCAGTATACCCACCATGGCGGGAGGAGGAGGGGGGCTACACTGACTGAATGAGTGTTCTTCATGGAGTACACTCGGCTTTAACATGTTGGGGGATCAATACACTGAACCAGCGCCGATCGATCACAATTCATCTGGCTTTTTTCAAATTTCATTCTCACCCACTCACCGTACACTCTCAGCTGTGTATGTCCCGGGAGGCATACATAAACAACATATACACACATATGCATACAGTTAAACGCAAACAATGCACGCACCTGCAAGACTGAAACGCCCGTGCACCCTCCGAACAAACACAGGTTCAATAAAGCCGCGTGGAATTTATTTATTTTTATTGAGCATATCAGCCCATCCTGGCCTCTCTGCATAACAAGGCCTGTATAATTAAACCATAAATTTCAGTGCGCTCCTTTAATTACCACAGACAATGTCAGGAGGCAGCCGAGTAAACAAATGGCTTTGAAGTGAGCAAGGCAAAAAATGCTTCGACACAGCTATGGAGACGCTGTTCATTTTGGTTGGGATGTTGTTGCACTTGAAAAGGATGAAATGTTCAAAAGTGTGTGTGTGTGCGTGTGTGTGTGTGTGTGCGCACAGGGAGTCTATTTTTTTCTGCCTTTTCCAAGAAGGCTTTTGAGGGAAGCAGGTTTCCCACAGAGTGATGGGAGGAACAATCAGTGTAAAGTGTAACAGTATGAGCATGACTATGTGCAAATATGTATATCTGTCTGAGCGCGCCAACAGTTAATAAATAGGATGTGTGTGTGTGTGTTTAAATGCTAGCTAACGCAGGCTGGGTTCAGTGCTGTTTGTTTTTAAGGATGCTGTTGGGGAGAGTGCAGAGTTTTTGTCCCTCCTGACCATGACTGGAGACGTTGGCACAGCTACATACAATTGTACAATAGCCTATATATGTGTGTGTTCAACTTCAGGTCAATATCAACACACAGGCCCGCTCCCCGGCAGCTTAGCTAATTACACAAGAGCCCTGAAGGCCACTTAGAACAGGTTAGCTAATTAACAAACAGGCTGATTGCAGATTAATTGAGAGGTGTTCCTAATCTTCACCCCTTAACGCAATGACAAATGCTGACTGCTGCTAATTAGGCTGAAATGG
The DNA here is from genome assembly GCA_036785185.1 of Paratrypauchen microcephalus. Taxonomy (NCBI): domain Eukaryota; kingdom Metazoa; phylum Chordata; class Actinopteri; order Gobiiformes; family Gobiidae; genus Paratrypauchen; species Paratrypauchen microcephalus. The sequence goes on along the minus strand of JAVJIX010000002.1, from coordinate 17,099,085 downwards.
TTAAGGGCGAGAGTGTATTTACCGTTAGCACAGCATCCTTTTCTACACCTGTTACAGTCTCTGAGTAGATTTTTACATAATATACATTTTCAAAAATGCTATGTCACCTAAGCGCATAATGCATCGTCCAAGTCAGTTTGAGTATGTTAGCCTCTCTTTGATTTATGCCAAAACTAATGATAGGAAGAATTATCATGCATTATGTAAAATATTCTCAAGTGGTTGTCTAGTGTTGTTGTGATGACTTAAAAATAATGGAAACATATAGCTTGGATTTGATACATGACTTTTATCCTGCCATTATTATAGACTTAATGAAAGATTGTTGGAACTTTTTGCACCTCCTTTTTTTAATTTAACCCATCTGTGTGTATCCAGATTTTCTCCCCCACAGAGTAGAACATGTAATCTGAAACTGCTTGAACACAATAGGCTTTACAACAACAAGACCCGGAAAAATCAGCAGCTCAGCAGGACTCTGAACCAGCAACCATCTGTGACTCAATCACATGTCAGTAGAGAAAGACTGCAGCTCCTCATTTCAACATAAACACACTGCAGATCTTGCATTGTAGCAGCCACGAATATTTATCATTTTGCTCCTCTGTCTATCATATACGCACCTGTGCTTTTAAATCCCACACTTCCCAAACACAAACCCTCTTTCAACCTCTGACCCCATGCTCACCCAAACACTCCCCTTCCCATAATCCTCTCCTCCATCTACTGACGGCTCCACTTCCTTCTTTCTCCTGGGCCACCTGCGCTTTTAAATCCACACATCAGGATGGACCACTTCACCTGCGCACACACACTCAAGCATTACCCAAATCCCTAGAAACACACACACACACAAGAGCTGTCCCTGACAAGACAACAGCAGCTGCTTCCATCTCCTAGCAACGACCAGCCTGATAGATGACCCAACGTCTGATAATTACCGTAAATCACCGCAGCTCACACACTACGAGAACGTGGAATAAAACTGTGATGACTGAAAGGGATCAGGAATGGTCGACTAAGACTGCTCATGTGTGTGCGCTAATGCAGTGAAAATTTACCTGTTGTTTATAGCTTCCAATGTGGCTCGGATGCTAATATTTGGATACGTTTACGTAACAGAGATGTAATCAATCAACAAATCTGTGTTTATAAAATTAAACTGCAAGGTGTATGCAACGAGACACATGCACAACAATGCATATGTGAGAGAGACATTGAGCCCATTGTGAGTGTAACCTGAGACTGCAGCCCAGCCTCCTGCAGCTGTCAGAGATTCATGTCTTACACACAGGCGCCAATCACAAAGCACACAGTAAGCACTGGGTATTAGTGCCACTCTTTAGACAAGAACAATAATGCTAACAGCAGCACTAAAGTTTGGCATCAAACTTCTGCCAAGTCCATAACTAGATGTATTGTGTCACCAGCAAATAAGACAATATTGAGGTCTTAATTTGGCAAATTCAAACAGCAACATAAGTTTCAAATTGCTCTCTGAACAAAGTTTACTTCAAATTATCAACAGATCTTGTATATGCACACACAGCTGCTACGTTTACTTCCTCTTCATTTTGTGCTTCCCCAGACGTGCAATCTGTCCCTCTGTTTTCTGTCCTTTTCCTCTCTCTGCTCCTAGCCCGCCCCCCTCCCTGCACCAGTCCTGGCGGCTGCAGACATTTGATCTGGCTGCCTTGTGATAGATTGACAGGTAATGAGGAGGTTGAAGGGGCGTTGGAGACAGGAGCAGGTGTTCAGCACAGTCTTTTTGGCCAGCGCTAAGCTGCCATGTCCTTCACTGTTGCACCTCTCTGCTTTTCTCTCACTCTTTTCCTCTTTTCTCTCCACCAGCCCCCTGTTCTCCTTCTCAGAGAAGACGGCTATGCAATCCATCACGCCATGACACACTCGGACATAGACTGTCTTTATATGGGGAAAAACGCACGGGCCGTGGAAATAAATAGAGAAACGAACATCAAGTGGTGAGCTGGCAGAGGCAAACTGGGGCTGATCACTCAAAGTGAACGAAGCAGCGGATGAGACTGATTTGGAGCAGACGTTAGAGGTGACCGATCAGTACAGGCTGCTACTTCTGCTACTCAAATATAATTAAATATCTGACTTTAAACCTGCTGTCTCTATGAGCGTCATTCTTTTTTTCCATCTGAAATATTTTAAAACTTTTTTTTCTCAATAGTCCAAAATAGTTTGAGCAGTTTGATTCTGGCCAGGCTTGTGGTCAAAGCAAACACTACATCTAAAATACAAGTGTAGTGCAGAACTGAATTAAATCAAATTACAAATAATATGTATGTACTCAAACGCCAATGTGCAGGTAACCATAAAACCTTTGTTTAAGGATATTGGGACCTGTTAAGATGTCTTGGGAAAGATTTGCTATCTGACACTGAGTGTTCAGGAAGGCTCAAAGTCATGTTATTACAAGAGACACATTTCTGGTATTTTGGTAAACTTTTAACCAAGGGGGCAAATTTTGATTTTAGTTAAACATCCTGTATCTCGCATAAATGATACTCACAACAACACATAACTTATGTTACAAAGCCTAACAAGCACCAGTGTGGAAACATCTAAATGTAGTAAGTGCTTATATTGTCGTCCCAGAACCACATAACAGAGACAGTGGGGGAAACGAAGCTCAAGACTATAAATCCTACCCTCCAGTTTACAACCAACATTAAAGGACATGTCAGCCTCCTAAATCAGCCGCAGCGTGGAGACAGCAGGGCTAAAATGGTGCATTTGCATGTTCCCTCAAACATTCCTGAGAGGTGAACAACTGCTTAGCCACCTTCCTCGGGTAATACCAACATTACACATCAGACATAAACTACACAATCAATTGTGCCACGAAACTACGGTACATCCTCAAGCATAACCAAAAGGAGAAAACATTAAATCTTTAAAATCAGCTGGTCTTCAGGTATGGTCCTGACATAAATTTAAAGCAAAAACTGCATGAAGTGGACATCATGGACAGTCTTTAATAAAGCCAGTGGCAGCCACTGAGATTAAAATGAACTGTTCCCAATTGTCACCTACTTAAAAGCGAACCTGTTTCTTGAAAAAAAAAAAAAGTCATTGACGTTGACGCACTCGCCTGTCAGTTTATAACTCTGCTACTTTGGCTCACACACACAGACCAAACACCCTCCACCACACAAACATTCACCCACACACACACTTTAAGCCCTGCCTGGCATCAGCTGTCACACAACCTGTCTCCATGAACTAAGCAGAGACAGACGCTGTCAACTTAGAGTGCCTCAAATGCCCACATCCAGCCAGGCAGAGGCAGAAAAATCAAGCCTGTCTCCCAGTATAATTTGCACTAATCCTTCATGGGAGATAGTAAAGTCTATGGCATATCTGCCTAATAGCATCAGTCAGCGGCAGGTTCTAATCTCATATTTAGACCCATTTCCATCACAGAGTGACGACAAAGGCAGCACAGTGTGATTACCTTCTTATTTTTGCATTTCTGCATGACTTGACTTCTGATAATGGTGGAAGGATTTATATTTTTTCAAGCAAAAAAAACTTAGAGGTTCTTTTTCTTAGTGATGGAAGAAGAAAGTGGCTTCAGGTGACTTCAGAAGACAGGTGGACTGGGAGAAACAGAGAGGAGCAAAAGAAAAGAGGAGAGGGAGAGAGCCTTCAGTACTCTGCTTTCAAAGCGTTTACAACCTGTGCTGTGTCCTGCTCGGCTGCCTGCTTTACCATGTGCATTTGAATACTGACTGAAGTGCAGTGCATCCCTGTCTTTCACACAGCTCCATAAAAGACGACACACAATGAGGGCTCTTTTGAGCCGAGATGGGAGGCCTGGGGAAGGGACGCACCTCCCAAACCACCATGGCACTCCAGCGTCTACAGGCCACAATGAGGTGCTACAGCAGGAGGAAGAATGAAATCAAAAAGTACAAACTCAAAGTTTGGGGGAGTGTGCAACCTGAAGGAAAGAAGATGATGGAGATGGTATACCACTAAGTACAGTACTTAGAGGTATATTTATAGCCCCAGAACAGAAGATACATTAGCAATCTTCATATACATTTTAAATGTATAACATAAATATATTTAACTATAATACTAAAAGTGTTATTCAAATACATATCATATGTACATAGTTAAAAGAATCGGGTTGTATGAGCATCTAAAAGAAAGAAAAAAACAATTAAGAATGCTAAAAAGTTGTAGATTACAAAACTATAATAAGTCAATAAGTATAACTAAGCATAACTAAAATGAAAAAAGTTAAAATATTTGTCATTTAACCTCAGAAATTAGATAGAAAAATATTGGAGAAGTCCCAATAAAGCTGTAAATCAAGAGTTGGATGATAGAGGACTCTGGAGGAAGATCACATCACCCAGGATCAATGCCGACAGATACACACAAACACACACAGCTGAGTCCCCTAGTGCAGACGACATCCCAATGTATAACACAAGCATATAATTCTATGGCACTCTCATCTACAACCCATTAAACTCCCACTACCTCCAGCAGCACCCACCCAAGGGCTCAGCAAAGTCCCACCTCCCGGTTCAATCCTTGTAGTCTGAATAATATGGGCCCGTGATGAATGGCGCCATAACTCTGATATCCACAATCAATCTCAGCTTTAAAGACACATCCATCTTGTGTTATACTGACAGTGGACTTGGGAGTGCGTGAGGGGAGATGGGGTGGGGTGGGTGGCTGAGGGGTGCTTGTCTTGACCACCAACACGTAATGGGGGGAGGGGGGGCTCAAGGGCAGGGAGAGGCGTCGCTGAGTGATGCCTGTCAGCTCACATCTGGAGAGAAAAATAAATGAGGCTTATGAAGACAAATGAAAGGGGTCTGCTTTTCTTTTCACATCACCCCCTCCTCCTTCCAAACTAGATTCTAGAGACTTGATAGTGTGATAGCGAAGGACAATGTTTATAATTTATGTAAAGGAGGGGAAATTATACTTGTTAACAAAAGTTTTATATTGCATCAGTAATACACTCTGCTGGAGACTGTTCAGTACAAAAAGTAGTAGAAGTCACACTGTACTTCTGCATAATTAATTAATTGTTACACTATTTTCTCTCAATTAGAGCTCTAAAATCCTCTTTAAGTCAAATAAAGTGAACTGGAGCTGATCTATTAGCTTTTACCTTACACTGTTTTAATAAATTTAAAAACTACAAAGTGTTGTGTAAACACTTCTCCCATCTCTCTCTGACAGTGCACACAGCAGTGGGGGATGGTAGTTGGTGAACTATCCCTGACCTGTTGGAGAGGTCGTTCCTCAGAGACCCAGCCCCTGAATATTGCTTTTAATGATGTACCATATCTTTTAACCGCTACAGACAAAGCCAGGAAACACTACACTGTCATGGGTTCCCCCCACGTCTACCTTTTCTGCGTTTCACTCCCCCTTCGCTCACACTGTCTCTTTCTCATCAGCACCTCCTCCTCACTGCCTCACCGCCCCGAGTTAGACTTTTAATTATTAAACACACTTTCACACAGTGGACTTTTCTAGCTGCTCTTGTGGCTGTGTGACGTGCCAAGGCATAGCATTTAGTTTGCTATTAGATAGCCATAAGTGAGCACTAAATTCTTAAAAACATACTGTATTAGCATTCCACTAGCACTATATAAAATGTAATATGTATGTTTGACAAGAGCTGCTCAAAACAGTTATAATAATTTGGTTATGTGATTATTTGAAGACATAGTTATTTAGCTATTTGTATGTAGGTGCTGCCAAATCTTAACATGTAAAGGTAGTATTTATATATTTATTTATGTTTTGTGATTCATGTTGTAAAAGGCACAATATGTGGCTTTGCTCAATTTAATATATATATATTTTTTTTAATTTATTTTTTACTATTTGTAATTGATTGGATCAATAGCTGTAATCAGAATTTCAATAAACATTCCTACATTGGACCCATTTAAAAGGCATTAGTCACAGCATGCAGCGTCTGAGCACTAAAATCAGATTATGGTTTAAGAATCTGCCCTCACTTAAAGTCTAATCTGGCCCTGGTAACAGAAGACTGGGGCATTCAGGTGACATAGTTTATTGAATGTGGAAGCGGTGGTGATAGGGTTAACCCTGCGCAGGCTGATGATGGGGGTATAAGAGGCTCAGGATGAAAGGTGAATGTGTGATGGATGAGAGGAAGCCCAGACTGGGGCGCACCAAATGAGTACACACACACAACATGCTTCGACTGACATAGCTCACTATTGTAGCTGACATACAAGTTACATGAGGTATTCCTGTGTACAGGCAACATAATGTGCTCTTAAAGGGGCCCCACAGTTCAAAGGTGGAACCCCAAGTATCAGGTATGGAGTGTGTCTGTATTTCAGGAAACTTGATCAGCTGAACACATGATGAACACATGATTTATGATATTGTTTATAAACTGTAACTGTAATAATTAGGGCAGATGCAGATCAACATGAATCTAATTACAGCTGTGCTTAAAAAAATAGTTAAAGAAAAAACAATGATAAGTTTTTTATATTTACTGAACTAAAAACATGGTATGTAAGTATATTGTAAACTATATAATATTACATGTAAGCAACAGGTCATTGCATATGTCAACAATGTCCCTCATCTTCCTGTGTACATTCAGTGTTTAAAACTTTTTCAAACACTGTCTGCCCGCTCGCAGGTACCAACACTGGTGCTGTGTGTAACTACGGGGAAGACAGAAAACATTACAGGGCTCTTTTTGGCACAGACGGGAGTGAGGGTGGAGGCGGCAGTTGGGGAGTGAGGGAGGCGTTTGAGGAGAGAAAACAAGGAGGAGAGAGAGCGTAGGGGCGGGCTCACAGCAGTGGGACAGAGGGCGGGCTGAGCGCTGGAATGAACTCTCTCAGGCTTTGTGGTGCACGTTTCCCAAGGCCCCCGCCTGGCCCCTTTGATAAATGACACATGTCATTCTGTCAGCCGGTGACACTGCAGCTGGGAGGCCCTGTGATGTATGGCCCTGCTCCAAAAGGAAATCTACTTTTTTCCCTTCCCTCTCTCACTCCCTCACCCCGTCTTCCTCCCTCTCGCTCTCCCTTGGCCCTGGCTGGGTGCATGTCCTTTTTATATGAGGATTTAGGTTTCCTTTGGTCCAATAACTTCCCTGCTCCCTGCCCCCCACCATTCTGAAAGAAATGTACACAACCAAAAAGTATCTCAAAACATGCTGTAACAAAATTAATCAAAATAACTTGGGGTAATTTAGGATTTAGTCCTGGATTAACCCTGCTTTAGATCAACAACAATGCTAGTCTATCATTAAAACACTCTAACCATATGTCTAAAACTGTCAGTTATACTGATATCACAAAATTCTGCAAAGTTACCCTATACTCCCTTAGCTTTTGCTCCTTTATCCAGCTTGTCCCCAGCTCCTCAGCCCTCCTAATACAAAGCTGTGTGGTGCAAGTTATGACACAGCTATTATGATCATGTAACCCGAGGAAAAAGAGGCCAATGCCACTAGGAACCAAAGTCAATGATTTATGTTCAAAAGGCAAGGAAGTAAACAAAACAAGGCTCTTTAGTACGCAGGAGGAGGGCAGGTGAAAAGGAGGGTGGGGGTCAGATTCTGGCAGGATGTTTGGTGTCTCCCATAGCGTCATCTGTCATCCATGAAAAAAAAAAAAACTTGTATACAATCCCAAAGGAACTGGGATAAATATAGGAAAGCTAAGACACACACATATGTAAAGTACACTACAGTACTGGCAAATACATATTCGGTTTTCAAAGCAGATACTTCCACTATCAATCTACAAAAGACATATTTTATTTCATAGGTCAAATGAGCCCAGCCAATGATAGGGCCCCAGAGCCTTGTGCTAACCCTCCCTTCTGAGCAGATTAGCCTATCACGGCATCCTATTGACCCCACAACTGCATGTGCCGCCCACGCTTCGGGTGAGCCAGCAAACACAAGACCTTTTTTTTTTCACTTCACACACTTTCTGATGCGCTCTATAATCGAATACTTGGTTGTTGTTTTTTTTGCTTCCTCACTCTCCTCCTTAGTTCCTGCACCTACACCCTTTCTACCTCCTTTCGTTCACGCTCTCACTTCCTCCCTCCTCCTCCTCTCTCTCTCTCAATGGCTGACCTGTTATCAGCGCTGAGGAGATTTAACAGAGAAAGAAGAGAGGGGAAAAAAAAAAATAACGCTGTGAGTCAGGCGTGATGAAGAGACCTTTCCCAGTGTCGCCTCTCAATCTTTGTGCGTGGACTCAATACATTTAAGCTTCTGTGACAGCACAAACGCACCTATTTTCACTGGAGGAAATTGTAAACTATGCAATGGTGAAAAAATAAATGTATAGGAAATATGAATCTACAGTTAGATCTAGTCAAGTCAGAAATAAAGGGTAGGATTCAGTAGATTGCACACACACTAATGAGTAAAAGAGTTCACTAGTGTTGCTATGGGGACCAGGGCTACTTTGACTAAAGGAGAGCAAAAGAGCCACAGACAGAGAGACACGAGGGGAAATGGTTTTGAGAAAAGAGAATACTTGTTAGGGCTGAGTAATATGTGGGAAATTATCAAAATGTCCATATAATTCTACTCTGAGGCACTCTATCATTAAATAAGTTAGCTAAATAGGTTCCGAAACATCATTCTCAGTCATTTATTGAATGTTTTATGCGAAATTAATAATTGTTGTTAAATTATTGCAAGATTTCCACATATTTCTCTTTTTTTCCACAAATTTTCACACACAATTTTTCACAAATTGTCATAATTATTCAATACAACTGCTCTTAAAACTTTAGACTTAGACTAAAATGTAATTACTGAACATGATTAAGAAACGATTAACAGCATAATGCATGTACTATACATCACATTTTCTTGCAACTTTATATTTGACAAATTATGAGAAGGCTTGAAAATGCGCACTTCATTATATCATTATCCAAAACATCTGGTGTAACAAGTCGACATTAGTTTGATAAATAGACTGGATAAAAAAGGACTGTTTGTGAGACAAAGGGATCAGAAAAGAAACATTGTATGGCACTGGAACACTCCACCGCCACCTGGGGGTCATGACCTGCCCACGACCCCATCGCATGTGCACTTTGGCCACGCTGGGTGGGAGTGTGTTGTGTTCAGGGTGGAGGGGGATCATTAGTGTTGAGTGATGAGCTATGGCCCTGTCTGACGACTTCAGGGTACGGACCTGCAAGGCTTTTGTAAATGCCAGAAGGCCTCCACAATGCAGCAACAACTGTGCATATGTGAGAGTGCGTATCTGACTGTGTTTGGTAAAAGGAGGAGGGGGAGGGACGGGACCCTTGTTAACAAGCTGCCACTGTGACCCACAAGATATGGCTTTACACAAGTAGACAACAAACACAGTGAATACTTACAAGGCTATTGCTGCAGCATACCGCTAATGTCCATCTAGTATATATAGAGCAGCCACTGTGGCCATCTTGTTTTTGTTTAGTCTCCTTCTTGGCCAAAGTTAGTTTGAGTGGTTTAATTTGCTCTTTTAATCACAGCTGGAGGGGCGGAAGAAAGCAGTATGAGGAAATGAAGGCAGTGATATGACAAGAGGACCAGTGTGCGGTGGCAGGATCCTGGGAGAGAGCTGTCGGTCAGCACTGGAGTGAGAGGGAGCCAGTGTTGGGCTCAAGGTCAGCTGATAAACAGCACATTCACCAGGCACCACTCAGGAGGGTGACCAAGCTGCAGACTCCTCAGCTCTCCCCCTCGCTCCTGCTCCCTTTCATTCACAACAAACCATTCCCTGCAATTAATCATGGGAATTGTTACACCATGGTAATACCAAAAACAATCTCCATGATCACACGCACAAACAAAATTTCAAATTGCTATCATCCATCTCACCTGCCCCCAGTTAAGAGAGAGGGATCAGGGAGGGGGGGTTGCGGGTTGGGAGCGTTGTGCCGCGGTGAACGGGTTGTAGCCATTCACGTCGCTCCCACTGCTCTCAGTTGTAAAGGTCTGGCATAGAGTGAGATGATGGTGAAAAATTAGCGGCAGGCAGCCAAACAAGCAGAGGCGCCAGGGCCAGAGGATCAATGCGCCTCATCCGCGGTGGGAGCAGCTATGTAAAACACTCGCCTTAAGTCAGCTGCATCCGGTTAATATTTAATCCCTCCATCCATCTCCACAAAGAGCGCTTCCCTTTTAGCTTTAGCCGCCGTTTACTTTGATTACACACAACCGTTTGGGATGGCTAAGGCGAAGGGGTGGAGGGAGGGAGGGCGGCAATGATAAGAGCGATTTGCATGTGGATGGAAAAAATATTTGCAGGTTTGATATTGCTTAGAGCATTGTACAGTGCCCGTGTGAGACTGAACAGGAGAGGCACGCCTCAAGAAAGAAGGGAGTAAAAAACGAGTTAGAGGGACAGAGGTGAAGAGAAAAAAAATAATAATAATGTGGTGAAAAACAAACTGAATTTTACTCCAGGGGTTGCCTTATTTAAAACAAGAGATATGCAAATAAAGTAACAAAATAACAGTGATATTATCTTCCTCGCTCATTTTCTGTGGCAAATAATTTCCAGGGAGGAAATCCAAAACTCTAACTCCCAAGTGAACATGCAAATCCAACTGCGTCTTCTTACTGGGAGTCTCTCTACACTCGAGCTCATGTTGCCTTTTTACGTCCATGTTTTTTTTCCTCTTCCACCGATTGAAGAGTCTCATGTTTATTCTGCAGCAGCAACCAAAACTGCATTTATTACACAAGCAAAGTAATAAGTACACCATGTCAGCAGCCAGCCACACGATGTAATAAGTTTGAATTTGGGGACAACGTGTATAAGGCTAAATAACATGTTATAGGATATGCTGAAACACAAAATCTAAAGGTGTTTACAGACTAGTAAATGTACGCTATTACTGCACAAAACAATTTTAACTAAGTGTGCTTTCTGAACTTTGCACTTTATATTTACTTTTATTATTATGAAAATATAGAAAAAGTCCATGCTAACTCAATTCAGTAATATCTACTCTATTAGTAGATTCTTTAACAATTTGAGCTAAAAAGTCTGAAACAGCAGACTGAAACAGTAACTGCATGAATGGTATTAAAGATGCATTCTGAGCACAGATTTACTCTAATACAGAAAGAAAACACTACTCAATTGTCTTGTGTTTTTGGCTCAGGTCTGAAAAGTGTCCGTTAGCCAGCGGGGTTTACTGGAAGCAAGCCTTCAAGATGGGCAATGGCAACTGTTCATTTTCTCACTCATTGACCTCATCTCCTCCACTTTACAATGCGGAATAAAAGAGACCCTATTTTAGCCAGCAGTCAGCCACTGAAGATGTAAGAAACTAGCACTTAGAGGCGAACTCACTGCACACTGATGCATGAGACGTACACACGTAATTTAAAGACACAGAGATAAAATCTGTGTGGAGATGTGGAATGTTTGTGTGATCAAAATCTTGTAAATGTAATGTTACTGCAATAAGGCACCAGGTTACAAAAATAACTAAATTGTTATAATGTTATGACTTCATTCACTAAGTAAGGATAATAAAGAATGATGTGATGATATGTCTTATTCACTCGAAGTTAAGATATGCCATGAGTTTCCACATATTACTGAACATGAGCATTTGAGTTGCGGCATTCAACAAAATTGAACAAATAAAACTGCAGCTGGACAGTTGGCTGTTTGATTCCTTTTAGCGGCAAGAAGGCCAGTCAAGAAATATTACAAAATGTGAAATTAATTATTTGAAAACTAAAATGCAATTATGAAGTCAACATTTAAAAGAACAAGAACAAATGAACAAACCTACAATTGGCCAAAACAACAGTAACTAGCGCTAATGTGGCTAATGTGTTATTTTTCTCCATCAGACAGCTGGACCAGGCCTGGGCTAGTGTGCACACCGTGCATGTGCCTGTTTGTGTGTGTGCAGTGGGATGGCAGGCGGGGGGCACGAGGTTGGGGGGACTCGCCCGGCCGGGCAGTAATTCTTAATTGACACCTGTCAGGATAATGGCGACAGTTGCAGCTGTTGCAGGAGAATTTGTGTGCCGTCCTGTTCATCTGTCAGCTCTAATACCCGTCCTAAAAGCTGCACACAGCTCACTCACCACGCAAGCCCCAGCGCTGCTCTCCAGATGTCATTGACTTATACTTAATCATATCATTCCTCATTAATTCATACACATGATTACAATTTGTAGCGATTGGCTAAAAATTAAATCCTAAATTTACCCAAATCCAAAACAGCAATATAGCGTGGTCAAATGTACATTACTCCATCAAGTTCATACAACTAAATATGTTGCAACAGCATGTTCTTTTCATGTTGCAAACACAACATTTTATAACTTATTAAGTACTGTACAATCAGTATGTTTACACACTTACTTATACAGTCTTACTTTTGACTGATAACAACAATAAACTTGAGTGGAAAGAAAGAAATAGATGAATGAAAAATTAGTAACATGTAGAACTAAAAAATAAAAGTACAGCAGACATGGTTTAAAAAATGAAAAGCAAGAAAAGATTATGTGAAGACTAAGATGTAGAGGCTGGGTGTCCCTGGACGGAGCTGTGCTCCTCTGTAGTGGGTCCATCTCGTTTGTCTTGTTTGTTTGTTAGCATCAAAGCGCTGCCTCTCATTCCCCCTGCTAACTGATGTAATGAGTGGGTAAGCTACATGTTTTTTTTCCTGCGCTGACGAATTCAAATACTTATTAGACAAAATATTCTGTAATTGCTCATGTTTTATTGATAGAAGTAACATGTTGAGTTAGGTTCTAACAGACTTCTTGTAGCCACTTGAGAAGGAGCTGCACTGATCAGAAAAGCAAATTTATCCCCGCTAAATCTAATGCTTTACTTAAGAAAATTTAGGATGTCATTTTCTTCCTTTAAATGTTTCTTGACTATTCCTCTTGAATGTTTCCCCTCTCAGCTTGTTCATAGCTCAAATTATATGCCAGAAGAAAATAAATCCCTAACATTTTAACAAATTTCTTATTAATAAGCATTTATGTATTACATCCTAAGTGCAAAGTCTTAACAAAATAAAATTACTGTGCACCCCACAAATATTACATAGTAATTAAACACACTTAATGTGAGGTACTGATAACACTATCACCTCAGTGTTTATCAATGCTTTGAGACGAATCCTGATTTCACATATCTTAAAAAATATTGTTATGATGCGGCTGCATTGAAAAATGGAAACAAAAACTCTTTATTTGGATAAATTGTTTTTCTTTGGCAGTCAGGAGTGAGACTGCTTGTCAGCCTGGTCCCAGGGGGCTGTTTCTATCTGTTTTCAGACCTGATTTTCTCAGACTCAATTCTCTTTGTGGATCCCATGACTTGCTGCTGTTTTTATGTGCTGTAAGAAAGGCAACAAAGCACATCTGGCAGCTTTAATGATATGATTTCCCATCATCCTCAGCCACCTCCATTATGACCTCCCACAGAGACATGCTGGCTGCATTTAAGCATTAGGTGTAGGTGTGTGTTTGTCTGTCTGTGTTTACGCTGCACCGTGCGAGTGTGTGTGAGTGCGCAGAGGCCAACAGTACACTAGTGATGGAGCAAACTGGCCCGAGGGCAGCTTTTGTGGAGAATGCCCCACAAAGACTCAGGAAGAATCAGAAACAGAAAGAGACGAGATGGGCTGTAAGCTCTCTGATGTGAAATATGTCTGGACAGAGAGTGCTTATCAAACACAGATCAACACGCTGATATCCTCATTTTGATACAATAACACTATTCACTGTGCAACAAGCCAAATTCATTTTACAAGATCTTGTGACTCGTTAATAGGAGTGTAATTATTATCTTTGCTTAATACACACAGTGCGCTGGTGACTCGAGGCATTAGAGTGCAAGCAGAGCATGTTTGACCTTTCACTACCTCAAATCCCACATGTAAATTTAACTGTTCGTTCTGCGGGAGGCGCTAGAGCAAAAGTGACTATCGACGGGCCGATCGATGCCACCTGCTAACGACACGGCCGCTCCAATTAGCGTAACCTCGAGTATGGGCTGATCACATGTGCGCAGCCTACATAGAGTAAACATACATTACACCTGAGGGGGCCAGGGCAACAGGTTAAATTAAAATATGTCGGATAACTTGTGTTCAGATGGGTTTTAAGTGAGTTTTAAGTGAACAGGAATGATAGAAACACAGCTGCTCCTGCTGGTGGTGGTGGTAGGGGGGTGGGTGTTTTGAAGTTAAGAGGGAACAGGGGAGCACTGAAGTCAAGCCTTGCTAAAGACGATGACTAACATAGCGTGGTTACCATTACAAGTTTTTCATTCCAGGAAACTAACACCGCTCTGGTCCAAGCTACAACACACACATACGCTCCCATTGCCCCTGCTGTCTCTGTAACCCACTGCCTAACACACACACTGTCTTTCTTTCCTTCAATAAACATACAACTCATTTCTCAGAAGCAACAGTGTCATTAAGTCATTTACACTTTAACTTTATGGCCACTCTACTCGCACAAAATTAACTTTTCAAGATTGTTTGAATTCTCAGGGAAGAAGATGGCATTCAGAATTTGGCAAAGTTAAAAAACACCTACAGGCATTTTAGCACGTTGAGGACGCCAGTGTAGACATATGTACGAGGGCCGTGGCGTAGGACGCATAAACGTTAACGTGCGGATTATTTTAAGGGGAGAATATCACACATTTAGTGCATGCACAAAGGTCGCAGTGTAGCCATCTTGGGCATGCAAAATCATTAATCCCTGGACACCATGACGCTCCGAATTGGAAGAAACTAGAGGCCTTTAGCAAGAAGGCAGCAAGACGTTCAGCCAAAGTACATCTCCGCTGAGTTTTAATGCAGCCATGATTTACAGGCAGCTCAGTAACACATACAAAAGTGTAAAAACTTCAACAGGACGTCTGCGCTTTTAAAAAATGGATCGTGGTACAACGTTGGATTGCTCAGTTGAGATCAGGCCTGAGTTACGTCTTAATAAAAAAATAAATCTTTTACAACAGTGGAAATGTACCTTCTCAACGTGGCTGTAAAATTGCGGAGAACTTTATGAAAATGCTCCGCTATCTTGACACATAAAGTGAGCACGGTAATTAGAAGGATTTAAATAAAAATAAATGAGTGTAATGAAAAATTAGCTGAAGGAAAAAAGAGGGAGATTGCAATATAGCTTAGGAATTAGGCTGGTTTAATACAAGGTTATAAGAACGGTATGGGTGGGGGCGGCAGGGGCTTAAGCGAGGTCATTAACTGGCATTGTCTCCTGACGTGATTAGTCAGGTAGCAAAGTCCATTTGTCACCTGCACAGGCAAATTGAGTTGGTGCTGCACTAGAGGCTATGGGGACTGTATAATATCAACTTGATTACATCAAGGCAGCTGCGGACTTGACACCTTACTGAATTTGTCAGCATTAATCGTTAGGGCCTGTCACAAATCCATCAGCTCCACAGATAATTAGGGCTCTCTCTAATGAAGCCAACGGGAAGCAACCTCGCCCCCCTCTCCACCCCGACTCCATAAGCACACACATACCATCGCCTTATAATTAACCATCAAAGAAATACAGACCACTATCTTAGCTGCTCCTCTTTCTTGTCTCACTTCTATACGACGACGTTTTACATGAAAGAGAAAGTCACTCCTGTTCTGTCGTTTTTAATTGTCGATACTTACCCCCTGACTTTTAAATCTAGAAGTGTACAATGTGGAAATAATTTGATGCGATAAAAAGAAAAATAAACTGTTTCTGCATTTTGTGTTATTTGTAAAATGACTTCACAAATTCAGAAAAAAATAAAATATTTCTTTAAATAGGTTAAAAATTATTTGTTTAAGACATGCTTTTTTAATACTTTTTATAACTAAATATATCTAATAATAATAATAATAATAATAATAATAATAATAATAATAATAATAGAATCTACTCTTTAAATTCCTGT
Source organism: Paratrypauchen microcephalus (assembly GCA_036785185.1). NCBI lineage: Eukaryota > Metazoa > Chordata > Actinopteri > Gobiiformes > Gobiidae > Paratrypauchen > Paratrypauchen microcephalus. The sequence continues at coordinate 17,083,093 of JAVJIX010000002.1, read as the reverse complement.
ATAGGCCTTCAAATATATATAAAAAAATTCAATAGTTCAATAAAAGCTAGCATTAAACACAAATGAAATATAATATCAAAGCTAACATCCTGCTGTGAACGCTGCCCTCACACAGAGAGGAAGCCACAGGTCAGCAGCAGGTCCCAGAGGAGCACAAGCGCCTCACCTCCAATTCAAGAGTGTGTTTTGTGCTACTTCTTGTGTGTGTTACCAACAGCATCATTGTCAGGGGCCTATCTCAGTCCTGGATGTAACAATCAGTGAAAACTGGATACACCCCGTCAGCCAAACTGCGATTGACCGTTACATGCCATTATGACACGCAGGGGACATTGTGATGGATCAATGGTGTGTGTGAGGGAGAGTACAGAGGAAGGAGGGGTCAAATCTATGTCATGGTTAATATATACTAAGTAAGCAAATACTGACTACAACAACCGCATTTTTCACTTGCAATCTTTTGTGTTTTTTTTTATACAACTTCATTCCTACTACACTATTTATACATGCACGTTCCTATTCCTAAGCTGAATAGAAGAAGAGAACAAAAAATTGTGATCCGCTTGTGTGTACATAGAGTTTGGAAGCGTCTTAAAGGAGGAATGTGAGGCCCACTATTAGTGTTTTTAAAAACTGTTTCCAGTGTTAAAAGTACAGTATATAAATTAACTAGCACAAAAACATAAGTTGTTTTTTGTTTTTTTTTCCCGCCATGTGACCTGAACAATAGAAATCTGGTGTACAGAACCCCAAGGACTAGTTGAATGTTCTCCGTCATACACACTCCATCTGATCCTCCTCATCAGCTCAAAGCACCATCATCTTTGAGTAGTGCCCTGTTTAAAATGATAAAACCTGCTGAGTTCAAAGTCTTCGTCGACTGGCCCTCCTGTTCGACCCGCTTTGCACCTCATATTTCAAAATCTCTTTAAAATTCTGTTACTGTCTTTTGTTCACTCCAGTTGTTAATGCCTAACTTCAAAGGCTTGTGCTCATTAGCACAGAGGTAGAAACCCCTGTCACTCATTTACATTTGTTTAAAGGCTGCAGGGAGACGAGAGGAAGAAGGGGGAGTCCAAATCCAAACCACTACAAGTCAAAGTTGTCGGTCGTCTGCCAACACCTGGTTTTATCAGTTGGTCACATAGCTAATATTATACTAGCCTCCAGCAGTGGATATTGATTTCATTACTGGACTGATTCCTACATGGAATGTGGGCAGAATTTAGATACAAACAGAACCTAAAATAAAAGATTGTTTGAATAGACTGCACTGCCTGTTGAAAATATAAATTCTTATTAAAATACACTTGTGTTGTAGTAGTACAGCTTTATGTCTAATCAAACTTTTTGCCTTTGGAGACACAGACAAGTTGTGTTTGGCTAAAAGGCTAAACCCACCAGACTGGGCTGTCTTCTTGGATGGATTTATTGATGTTTATTACAGATGAATAGATCAAAGAATGCCACATGACGCACGATCAATCACGCATCAAATCAAGAATGGCAATCCTTTAATAGAATAGAGAAAAGAAGGAAAAAAGCCGGACTCCTTCTAGTTTTCTCCCCCTGCTCTCTAAGTCAATTATTCATCAATACTCACTCTTGAACCTCCAAAAGCTGCCTTTTATCTCCATAACACGTTATTTTGTTTAACTTCAGAAGTGCATGTTGAAAAAAATATCCTGAGAGTTTTGTAGTTCAGGTAACGTAGCATAATTATGTAGTTTTAAGAAAACTTCAGGGGTGAATTACGCACAGAATAAACTGTGAAAATGTGATTAAAAGTGTGCTTTGATAAATAAATACACACTTGCATATCAGCTTGTTAAAGAGGAGCTAAAGTGTGGGGGTAAATGCTGGACTAGTCCAACAGGAGTGTGTGCTGTGTGGTGGGTATATACCTGCTGATCGCCGCGGCTCTTGCTGCTTTCTCCTCGGCATAGTGACCGTCACTTTCCACGATGCTTCTCATGCAGGAAAAAAGACACAATGAAAGTCTCTCAGTTTAGAAAAAACATCCCGTTCTTTGACGTGAATGGATTGAATGTCTTTTTCTTCTTTTTGCTTAGTATTTTTTGGAGTTTTCAGAGAGCGCGAGATTTGGGTCGAGGCTGCTTCTTATGACACCTTCATGTCCATCAAAGATCGTCTTCCTCGTTGTGCATCATTGCAGACTTAAAAGGGGTAAAAGCACTCAAAAATCCTCGGTATGTATCAGGGGGTAATGAGTTTGTTTTCTTTTTTTTTACACAAACTCGAAATAAAGCAACTCTGCAAAGAATAAGTCCCGAGTGAGTGCAGCGCACACTTGTGACAAGCAACTTATCCTCGTGTTTCTTTCTTTTCTTTTGCCACAGTCCTGAAAGAGAGAGATGAGACAGGACAAACACGTTAGATGGTTCAGTGTCAGTCCCAGTGTACCGCCGCCACCGCGCCACCTCAGCCCGGATCGAGCTCTCCACTCCGGACACACTTTTCCTCCCTCCCCGCCTGTCCCCCGCTTTGCTCCACTCCGGCGTGGAAGCAGAATAAAAACACACAGCAGATATCTTTTATTACTTACCTTTTACGAGTCGCTCATCTCATTGTATCTCGGACAGTTTTTTGGAGAAGGGGTGGCTGCTTGATGCGGTGGAGATCACTTGGAGAGGGAGAGCGAAGGGGGGAACAAACAAGACGCAGGCGCATCCAAGCTTTGCCAACAACCACGACACGGACTCAAATATTTATATGTTTCAAAAAATCTCCACAGGAATATATGTCGCGGATTTAAAGAATAAACGTGTGACTCTTGAGTATCCGAGAGGTCTTCGCTTTAAAAAAAAAAGGAAAATGGAAACGGCGGTGGGATCCAGGAGCTGTTTCAGACAGCCTCAACTGATAGACAGACGCATCGAGTGGCTTTTCCTGCTACATTTTTACTCCTCCCTCTCCACGAGCGTCACCCCTGACAGAGGAGCCTACCTGTCAATCTTTTTAATTGTCTTGTTTTCCCCCTCTCCCTCCTTCCTCTCTCTCCTTCTCCCATCGCTCTACAAAAATCCCACAAAAGGAAATGATCCACACGGAACTTAAAGCCAAATAAAAGTTACAAAGTGTGCGCAGCAACAAGCATGCGTGACGCGAGGCTTAACTTAAGATGTCACTAACTCTGGGTGGAACCATGGCTTTAACGTGCTGAATACAATCATAAAACCTAATAATAAGTCATAATAAATGAAAACTGTGTCACGTGACAAAAGGTACAACTGAAATATCTGATAAATGAATGAATTGTTGTCGTGCGTAAAAAGCAAGCTTCTGTCAGCCTGACGCAGGGACCGTGACTCTTTTTGGGCTACATTCTGCATTCTTGGTTAGGCAAAAGTAATAAAACACATGTTAAAGGTTGTTGTTACAGGATGAGGATTGATTTGTTTCACCTTACTAGGAAGTGAGAGCACAGTGTCCGGGAAGGGGAGGGACTCTCAGCCAGATAACTCCAGAGTGTGCTTCGTACTGAGCTACAGGCTACACGTCGATAGCCCAGGTTAAATGCTAAATACAAGCGTTGTTTGTCTAGTTCTTGTGGTTTATGGTTGATCTAAAAGCGGGTTTTGTTTCACTGAGGTCCGTTAAAGAGCGGTTTTGGCCTGGTCCCGTGTGCGCAAGCGGAGTAAAAAAGCCCTACAGCGCAGGCTAATGGCATGACGGGCATATTACTACTACTCCTAGCTGCTGTAAAGTCAAGTTGGCCGTGAACTTTGCCATGTCCACGTCTTCATTGCTTTCTCAAAGAGGTGGCACGGCTGTGTTTCGCTTATTCACAGCGAGACGAGGAGGAAAAGAGGCACTTTGGCTCGGACTTCGTGTGCCTGCTCGGCGCTACATCATAGACATGTCCTACAACGCGCACTTCATGGATTACCGAGGGACCTCTATACCCGGCGTTATGAAAAAGCTAGTAGTTACAAAGCTTAGTCCAGATTTCCGAGAGGCTGTTTCCGTACAAACCGTGGCATTGCCGACACCAGGAAACGAGGAGCTGCTGGTTAGAAATCGGTAAGTTGCCGGAAAGCAGCATGCGTCAGGCAGGGATGCACGTCTCCCGACCGCCTTTTCTCAAACCTTATAGTAAACGCACGCCTTCAAAATGCACTTCAGAAGTTGTAAAAAAGGTGTCAGCTTACCTTGCTTTAGCCATATCCAGTAGTACCTGCGGTCATCGTCACAAGGTGGCAAAATATGTGAGGGATAACCGTGCTTCTGTAATTCCAAGTTCCGCCCTCGCTGCATTTGTCTATCAATCCATCTCGGCATCTCTCTCTCTGTCTCTCCCTCCCTCTCTCTTCTTGTCTCTACGTCACCAACCTGCAAACAGAAAAGGGCGCACGCAGACATCAGGACATGGAGATGATGGAGAAGAACGAACGAACACGGAGCACGCAGTCTGGAGCCGCGGGTTTCTCTCCTCAGCAGGAGCAGCAGTGATAACTAAATGTAGCCTATACAACAAATATCATCTGAGGGACCAGAGGAAAAAAGCACATGCGTTTGACTCGTTTAAAAATGTATACCTGCTATAAAAAAAGAGGAAATGGTCCATACTGGCACTAAACATCTTACTCTTAAAATGTTTATTATAGAGCAGGGCTGCAGAATAGTAATATTATTTTGCTTCTGCTTTGATTATTGTGTTTGCACCTGGGTTTAAGTTAGTTAGTACAGTAGTTTAATGTCTTTAAAATCCTCTAAGCTATATCAAATTGTGCAAGGTGTGATCAATTTAATAGCACACATACTGTAGCACACAACATAGTAAAAGGAATAGGCATGTTTGTTATAGAAAAATATACTCACTTTGTCCGTAAAGTAAATAAATTGTTAACCGAGTGTAGTGCAATGCGTTTAGTTGTGAACATGTATACCTTTGAAGATAAAATAGTGTCTCTGTTAGTGAAACCTGTTTTAAATTACATATAGAGTCAAATGAGATGGTTCAGTAATGTTCTGATTTTGCATGTGTAACTCACAAAAGCATTTAGTATGAGCTCAAAGTAACGTGTGGTGGGCACAGTAATGAGACACAGCATGCCGCCGCTCTAAAAGACAGTAAATGATTTATTTATGCTTTCCTTTCTCACATATTTGTTTCTGTAACCAAAGTAAGATAAAAACAAGCCGTCTGGGTTTGGAGCCGATGGAACTATCTGAGATTTTTAAAGTGCAGTTTGTTGTGGGTGTCTGTGAAGACAATGAATCATGACATCATGCAATGTGTTTTGTGATACAAGCCTTTCCCTGTCAGAGCACGACTGTTCTTTTCAGGAGAGAGCAGAATCATTGCCAAAACAAACCTGAGTGTTTGTACCATACAGACGGGTGGAGAGGAGACAAATCAAGTCCTGACCTCCTTAATCTAGAAAATAATATGTCTTACTTTAATGAATGAGCACAGAGATGTAGGACTGTAACTGCTTTGCTGCAATAATTATATGACACCCTGTTTTATGTCATGTTTTCCAGTTTTGTGGGAATCAACGCCTCTGACATAAATTACTCTGCTGGACGCTATGACCCCACAGTGAAGCCTCCTTTTGATGCTGGTTTTGAAGGGATCGGTGAGGTCGTCGGCCTCGGCCTCAGAGCCAGCTCAGAGTACACCATCGGGGATACTGTGGCCTACTTTCGCAACGGGGCATTTGCCGAGTACACAGTAGTGCCAGCCAAGGAGAGCATACGCGTCCCCTTGGTCAAACCTGAGTTCCTCACTTTGCTGGTCAGTGGAGCTACTGCTTACATTGCACTCAAACGTCTGGGAGAGCTGACCAAAGGTGAGACTGTACTGGTCACAGCAGCTGCAGGAGGGACTGGACAGTTCGCTGTGCAGTTTGCCAAGCAAGCCGGGTGCCATGTTATCGGGACTTGTTCCTCTAATGAGAAAGCTGGCTTCCTTAAATCCATTGGTTGTGACAGACCAATCAACTACAAAGTGGAAAACCTAGGACAGACACTGAGGAAAGAGTACCCAAAAGGCATTGATGTGGTGTATGAATCTGTCGGTGGCAGTACATTAGAGCTGGCGGTGAATTGTTTGGCTAAAAAGGGAAGGCTCATAGTTATTGGTTTCATCTCGGGGTACCGGTCTGCTTCAGGGATCCCAGCCTTCAAAGGAACCACGCTGCCGGTCAAGCTGCTGCAGAAGTCTGCTAGCATGCGTGGTTTCTTCCTACCTCATTTCTTAAGCGACTACGGAGAGGCGCTGGTTAAGATGATGCGGCTGATGGCCAAAGGGGAGCTGGTGTGTGAGGTGGACTGTGGGGAGTTGGTGGAGGAGGGGAGGTTCTCAGGACTAGAGTCAGTGTTTCGAGCTGTGGACTACATGTATACTGGGAAAAACCTGGGCAAGGTGGTAGTGGAGGTAGCAGCTTCCGCACAGAGCAATAGTAAACTGTGATTTATTACATTGTTAATGCACTTCACAAATCATACTTGAATGAAACTGATTGAGAAATTGTCATATTGCTATCAAAAGTATCGCATAACATTACAGAATAACTCATTGTAAGTGTAATAGTTAAAGACCAGTTACAAGTCAAGTCATTGTTTCAACTGTAGGAATTAAATCCATCAAATGCTGTTAGATATAATCATAAATGTTTTATACATTTATGCAATTTGTTTGATTATTTGCATATGTGTTATTTCAGTACACAAATTTAGTCTTGAAATGTTGATTCATTGTGTTTTACATATTCATGTTTTATGAATATTATACTGTGAGTTACTCTGAAGTGCTGCAATCCTGGGTCACCCTCTGGATCTAGAATTTATTTTTGTAAATTATTAATATGATTTAGTTTCACATAAATAAACACTACAAATATTTTCACATTCTTTGCTTTCCATATTTTGTTCAGTAAGTCTTAATATCCCCTTTCACTGTGGTTGTAACCTACTCAAAGCCCTATAAATATTCAGATTACTGTCAGAAGCAGTGGCCACTCTAATTTCAGCTAAAATGTTTCTGGCCCACCTACACATCTAAAAGTATTTGAGACCCGCTGCCACTACATGCTTGCTTTTAGCACTCTCCAGCACTTTATCTCCCATAAATATTTGATGATATACTTCATTGTTTTTCTAATAGGGGCTTACATTGGTATGTGCTTGTCAAAAGTGAATTCAGTGGCTGCAGGTGTGCTTGGTATTTCATTGCCTGTTTGTGGCTGACAGAAACGGCATTCACACAATCAATCTTTTTATCCGTATGCCCTGGAGCCGCACATAATATAAAAAAATTAAGTTCAGCTAAAGAGAAGTTGGACTGGAAAATGCCATTACTTCTCTCCACACCACAAGTACAGAAAAAACACTTATAGTGAATGTAGTACGGAATGGCCTCTGACATCTTGCATTTTCATTATTCGTATGAGATCTGGCTTCAGAAACTGCAGTGAAATATCACTTAGGATTTTTTTTTAAATTTCTGCTTAACATATTATTTTTATTTGACTGTATATTTTTTATTTGATTCCACGCTATTAATCTGCACTTTGTAGGACAATTTCTTTAGAAAATATGCATGTTAAATGTATGTATTTCCATAAAAAAACCTGCACACTTTCAGAATTTATTTTAATTTTACTTTCTCAAAAATGCTAGTATTGTGTATGGACATGTTATTTGTACATATTTAATTCAATTTCAACAATAACACATGCTAACACTGAAGTCTGTAATGTACGCTTAGTGTGTGTTGTCTAAGAGAAACACCTGTTCATACCTGGCAGGGAGGGCTGTAGGCTCCTTGCACTGTGAACATGTTATTTCCTCATCCAGGTGGCCACTCAAAATATAACCCAGTGTGAAATGCATTACAGGTGTGACCCCAGCATGCAAAGCTGCTCCCCTCTCCAGACGGTGCAGGAAATCAGGAACACACCAGGTTAGGACTGCTTTATATCCACAACAAATAGGTACCACACTCACTCACCACTCATCATTGGGGTAATGCACACTGTTCTGATGGTTTTGTGTAACGTTTGTCATAGCACAAATATTCTCAGCTACAAATCACTCATGGACGACTAATTAAAATATATTTTTTATCAATTATGTGTAATTGGATTCATTCAACAATCAGGAAAATGACTTCAAATGAATATAGTTTTTGTAAACAGTATTATGTTCACTTAAGTGCATCAAAAGGTGAATATTAGATTGCTACTAATTATAATACCAACACGACTCAAAATCTGACCTACTGATATAAAAAAAGAAAAAAAAATCATTTATAGGCTGGACCCAAGGAAAAGTGAGCAACATAAAATAAATCTATTACTTAAAAAAAGGAAATACAAATGAGATATTTAAATAAAATGGCTCAGTCTGTGCTGATGCTGTTGAAAATTGTTGTAAATACTGTAAGCCTATGATTTAAAAGTAAACATTAACCAATACATTTTAAATATACTCTGGACTATGACTGTGTTAGACAATTAGTACACACAGACATTGTCAAGTTATAGTCACACTTGTTTGCCTGTGCATTAAGAAGTCAATGCAAGCTCTTACACGCCTGCCCTGAAAAGGTGAGAAAGTCGATGATGCACGTGAACATTGAAATACATTTACCTCATGTACTGTGTGTGTGTGTGTGTGTGTGTGTGTACCATCATAGAGCAGCGTCCAGATTTAGCATCTCTTCAATTAACAGAAGAGGCCTCATGTTGGCGTCCTCCTGGGCCTACCTGTACCTGCGCTGATTAGTGAGCAGTCACAGCCCCAATTAGAGAACACAGGAACCTGGAGAGACAACACTCTTTATTTAATTGGATTGTGTTGCAGAAGGAGGAGGATGCTGCCGCTGCTAACTGGCAACGCGCACAAGACTCCTAACTGTGGAGCGTAAACAAGACACTAAAGATAGAGAGGGGTCTCGTATGTGACGGTGCAACTGCGAAAAAACCTCCTTCTTTTGAGGAATTGAGAGTCTTGTTTTAGGAGAGACTTGCGGTAATATTGGCTCTTTACACGGGGTCATTAATGTACCACTTCATGAAGTATTTTCATATACTGCACTGGAAAGGAAGGAAATTCTTAACAATTTCAGTCATGTTTTTCATCATTTCAGAGGTTTATTAAAATTTTTGAATATTTCAGGGTAGGACAGGAAAATGAAAAGGGCAATTCTTCGTATTGTTTATTTTATTTTAGATCTGTACCGTGTAGAATTATCAGTGATATTATGTGAATTTTGAAAAAGGCTTGATCACAAACTGAACACGAATCTTTATGTGTTCATAGGTGCCATTTTGAATACGTTTTACCATTCAGAAGAGATAAGATAAGACAAGACTTTATTGATCGCACACAGGAGAAATTTACTTGCCACAGTAGCTCCAGGCAAGGACAGTTTGAACAAGAAAGATAAAGTGCATGCAGGCAAGAATGGAATAAAGTAAGTAATAATAAAAATAAGTAATAATAATACAAACAGTAACTAGGAGAGTATGGGGAGAAAAAAGAAGACAGAATATTTAGTTTTGTTATTTGTTGTTATTGCTGTGGCAACAAAGTTACATTTTCATCGCTCTGAAATACATGGATAATACATTCTGTGACACATGATACAAAATATGTAGCCTACATTGCTGGTTTTGGTTTAGTTGCTATTTTATTGGTAATGATTTTTCTCGTCTACATGAATTCACCTCCTCAGTTAATGAATACATGTTTTCCCCAGGGCAATTCATCCACCTGCATAACATTGTTAGACAGGATCACTTTCTTTGCATAGGTCCGTATTCACTTATATGTTTTGTACATTTACACACATTTCTTTGTTCATTACCAAGACTTTTGCGTAGGAGAGATCAAGGTAACTTTTTAAGCCATCTGAGGTAACACCCATAATGCTTGTTATTTTCTTGACTGTTGTGTTTTTTTTTTTTTTCCCCCTGCAAATTGATTGCAGTTAACAACAAAGACAACATTTGGCCAGTTTCACCATTTGAATGATTGAACCAAAAAACAGACGTGACAGAATTCCTGCCTTTCATTTCATTTCCTGTACAACTTTATAGCTCTGCTTTTCATTTGTTGACATTCAGGCAAGTCCAAAAAATCTCAGAGGCCTCTTTTCTCCACTAAACTCCTCTTTTCCCCTCGCTGGAACATGTGGCACTTAACAAAGACATCACCTTCTTCATAGTGTGGTCGCTCTAGGCACCTAAGGGACACTGGCTGGCTTCTCAGTGCTGCCAGGATTCAGACAGTCCACTCTCTCTCCTCTTTCTCTCTCTTTCTTTTCTCTGTCTCTCTCTCTCCCCTGTATAAGTCATTCAGACCCTCTCAACTCCCCAACTCCCCGAGCCCCCGTCAGTCCTACCTCCGCCTAATTACCAAACCTAAAACCCCACTCAACTAATTAGCCACAGCAGACCCAGCAACTGTGAGTAAAGGTAAGGAGATGGCTTCATTCGGGATGTGTGTGCGTTAAACGTGAGCGAGGAGACAAGGAGAATAGCAAGCCAATTAAAGTCGCGTAATAAAAACTCTTTGCTATGAGTTGTGCGTGACAGAATGATAGGGAGGATGTTTGTGTCCATGTTTGGGTATAGGAGGAAGGAGGGAGAAGGAGGGGCTGGCTCGCGCACCTGTCCACATGTGTCTCAGAGTGGCTGGCAATCTGTCAGCTTTTCTGTCTATCACCGGCCGCAACAGCTCAGTGGGACATAAATTACAATATGCAGCAGTGCCACTTGGGTAAAAGCCTCCAGTGAAGGGGAGGAATAACTTTCTTAATCAAGTTCCAACTGATTAATTGTAATAAAGGTGTCATCCGTAAACGTGGCGTACTGATTGAGTAATTTGAAGGCCGGGGACAGTAAGTACAGGCACGTCCCATGATTGCGGGAGGGGGCCAGTCTGAGAGAAATGGGGGGGATGGGGGGTTGGGGCGTGTAGCGGTGGGCAGGACGGTGGAGTGGAGGACACAGCGAGACACAAATAGCTCCTGGGCACACTGGCAGCTTTCGCACAACTGACAGTTATGAAATACAATTATCAGTGTGATCTGCTTAAGAATTCATCAGCAGCTTGAGCGGCCAGTAAAGACGTTTATAAGGAGAGGAGGAGGGAGGGAGGGAAGGAGAGAGGAGAGAGACCAAGGCCGAGCGGAATAAATGAGATTTTTATTTTGTCCAGATTGGTCCCATTATGATACACTATTGTCAGCCTATTATCTTTTCAGATGTTTTCCATGCCACAATCTTGTTTTTCTTTCATACAATACATTTTAATATGATTACTGGTGCAGCGCTGGGTAAGGTTGTCAAATCCCTGCTTCAGGATCTGTCATCAATATGCTGTATACAGTGTGTGGCAGTGGAGAGGACATTAAAAATAAAGATTTAGACAGAAGGTTGTCTGCGGAAGGGCATCTGGTATAAACGTAATTAAAATGGCAATTACTGCGCAGTGAGAGGGACAAAATTACTGTAGCTAAAACTGAGAAGGAAAAAAGGCATCAGTGTTTGGCTATTGACTGAAACTTTACTGAGGTAATGATTTAATGTGCTACTCAACCACAGTCACTAATAGGATATGTAATTGACAGCTAATTTGATGCAGACGCTAATTAGACAACCAGCAGACACAAGTCATGTGACATGTCTGGTTCCACACTTCCTGTTTTTGGCTTTAAATCACATCACAGAGGGAAAATGGCAATGGGAAAATGCCTTATTGTCACTACATCATAATTACTGAAAGTGCCAGCGTTTTACCAAACAAAAGAGAATGAATGTAGCGAGAGCAATGGACCACAACTCTAAAAAAAAAAAGCACAATAGGAGGTAATTTATACCAGCTATATTTTCCAATTTAAAAATGCAGTTAATGCTCTGTGTCAGTCACATGACCCTGTGCTGGACTTTTTGCACCTGATCATTACCTGCACCTGCACTGTTATATTCTTGTATTCTTGTAAATTTGTTAATTTAAGTTTTCTACTTTATTTTATTCTATTTTATTCCGCTCCGAGTACCGAAGCAATTTCCTAATGTTGTGAACATGTTCAAACATATGGCAATAAAAACCTTTCTGATTCTGATTCTGAAAATATTCAACAAATATGAAACTGTACAATCACACAAAACAAATAGGAATTCAAATAAGATTAAGGTAGGGAATATGAAGTGTATGAAGAAAACTGCTTCTTATTTAGATTTCACTCTAATTTGTTTTGCAATTTAACTTAAAGTGTTTTGTACTTGGATGATATAAGCTATTTTCACGTTCTACATAAGTTCCTTTATTTGTTCCACAATGGGGAAACAGACAACAGACAACAGTTGAAGAATAAAAATGTAGAGTCACAAATCAAGATAAATAGATTCAAATAGATGTAACTTATTTCACTAGATTAAAATGTAATTTGGCACAATGGTGCAAAAATCAGACAATTATTATAATAATATTTATAATAAAATGCAAAACTGTTATGGCCTACAATAAGTGGCATGTGCACAGTACTGCAGATTGTACATAAGAGATGATCTGGCTCCAGAACTTCATGATAAAAATTGCCACTTAAATCTAAGTATTGTAAATAAAAATATCTACTGACATATTGAATAAAACAGTTTGTCCACTAACTAACTTTGCAGTTTGCTGATCATTGATTGATGGTGTTTAGAAAGTCTCTAAGTGTATCAGAAATCTAGATTATACTGTATTCACAAATTTAGAAACAGCTCCAAGACATCACATGTGTATGATTTGTCCTCTCCAAAGCCCGTGGTGATTGCATATAGAATTGGCATAAGGTTTTGCTGAGTCATGATTAAAAAAAAAAAAAAAAAAGGCTTAATTTTTTTAAAATCATATAAATAAATCAAGCTATATGGGGCAGATCAAATCACCTCAGGCTGCATGTATCTTCTTATTCTGTGTACATTAGCCTTTGGGGCCTCTGGTGCAGCCTCTGGGGGAGTGAGGGTCCCTGGCTGTGTCTGTGGAGATGTAGATATACTCTCAGGTGAAAGGCAAGGGCAGCATTCAGCAGCCCAGGATTAATGACAACATCAACGGCGCGCTGACCACAGACATATTTCCATTGGCTGGATAAAGAGGAAACCGAAACACAGCAAAGACAGCGATGGGAGTCAGGGGGACAAAATATGAGTTTCTTGTGGACGGGATGATGGACAGGTCCTGAGCTAGTGTCCCCGCGGCCCACACGTCCTCATCCTTTACTGCGGGCAAGGACAACAGAGGTGTCAGCCGTGCGTCCGCCTAACATCGTTCATCAGACCACAACGGTAATGGGGAGCTCTCTGTGACAGTGGTCATCAGGACACAAAAGCAAAAGGGCCCATAAACATCACATGACAGATGGCTGGGAGAACAGAGAGGGACAGGGAGAGAGGAGCGGAGAGAAGGACAGAGAGATCTCAGGACAAGCTGTGAGTTCTATTAAGTTCTACTGTATTAACACCTGTGCAATAAAGGAGCAAAATAAAGTGTTGGTGCTTGTGGTGCTCTCGTGATAACATGTCTTTTACATACATTACGAGCCTGTTTTGAGTCCTAATTTTATAGACTATGACAAAAATATTATATTATTGATGTGAGAATAGAATGTTTTTCATTGGGAAAAAATAAAATGATCCCAAATGAATCTGAGACATACTTCATTCCACATTCCACCTTGTTATTTAATCTTTACTACTTACTTCTTTTTCCCTACTGAAAAACTTAACCTTATTAATCTGAATTTGTCACATTTTTGTTAAAATGTAGTCTAAGTGTCATAACATTTTTCCAAAAAGATTTGGCAAAGACTTTACACAGCTTCAGAAGTGTTGGCTCAGGGACAGTATTTTCAGTAAATAACAGTGTAAGCAATTTGATGTGGAGCAAAGTTAAGGAATAATTACAAAGGTGACAGAAAGTGAGAAACAGGTTGTGTGAAAATGAGGTGATGGTGTGGAGAGCTGTCATAGACGTGAATGCAGTCCCCACGGAGACCAAACTATTGTTGCGTTAGCGACACCTCTGTTACCCCAGGATGTATACATTGTCTACAGTTGTTTACAGGCAAATCAAGTCTCGATTATGAGGCATCATGATCAGATGTGGGAAGTACAGCTCCCTGCCCTGCGCCGGCGCTGCGGGCTGTGCTATAACGCTTTTGTTTTGTGGAAACAACCTTGCCCATCCATTAATCGTCATTCATCCATCCTGCGCACCTGTATATAAAAGGGAAATTAGAATATCCATCACTCCAGAACAACGTCAGTGTGATTGATGCGTTAGTCACTGGATCCTCTCTGTTTCCTACAGAAGTCTGTGTTTCAGGAGTGAGAAGTGAACATTATCTCCACCCATGATCAGATTTAGTCCACACATTTCCATCGAAGAGAGCAGATGATACACTATCCCTAAGAGGAGTTATGGAAATCAAATATGTGCAGCCTTTTGCTTTGTTCCACTTGTTATTGGCGGAGTGGGCTGCTGACACTTTTGATGTAAGTGTATAAGACAATGTAACGAGAGGCAATCTCATTTTGTTGAAGTGTTTCTGTCAAACTATGGGCTGAAGGATGATAGGGAGAATCTGTGCAAACAGGTTTTGAGTGGAATTGTGCTCACAGTAAAATGCTAACTGTGCACAAGGAAAGCCTTTGGTAAATAGTTTGGAAGTCTGTACTGAGATGGGACTGTGTTTGTCAGGTTGAGAGCATGGCATTCAGTTAAATAGACACTTTTTAATAAGGTGCAAACATGCTCCCTAAATGCATTGTTCAAGAGACATGCATTTAGACATTTTCTGGAGCCAAACAATGCACCAGAGCGGCCTGCCTTAGAAGAGACCACTTCTGCAGTCCACCAGCAGGTTTGCGCACATGGGTTACTTTTGAATGTAATTAAATGTAAGAATTTAAGTTATGATCTTGGCTATTCAATAAATATACACTCAATATTTTAAATGCAGTTTTATAAAGACTTGACAAAAGATCTACTTCACCTTACCAAGTGTCAGCCTGAGTAAAGTGAAGAGCCATATCGGTCAAGTGCACGTCTCTCCTCTGTCCTTCTCCTTGGTGTATGTTTATATTATATGATGGTGTGTGTGTGTTCTTTGACAAGGTAGGAGCCCTAACGCTGCAGGATGGAGAAAGGTGAACAGGAAACAGAAGGTGCCCATGGAGGAGGTATATGACACCTGTCAGGATCCTGGCTCAAACCCCCCACGGCCGGCCGGGGGTCACGCGACGCACCCTCACAGTTGCTCAAGTTGTCACGACATCATGACACTTCTTTGGCAGAGCGGCCGGACATCCAAGACATCCAAGTTTTTTTCTTCGAGTAAATTTCTTTGAGGTGAGTTTGTAGTGTTTGTTCTTTCATTGCATGAAGTGTCATTGTGGCCCCCCTCGCTGCACCCTCACAGCCTGGATCCCGGATGAAGGAAGGTCAGCTGACACAGCCAAGGTCGACAAACAAACAAACAAACAGAGAATTAAAAGAGAGGGAAAAGGTGCAGATGAAACATGGCACAGTGCTGTGTTTTTATCGCTGTGGGGCTGATGCGTGTAGCGGCCATTACTCTCCGCTGGTGTCCTCTGCCCCCCATTGGCCAAAACAACACGCTCCTGGCAGGGCCGTGAGTGTCACATCATCTCACACTCCTGCTTAAGTCCTTATATGACAGGGGCTGTTTCACACCAAGATCCCCACGCTTTGGCCGCTGAGGACACCATTTTGTCCCACACTGGGTGACCTCATCAAAAGTATTTAAAAGACACTAAACTGTGCTTTACTTTTATGCTTTTGCAAAGACAGAATCTGATCACCAACAATGCAATATGAGACAACAGAGTCCATTGGGTGTACGAAAAAAAACAACAACACGGTATCCCCCACGTAAGGTTGTCTATATATCTGTATGCAATATACATTTCATTCTCTTGCTTTTTTTTGGTGCACATGAGTCAGATGGATGTTTTTGACTCCAGGAGGTGCACAGAATGTCTCTTGTAGTCTAACAGGAAATAATTTTGTTCAAGATTCTAGTATTAGCGTGTTGTAAGCTCACCCATTATTATCGTGTGTGTTATGGAAATAATTCATCTTCATTAAGTTGAAAAGTTGAAATTGCTGCTGATAAATAAGCATTGTTGTAAAAATGATTGAGACGATGAACACAACACGACTGCATGGACCCAATTGCATTCCGAAAAATATACATTGGAAACATCTTTATTTTACATACAGTCGAGCACATACCCTTGTTTGTAGATAGGTTATATTGGATTTGAGTGCGGTGCTGCAGGTGAAACCCAGGCCTCACCTCTGTGTATCTGTATGCAGAGTGTGCCTTTAAAAAAAGCATGTTTCTTTTGTTTATTCTTTGCGTTGTCTTTTCCTCTCAATGCGGAGTTTTGACATTGGAGATGACAGGTGTCTGTGGGGTGGAGGAGGAGGCGGAGATGTTGGTAAGAAAACAATCCCTGACTGCCTGTGGGTGAAGGCACACTCCTCTAGGCAAGGCGGCCTTCAGCGTTTAGCTGGGGGCGCACTATCAAAATCAGAGCCACTGCTGTACCCCTAAGGCACTAATCTCAACCAGTTACCGTCAAGAGCAGCGAATTCTTTATATAATCCTTCATTCCCCCCTTCCTCTCTCTCCCTCTCTCTCTCCATGGCTGCCGTTCTTCTGGTGTTCACGACCCAATCCACAGAGGTGAAAGGATAAATGACAGACTGAGAAGGTGCATGGGAAGCCGAGCATCTTGAATCCAGCATTGTTTCTCTTCTTTAAACAAATTGTGCTGCCTTCACACAAAATGGCTTGCTGCTCTTGTCGTATGATAATTAGCAGAGCTTCTGGAGCAGATTCGGCACGAGCAGATGTTGAGGAGACCTCTACCGTCATTCAGGCAGAGAGATGGAGAGGGTTTGTTGTTTGATCACTGGATGACTGCTAATTTAATAAGTGTTAAGTGCGGTGCAGCCGAGCGCGGGAGAAGAAGAGGAATGAAGGAAAATGTAGGAGTAAAAAAGCATTAAGATTAACTGATGACATGTTCAACTGTGCGCATAATATGAGGCTTAGTTAAGTATGCACATGCTGTTTGTCAATTATTCAAAACCCCAGGAAATTAAGTCTAGGTAATCTCATAAAGGTGTAAATAACATTCTTTTCATGGAGGCTTAATTGAATTCGTTTGCCACTATTTAGAAATAACAGAATTAGATTTGCTTTCGAAGCACTTGCAAAGATTGTCAGGAGAAAAGGTATTTCAAAGCTTCAGTCACAAACTATAAGAAACACTGTCCCCCATCCTCCCCCCATGCACACTGAAGGTCACCTCTGGGTGTAATAGAGCTAATAGCTTATAAAAGAATTACTATATTTGACATAAATAGCTGTTGACATTTGGTCGAATTCAATAAATGTAGCTAAAATTATGTCAGATATGTCAGCAGTTTTCAAACGGTATTGTCTTTTTATTTACAACAGATCTGGAATCAATTTCATTTTCATTTGTTCTTTTTGAACAGTCAGTTTACATTATTCAGTAACTCCCCACACTTGGTAAGCCACAGCTGCACAAGGCCTGAATGGCAGACATGCTTGCCAATCGGTGCCACTACCAATCACTCATTCACCCACCATATTCATATTAAGGCAAGTCTTGCCAAAGGACGCAACAATGGCATACATGTACTGCTTTAAGATAGCATTTTAGTGCCAACTTTCTAGTTATAAAACTACCACTTTACCACATGAGCCATGCACCATGTCACGACTACCTTCGTATTATTTGAATAATATTACAGGATACACCATGACATTCAACACAGCTGGTTTAAGGAAGTAAAGACACTATTAATTATGTATTTATGTTACGTCCAAGTACATTTAAGTAAGTCTCTTCACTAGAGCGAGATAAATGTCCACCTGAGAGCTCTGCAGTGATGCTGTTTGACAGTCCTGTAAAGACCAGTCCATAGACAGGCCCCAGGCTCCGCTGATTGGCCTTAGACCAGTGGGACAGCTCCCTGTTTACATGTACACACCGGGCAGTATCAGAGAGAGTTTTGATGCAGAGCTGTAGTGAAGGCCGCTATATGTCTGTCTTGTCCCGTGAGTGAGTGGGCCGCAGATGGAGGAGGAGGAGGGGCGGAGACAGAGGAGGAAAAGGAGGAAGAGGGAAATGGAGGGATTAGATGAAACCTTTCAGTGCGTGTCATCATCCCTGACATTCTGTAGGGCCTGACCTTAACAGAGCAGCACCATGTCAGAGGCAGGGGCTCATCACCCAGAGAGCACACACAAGCAGCCTTCACCAATCCAACATCTGACATCAGCCAACATTCACTTTTAGACAAACAGGGGAATACACTGGGTCAGAGCAAGAGGATAAGTTCAATGTCTTTTATCATATATCAAATCACAAGTTACCCTGCTGTGATTGACCCCAAACTGCACAATGTGGACTGTGTGGATCAAAAGATTCAAGATAATTGGTCACTGAAAAAAACAAACAAAACATTTTCAACTTCATATTTCTTGAACGAAATGTGATTATATATAGATATAGTGTATATTGTTACTGAAGTAGACATAACTTGCCCCTTTGATGATTATTTTCAACACTTGATGTTATTAACGTCACCTACAAATTGGGCAGATTATCAAAAAATACATAATACTTGAGTGTTGTTCTGAAAATATCTGCACTTTGAATGTAAAGGAAATCGTTTATCATTTTTAAAAAAAGTGTTTTAAACGCACTGTAGGCCTACTTGATTTTTACCATGTTAAGATCGGGAACTAAAACTAGTCCATTTTAAGCAGTTAGCAGTTATTAAAAGTTATTCCTCATTTACATTATGCATCCCAAGCATCCTAATCATACGAGTTTATAAACGCTTTTCACAAAGACCAGAGTGCAGTTTTGCCGTGACAGTAAAACTAGCAACAACTAACAAGCTAACGCGCACATCCTGATTATTAGACAATAAATTGCTTTCTAAAGAGATGCAGACAACACACAGCAAACTTATTTTGACGAACATAATACCAGTGTTGTATAGTAACGAAGTAATAATACTTCACTACTGTACTTAAGTACATTTTGGGAGACTTTGTACTTTACTTGAGTTTTAAAAAAAATGATAACTTTTACTTTTACTTCACTACATTTCCGAATTTAATTGCATACTTTTACTCCGATACATTTTCAATGTGCCGTTTAGTTACTCGTTACAAAAAAAAACTCTACTGACTGAAGGAAGTCAGGACGTGCCTGGGCTTGTTCACTACTTGTGCATGACAGTCAGCCTACACCTGTTGGTTTCATGCAGCTAGTTTAATCAATCAACATCCCTGATGGAAGAGGAGACAGCATCCACGTCGGCTACAAATGAAGGGGGATCTGACGATGAGCATCCCTGGCCGTACTTAAACACAATGTTCTCTTACGCTGATATGAAGGATTCGTCCTATCGAATGAAGTGCCTCTTGTGCCTTCCAAGAAACGTGGAAATCCTATCTTACAGAAACTCCCCGTCCAACCTCAAGAAACACATCGAGGTAAGTTCTAGATTAATGAAATTGTTAGCGTCTATATTCCAATTTCAGTAACCATAGCATGGACATTCTAGACACCGCTGTGAAACCTTGAGCATAACATGTAGAAATTAACTTTGTGTGACATTGTTTTGGTTACACAAAGCGTATTTGACGATGTTGGAGCTAACAGGCTACCTAGCTTTTTCGGCTCAAGGGAAGGCATAGCTGTAGGCTAAGTGTAACGAATGAGAAAGGACAAAAAATAACATTAACATGTGCCTACTTTTAAAAATGTAAACAAGCGCTGTATGTTTGTGCGATCTAAGTAACAAAGCAAGGGTTAGCTTCAGACTGCCTTTGCTTCATACTTTTTCTTGTACTTTTAATTACATTACTTGAGTATATTTATTTTTACATTACTTGTCATACTTAAGTACAAGAAGTTCCAGATACTTTAAGACTTTTACTCAAGTAACATTTCAGTCAGTGACTTCGACTTTTACCAAAGTCATTTTTGGGAGGGGTACCTATACTTTTACTTGAGTTTGATTTTCCAGTACTTTATACAACACTGCATAATACTGTACGTGCGTATCATCACGGGGATACTTCTAAAATATAAAGATATTAATTTTTATCAATATTGTCCAAGACCAAGTATGTTCCTGTAAATTCTAAATGACAGTTCTAATGTGTTCTCTCCTATAACCATAATGCATAACCCTTAGTCTGTTCTCGCTCTTATAAAAGACGTCGTAAGAGTGGCTGCGCAGGTATTACTCTTGATATTTCACTGCATCTCATTGTTGGTCGTCTATATGGAGGGGACAGATTTGTGGTTGGCCATCGGTCTGCTATTATAAAAATATGGTTGACCTTTTTCGGAGTTGAGGTTTGAGCACGGGACAGTTCCTCCTCTGAGGTGTTTGGACAGCACTCTCCTCCCAGCCTTATTAACATATGCCAGTCTGCCTAAATGTTCTCATCCACTTTATTAAAGAATTTAAGTACAACAGTATAATTTTTATGATGCCCATAAAGGAACTGCTAGCTCACATTATTTTTTTCATGAACACTGAACTTTCAGAAATGAGCTGCGATAGGTTACATAATTAATTTCTGCTTTCTTGTAAAACTGAGGCCGTTTATCCCAAAGTCTTGCACTTTTGGACTTGTTTTAACCCTATTTTGTGTGCCCAAAAAGTGTATTTAAACTGCTATAAAAGCCAATATTTCACTGAGAAGAAGCACACAGTTCTTCGCCTAAAGCCAGTCGAAACTATTTTGGAGCTATTTTCCTAAATCACTGTCCCATAAGTCTCATAGAACACGTCGGTTGGCTACATCTTTGTTTGTCAGTGCTATGAGTAAGTCTGCCGATGTGGTGCGCTGGTAGCAGTGTGTTTCTGACCCCATCATGCTATCTGTTCTAATGATGCTCAGGCCTCCATCAAAGCAGAGACCCCCCGTGGCTCTTGGGGGCCCCTGGGCTCAGGCACAGTTGCTCTGCCTGCTTTTTCTCTCCTCACCGCTTGAGGCTCAGCACAGTAATGAGAAACAGAATTTAAAGAAAGCAAAAACAACACAACAAAACCCCTCCATCTTGGGCTGACATCGTGTCTGTGTTCAGTCAGCTCGCTCCTCTGTATCAAAAGCAAAGATTGTTTTAATGCAGTGGTTCAAACGCATTGGCCAGGCTTGTTCGCTTTTTCTCTCTCGTTCACACAGCAACTCACACAACCCAGAGAGATCAGTGTAAAGCGTGCGGGCGTATGGATTGATATGTTACAGCTTAGTGGACCGATGCAGGACAGAGGGGAAAAACTATTGATTTTTTGCCAATATGGCTCCGTGTTGATCCCAGGGCCACATTCATTTTCATCACTCAGATGGGGGAAAAAACACTGCAGTGTGACACTTGTTTTGCCAGTCGTCATGGAAACTGAGACCACCGAAGTCACAGGAGGTCACGGAGCTAGTGAGGGGGGAATGAGAGTTCAGCAAAATCAACATTATATCAAATGCCCTTCAACCTTCACCATAGGCTTCTCTGTCTGTCTCTTCCAGTGTGTGACCCTTAGACCTGGGCAATTTCTCTGTGCTCCTCCCTTCTTCTGCACAAGATACTCTACAGTTGGGTTAGTTTTGTCTTCTGTCCTTTTTACAAGTTCCAGTATTCCTGTCTCATATAAGTGATCTTAAAGAGCTGTACCTGATTTTTGAAATTGTTTTAAAAATGTGAAAAACAGATCTAGATTACATTTTGAAGCAATTTCTTACAAGTTTTTCCAAATGCATTCATCGTGCTTATGCTATACTTCTTCGTGCTTCGTACTTATTTACTGGCGTGAGTTTCTAAGCACTTTTCACAACTTCTAGAGAACAGGGAGGAGTATTGCCCTTATTTAGCGAAACATAAAATGCTCAGTTTTGAATATATGATCAAATCAGCCAATCTTAGATTACTATTCAAGATCATTAATAATGTGGCACCTCCACCACTGAAAAAGTTTGTCAAATTAACATCTGACCAAATGGTCCGGACCACCAGGTCAACGGTCAAAACCAATGTACAATGTACAATGTACAAAACCAAAACGTAAAACATCACTGGGACAATCTGCATTTTCTGTTAAAACAATCTCAGAATGGAACAAACCTTCCACTGAGCTAAAACTGTGCAAAGACTTCAAACAATTTAGTGTAGTCGTCCAGGTAGAATCCATGATAAAAGGAGAAATTCAATTTGTCAACTGGACAAAGTTTATTTGGTCGAAAACGTTTCGCAGCTCATCCGCGCTGCTTCGTCAGTTCTGGTTAGAGTGCTGAAGGACACTGCTTATATCTAGCTGCAGGGAGGAGCTAACTATACTGAAATGATTCTGAAACTATCTCAACTATTTGTTTTTGAGTTTCTGTCTTTTGTTATACCAATTTCTCTGGCGTCTAGTTTAGAATACCTATTCAACCCCTAAACGACTGTTTTTTCACACCTCTGGCCCTGACCTGGCTAGCCCTATTGTTTCCTTTGTTTGTTTTGATTTAGGTTTGATAATGGAATTATAGATGGGAGACAAGTTACGTCTGACTCCACCATTTCTGTTTAAAGAAGGATTCTCTTTTTTGACAAAAATAGCCTCTTTAACTCCCCTCTCAAACCAGTTCTTTTCCCTGGCTAAGATCTGAACTTCACTGTCCTCAAATGAATGGCCCGTGGCTTCTAGGTGAAGATGTACGGCAGATGACGGTCCACTCTGGCACGCCCGTCTGTGTTGGTACATCCTCTTGTGAAGTGGCTGTTTTGTAGGACTCAATAAACATTTCTTAAGAATACAAACTTGTCAGCATTAAGACAAACCTGAGAAGGGGCTGGGAAGGTGAAGGGGAATCCATTTTAACTAATGTAAATAATGTACCTTTAATGAAATGTTTATGAAATGCATTATTTTATGCTGTGTTTAATGTTTTGTCATGTTGTGTGTCACAGGGACTGCAGATGGAAATTAGCTCAAAGAGCTATAGTCTGGTTGCCTGGAAGAATCCATGACTCATCGCTGTACCAGCGGCGAGTCTGGTAATGCTTGGTCCAGAATGCGCTGCCGTTGCGCGTAGACAGACAGCTAAGTGAACCAATCAGAGAACAGTTAACGGACAGCGACGTGAACCAATCAAACAAATGAAAAGAAAGAAAAGAAAGGCCTCTAGAGCTGTCAGCTGCTGTGGTTTTAAGGAATCGATGTGTTTTAGGTCATTTAAGACCAATTTTACAGCTGAATGGAAGGGACGTTCAGTTCTCCGATGCGCCATCTTGATTCAAAACTGAGGAGGAACTTCCGCTGCCTAAGAGTGACGTTGCGGGCAAAGGCGGGTGCACTGACGTCACCATCTTTGAACGAATCAGAATCGTGGAGTCCGTTGTTAACCGGGGGAGCGAGGGTGGAGCGAGGGTGTCCAAATGGTATCTCGCTGTATAGCAAATACAGAGAGATATCATTTGGATGGCCAGGTAAATAGTCTGGTACAAAGCATCTCTTTATTGACTGTGATTAATGCTCCTGTACATGGTCCCTGTCAAATAAATTAAATAAATGAAATGAAATGAAAATGATGAGGCTAACAACAACTAGCATGCTAACTAAGTACTTCCTGGTTCTTAGATAATAAAACGCTTTATAATTTGATACAGCATTTTGACTCATCTTTGTGTAATTATAAAGCACCAGTATGATATTTGCATGCTGAAGTTTTCATTGTTTACAGGTCCGGCACAAAGCACTTCATTTATCCAGGCCAGAGACCAACACAAAAAGTATTCCGGCTGGTGATTAGATTTTGATAAAACTTTAATATCTTCCCCTCATGTAAATTCACTTTGTAACATATTTCAACCAGACTACATCCTTCATTCCTCTTTATTCTTTTGAGAATAGAGTTTACGACCATGATCCCAGATTTGTTGTCACTGTGCATTTGGGTGGTGATATGTTTTCTGGCTCTTTATCTAATTTGCTGGGGGCTGATGGGCGGCCGTTTTTGAGGGAGTAGTGAGAGAGAGAGATGTGGAGCTGCCAACTGACTCTCCTCAGGTGATAATTGGCTGCTGATGCAACACACAGCCCCAGTAATTAAACTGTGCTGCACTAGGATCACAAACAATATGCTACTGTAGTGCCATTTACCAAGTCAATTCAAAATGTATTATGGTTATTGTGTTAGTATGCAATTAAAATACAATGGCCAAAAACAAAAATAAAATTCCCACCAAAAAGTTTGAAAGATTTATGTTTTTTTGAGATCTCATTTAATGTACGTGCACTTTTTATAGCTTAGAAATCAAACAAAACATATCATCGTGGAGAAACACTCTTCACTTACTTATAATAATTCTTACAACACTCAAACCAGTTGAATCACTTTTTTAAAAAGCTGTGAAAATATTAGACAAGAAACCGTTCTCAGTCCACCACTGCACAATTTTAGACAAGTACAACTTGCTCAATTTTAATAATTTTGCACATTTTAAATACGGTTGTTTTATATATAAAGTTTTACATGGACTTGCTCCTCCGCTGCAGGATTTTATCAAAACAAAGACTGTCAGTGGGATGGGAACTAGGGCCACAGCCGAGGGGAACTGTGAGGTCCCGCACAGACACACTACGTTTGGACAAACTGTGCTCTCAGTCAGAGGCACTAAGTTCTGGAACATTCTCCCATTATCAATAAGAGAGACTCCAACACTGGACACTTTCAAATATACTTGAAACAGCGTCTAAAGGAAAACCTGACTTGTGGACACTTTTAATGTTTTAATGTTTTAATGTTGGTGTTATTGTCAGTTGTCATTGTTTTTATTGTTTTTGCTGTGGTGTCACCTGCCTAGGGACTGCTGATGAAAATTAGCATTCTTGCTATAATCTGGCATATTTAAGAAGAAGTGAAGCGTGAAAAGTCCCTCAGTCGTCCAGGTAGAATCCATGATAAAAGGAAAAGTTCAATTTGTCAACTGGACAAAGTTTGTTTGGTTGAAAACGTTTCGCCGCTCATCCGAGAGGCTTCGTCAGGACTAATAAAGGCATATCTTATCTTATCTTATCTTAATAAGAATACTGGTAAGACACTTGCTTATATCTTGCTGTAAGGAGGAGCTAACTAGCTAACTACTTTCTGAAACTATCTCATTGGTTTCCGTCTTTTGTTTCTCTGGCGTCTAGATAACGATCCCTATTCATCCCTACATGCCTGTTTTTCACACCTCTGGCCCTGACCTGGCTAGCCCTATTGTTCCCCTGTTTGCTTGATCTAGGCTTAAGAATGGAATTATAGATGGGAGACAAATTATGTCTGACTCCACCATTTCTGTTCAGAGAAGGATTCTCTTTTTTGACAAAAATAGCCTCTTTAACTCCCCTCTCAAACCAATTCTTTTCCCTGCCACTGCAATGCTACAGATGTTCATTAATATGCACTGTCCCTATTAAATAAATAAATAAATAAAACAATAATTAAAATACAATGAAGGGCCCACTAAGTTAGATCTGTGGAGAGGCAAACTCGCGATAGGTGCCTGTTTTCAAGCGACAAATTCTGGGCCCTGGGTACAAATCATCTTGGTGGGCCCGCTCTACATGTTGTGAAGGGCCCCTCTCTGCTTTGGGGGCAGAGAGGGGGCCTATTCTTTATAAACCCTATTCTTTATTTCTCCAGTCCTAACCCCTGTTTACAGCTATAAAAAAATACCTGTAGTAATATAAATGAGAGATACATAAGTTTAGACTAAGACTTAGACTTAGACAAACTTTATTGATCCACAAGGGAAATTGTTTTGGGTACGGTAGCTCACTCATCAAATATAATATACGATATATAACAGAGGATAAAAAAACAAAAAGAAAAGTAGATGGAATAGCAACAAAAAGCAACAGGCCTGTCTGATGAGACACAGTTATATATTTAATTCCATACTGGAGAACATTCTAAAACAATAATATCAAAGACATGCTTGCAGACATTCCACTATAGAAAAGTTTCATAGTCCACCTTCAAATCACTAAGGAACACACTCACAACTTTGTCTTTCATAACAATACAGCAGACGTTAAGAGAATCCATACAGGAAGTACAGCATAAATGAAGAAAGGCCAAAAACCACTAACCTGCGCTCGCCTACAATGTTAATTACTCTCATTTTAGCGAATATTAGAACTCCTCACATAAAAGGGATGACCGTATTATTAAGCTGCAGATAAACGATAAGTGGTGAAAACAACCTGACAGTACAAGGCTCAGATGAGAGCAGATATGGAGCATCTATCTGACTGTGTTAATTAAACCTAATCAGAGCTTGAGTCGTCCGAATGGAATTGTGAGTCCAGCCCCTCCGAGGAGCAGGCACAAAGAACAGCCAGATACCAGCGCAGATAGGCAAGTAAACCCCCTCGCCAACTGTCAGGAAGATTTGAGCTCAAGTTTAGAAATGTCACTAAAATTAACATCTTAATTGAGTGTGCTATTGCGTACTGATGCTATCTGGTGTAAAATTAAAGTTAAATTGTAAAGGATCATTTCAAATACGAAGGGCTGTTGTCAAAGCTTTATTGTGTCTTACCTATTTGCCTAACAAAGCTCACAAGCCAATTAGCAAATACACATTTATCCATTATTTACTTAGATATAATTTATTAACAATCTTAACACTTTTGGTCACATGGTAAATGGTTACATCTTTATATAGCACTTTTCCACCTTCAAGGCACCCAAAGCGCTTTACAAGGAACCAATCACCCATTCACACACACATTCACACACCAGTGTACACAGACACTGGGGGCGAGGAGGGTTAAGTGTCTTGCCCAAGGACACAATGGCAGCATTCATCTGTGGGAGCTGGAATCGTACCAACCAACCTGTGGGTCAGTGGATCTGACCGCTCAACCACTGATGTTTCTTATGTCAAGAGCGGGATTTGAACCGCCAACCTTTGGATCAGTGGACAAACGCTCTACCAACTGAGCTACTGCCGCCCCATTTTGCTATTATGTTTTTAGGTGGGTAAATGATCTATCTAGTATTCAAATCCTATTTAAATTAGATTTAAAGGGCCCATATTATGCTAATTTAATGCATGTTATAATGTTGTTTCATCGTCAAAAACATACCCACAGGTTTGTTTTGTTTCATTCACAAATATTTAACACTCAAGCCCTCCATATTTAGGCTGAATTCTTTTCTCAAGCACAAAACACTCCACCTTGAGATGTCATGTGGTAATACAGGAATGCTCCACTGCATTTTTAAACTCCATACATGTTCTCAAGTATCATTTGGATAATTTCAGACCTGGAATCGCCAATCTCTACTTAACAAAACCAGTGTTGTATAGTAACGAAGTACTAATACTTCACTACTGTACTTAAGTACATTTTGGGAGACTTTGTACTTTACTTGAGTTTTTAAAAAAATGATAACTTTTACTTTTACTTCACTACATTTCCGAATTTAATTGCATACTTTTACTCCCATACATTTTCAATGTGCCGTTTAGTTACTCGTTACAAAAAAAACCCCTCTACTGACTGCAAAGAAGTCAGGACATGCCTGGGCTTGTTCGCTACTTGCGCATGACAATCAGCCTACACCTGTTGGTTTCATGCAGCTAGTTTAATCAATCAACATCCCTGATGGAAGAGGAGACAGCATCCACGTCGGCTACAAATGAAGGGGGATCTGACGATGAGCATCCCTGGCCGTACTTAAACACAATGTTCTCTTACGCTGATATGAAGGATTCGTCCTATCGAATGAAGTGCCTCTTGTGCCTTCCAAGAAACGTGGAAATCCAGTCATTTTTGGGAGGGGTACCTATACTTTTACTTGAGTTTGATTTTCCAGTACTTTATACAACACTGAACAAAACGTAGCTGACAACTTGAAAGCTACCGCTGTTTGAAGGTGGAACAGAACATTTTTAGCTTTGGAGATGTAAACAGAGTAATAATAAAGAGCATTTTAACATGGCTTAAAGCTCACAAGCGTCAATTTTGCATAACATAAGACCTTTAAAGTGGCAAGAGTAGTAATGAGAGCTTATAGAACATTTGATGTGCATGCCCAATGGAAATAGACAGCACAAACGCACTGACCATTTGCTGACTGAAGCCCACAGTTGCTATATTAAGGGCACTCTCACTGACTGATGCAAATGGCTTAAGATACAGTGACGCAAGGATGTCTCCAAGGGATTTATTTTTATCTGCATCTGTCCGATCTTCCATGGGGCACTTGTCAGGAGCAAGAGGGCCTTCTACAATTCTACAGATCCTGAGTCAAAATCTACCTAACTGATCTGGAACCATACATGTGCTAATGTGAGAGCTAAATCTTCATATTTTTCTATATAAAAATAAAACCAACACAACATTCCTGTTTATCATGTTATTACTCTGTATATTAACCACATCAGACTGGTCAAAACACAGTCATGTCCATGGGCTCACTGTGGTGCCTCCAGTGGTGGGCATCTGTAGGAAGCTGCTGTTCCTCTCCAGGCTTTGTTGTGCTCCCCCCCCTTCGCTATAGCTTTCATTTGACTCCCAGTGTGAGTTCCTTGTTAATTAGGTAAATGAATACGTGTGTGCAGACAGGGACGCCCTGGACTAATAGCAACTGCAGCACAGTCGCAACAAAAGGGCCCCATGAGCGAGCGAAGGCTAAGGTTGTGATTAAAGGGAGAGACTTCTATGGCGAGGTGTAACAAAACGGCAACCGGCAGCCTTTGAAGCTTATTTATGGCGCTTTATCTAATCCCTACCACCCACGGCTATAGAGGAGATATGGATGTATTATTCATGATAATGTATGGTAGTCACTCTTATGCAGATTCACAACAAAGGACAACTTTCTTTTTGTGGTTCTAAACAGCCAATTATTTCTTTTCTCTTTGACTGATGCACAGAGGATCAAAAAAAGCTATGTGTTTTTGACGTTGGGTTTGCTGTATGTTTATGTTGGTCTTGAGCTCTGAGCCCTCCAGCGATGGGCTTCTTTGGCACAACTTCTGTCCATGAACCAAATTTTGATTCTTCTGACTTGCTCTCACTGTCCCTGTGTTTCACATTGGACCCGTTCCAAGTCTGCTTACCAAATGTGTAGGTCACAGAAGAAAGAAAGAGCGATTTAAAAGAACAAGCATACCTAAAAATAATTGGCAGTTTGCCTTTTCCATCTCTCTATAGACAACCCATGTGATACAAAACATATTAGTGCTCTTAGTTGATATTTTTATTGGTAGATATTACACTTAGAATGCTGAGAAGGCGCTAATGGAAAGGAGACCTCTTTGGCTGATATTTTGACAGCTTTAAACAAGACATTTTACAATTTTTTTTGTGCTTTTGACTTTGTCTTGGACACAGATGCAACAAGTTTGTAAAGTTGTCTAAGTTACATTTGAAACAGACATGCAGCTAAATATGTCCACAATAATCGTCTAATGAACTGCTTAAGATAGACTTAGACTTAGACAAACTTTATTGATCCACAAGGGAAATTATTTGGGTACAGTAGCTCACTAATCAAATATAATATATAACAGAAGGTAATAAAAAATAGATGGAATAGCAAAAAAGATAACAAGAGACTGGTGTCAAATGAGACATAATTATAAAAATAAAAAATAATAATAAATGTATATGTACAAATCAGGATAAAATAGAAAAATAAGTAATACAATATCAAATAAAATATCAAATCACAGCTATATACAGTTGTAGGGAGTATTATCAATCAATCAATCAATCAAACATTATTTATAATTATCTGTTACATAAGGGTGAGTTGTTTTACAGTTGTACAGATGGAGTATGGTATGAATGTCGTCCTGTATCTCTCACTGTTTGAGTGGAGCTGTAGGAGCCTGTTGGAGAATGAGCTCCTCTGTCCCTCTATGGTCTGATGCAGTGGGTGAGCAGGAGTGTCCATGATGGAGAGCAGTTTGTCCAGTGTCCTCCTGTCCCTCACTGTGACAAATGTCTCCAGCTCACAGCCAATCACGTGACCAGCTTTACGGATCAATTTGTCCCTTTGCTGGGGGTGCTGCTCCCCCAGCAGACCACAGGGCGCTGGCCACCACAGACTGGTAGAAGATCTCCAGTAACTTATTGCACACATTGAAAGACCTGAGCTTCCTCAAAAGGTAGAGTCTGCTCATGCTCTTCTTGTAGAAGCATTACAGTTGTCCCTCCAGCCCAGCCTGTTGTTCACATGGATGCCGAGGTTCTTGTATCAGTCCACTATTTCCACCTCATGACCCTGGATGGTAATGGGCTCCACTGGTGTCCTCTTTCTCCTGAAGTCAATCACAGATCCTTGGTCTTGTCCACGTTCAGGAGCAGATGGTTTGCCTGGGACCACTCCAAGATATGAGTCAAGCCAGTAAAAGTAATGTCCTGTTTTTACATTCGGTACATTTGCAATAGTAAAGGTGGTGGTTTTCATGTGTTATTTATATATTTTCTTACCAGTAATGCCATTGCTTATTATTGTAAATAAATTTAAGTAGTTGGAAGAAAAGGCATGACATTTATTTATCATCAATACAAGACCCAAAACCTGGAGACACAACCCATCAAGACACTGTAGTAGCATTATCCATTCCAGTCAAATTTCCAAATACAAGTTTCCAAATACAAGTTTCCAAATACAAGTTTGTTTATTTGTCATATGCAGGATCAACACAGGGTCAACAATGCAATGAAATGCTTAGGATCAGAAGAACCGTTGACTCGCTAAAATAGTCAGAAGTACTAATAACATGCAATAATAGTACATGGTAAAAAAGTGTTGCAAAAAGTGCAGGGGAAGAAGTAAACAATATAATCAAAAAATATGTAATAAAATGTAATAAAATACAAGGTACAGGTAGGGTTAAATAAGGCGTAAGTAGAGTATTTCACAGATTGCACATAATATAGTGTAGTATAAGTCTAGTCCGGTCTGGCTATGTTTCCATTGTAAGGAGTATTATACCATGATGATGTAGGCGAAGATAACAAGGATTGAGCTGGCAGTGTGGGGCTTGCACAGCACAAAAATTCAATTTATCAGTTTTGATGATTGAATACTGTTTTTATCCCTTTATCTGGGATCGTGACTGGCTCAAATGATGTCCTTGCATGTCCTTATGACCGAATAAACACACAGACACACACATATAAGACACACACATCATTAATTTTAAAGCTGTTAATAATGAATGATAGCTATTTACGGCAGGCTGCAGAGCTGACCCTTCCCTAGCTCTCCTGGTTACTTTACAAAACTGTTGGCAGCAGAAGATCTCCATGTAGCAGACACTGTCAGTCAAGGCGAGCTGCCACCACGCGCCCAGACATGCCAACGTGTCTCTGTGTGACAAGGCTGAATTAATGAGAGGTAGGTGTCAGAGTTAGACAGAGACATCCAGGAGTGAGCAGGGCAAAGATGGCATCTACAGGTTATGTGTAAGCAGAGTGGTACCTGAAGGCAGAAACACTCTCATTGTTTCCTGCCGAGTTATTTAAGACCAAGTCAAGCCAAAGATAAATGGTATAAGTTGCACTGACAGTTTTATATGAGAACATCTCCTGTCACTCCATACGCCTGACTGATATGGGCTCACTTGTAACCACTTTATGAAAACTGGTTATATGCAATGTCATGAAAATGAGATGTCTTGTAGAACTTTTTAGCGACAGAAAGTGGATATAATTTATGTCTCTGCTACATTTGGGGTTAAATCAAAGAATTTACCCTGTACTGACACAGACAACAGATTAAAATAGAACAGAATAAAAATATTACTCTGGAAGGGTAAGTAAGGACACATAAATAAACTAAGGCTGGTTGTTGGTTAGTTTTAGTTAGCAATTTAGTTTTAAGTTTTGTGTTATGGAAGTTACATTCAGATTAACACCAAATGTACAGATTGGTACACTTTACAAATAAGGATGGCTAACAGAAAAGGAAAAAGGCACAACGAGGAATGATTAAATAATTCCATTAAAGCTGTAGTGTGCTTGTTGTATTTTGAGCTCTCACATTATATAATTTATGCCTCTGGTACATTTGAGGTTAAATCAAAGAATTTTCCCTGTACTGACATAGACAATAGACTAAAATAAAATAAAATAGTATAAAATAGACATATGGAGGGTTTACTTTGAAAGGGTAAATTAGGACACATTTTATTAATTAAATCAACTAAGGTTTTTGTTGGTTAGTTAGAATTAAATCAAATAATTCCAGTTGTTGTAGTGTTTGTAGTGTAGTACAGCTGGTATTGTACATCTTATTTGATATTGTACTTTCTATTTGACTAATACTTTCTATTTAAATCTGATTTGTACATATATATTTATTATCATTATTTTTATGTATATAATTATGTCTCATCTGACACAGGTCTATTGCTCTTTGGTTGCTATTCCATCTATTTCCATCTACTTTTTTCAGTTTTTTCCCCCTTTTTTACCCTCTGTTATATATTATATATTATATTTGATGAGTGAGCTATCGTACCCAAAAGAATTTCCCTTGTGGATCAGTAAAGTTTGTCAAAGGCTAAGTCTAAGTCTAAGTTTTTGTATTTTGAGCTTTTACATTTCACAACTGATCCAAATAGGGACTGGAAGGGACAGTTTATTACATGTTTTGTATCACAATAAACTACTTGAAACATACATAATTGTAATAAAGTAGCAATACATTTTAACAATACGACAACTTTTAAAGCCTTTTATCCTAAATTAGGACACATAAATAAACTCAGGCTGGTTGTTGATTAGTTTTAGTTAGCAATTTAGTTTTAATTTTTGTGTTATGGAAGAAAAAAAAAATCTATTGTGAACCAGGCGTACACACGGTGAATACAACAGCATCAAAAAGTTAGCTGTGAAATACAGTGGTACCTCACCTTACGAAATTAATTCGTTCCAGAAGTGGTTTCGTAACGTGAATTTTTCATAAGTTGAGTAGCTATTTCAAAGGAAAAAGCCTGATTCGTTCCAAAGCCCCGTTCCAAGTTTTTTTTTATAGTGTAACTTTTTTTTATAGTGTAACACTGTGTTCTGGGTCCTGATTGGCTAAGAGACTAGACCAGGACTAAACGTGGACTAAACCAGGTCTAAACAAGGTCTATACCTGGACTGGACCAGGACTAAACCTGGACTAAACCAGGACTAGACCAGGTGGATTAAAGCGCAGCGTGCGGCTCGATTTCCTGGTTTCTCACGAGTCACAGCTGAGGCGAGCAGCGAGGAGGGGACCGCAGCGAGGAGGGGACCGCAGGCAGTCCGAGCAGTCCGGCAGTCATGAACGAACGCAGGTAAGAGCCGCGGTGGTTTAATCCTGGTTTAGACCTGGTTTAGACCTGGTTCAGACCTGGTTCAGACCTGGTTTAATCCTGTTTTAGAGGAGGCACGGTTTGAACACAGGTCTCCTGCTCGCAGCCACGCGCCGGGTCATGCTGCGCTATCACACACGTGTCCCCGCGCACACTTCTCCCCCCTCCCCCTTCCACCCACGCTTCACTATTAATACATTTTGTTGAAAATCTATAGAAGTTTGAGTGTTTAAACAAGAGACAAATGTGAGAAAAGTTTAAATCCAGTCTGAGAAAAGCGTATGTGCGTGGCTGAGCGCGCATCTGAGCACACATTATTTGAATTTTTGAGATTTCGCGTTTCGTAACTTCAATTTTCTTTCGTATCTAGAGACCAAAATTTACCGTGAAGGCGTTTCGTAACTTGGAATTTTCGTTTGTTGGGTCTTTCGTAAGGTGAGGTACCACTGTATACTGGACCTGCATTTCAAAGGAGGTGCTTATTCTATGTGAGGAAAGCATCGTGGGTAACTCAGAAGAATAAACCTTGTGAGTACGCTTGTGTATATATTCTATGTGTGCCAGTTTCTTTCCCCTGACTGAAGGAGAAAACAGGCAGAGTCTATCAGCGTGGCACCCTGCTCCAGAACATTCTTGATGAAGCAAAGGTTGTCTTCATTAGGTGCATTAATATTCATGACGAATGGTAATTTTGACACAGAAAAGGTCTCAGTAACCTTTTCTTGTGCATTTTTTCTCTTCTCAAGGAAATTACAGTCCGGCAATGACTTAATTAATGCTTGGTTTCTTCGCCAAGTCGTTTGAGGGCCTGTCACTTTGAGGTTGGGGTATCTGTCTCACAAACGACAGCAATGCAGAGGGAGATAGTGAGAAGAGAGGGAGAGGGAGAGGGAAAGAGAGAGCAATAGAGAGAGAGAAAATAGAGAGAAAGACATTTCCATTTCCATATCTAAAACATTTAAATCTAAAACATTTCTATATCCAAAACAAAAATGTTTTTTTTCTGCTTGTACTTCCTGAGGTTGCCATGACTGGTATAGTTTTTCACCAGATGCCCTTCCTGATCTTAACCTATTTGGCTTTTCCAGGTCTGGGACAATGTTCTAAACCAGGGGTGTCAAACATGAGGCCCGGGGGCCAGCTCCGGCCTTCCAAGACCTTAAATCTGGCCCTTGGCTGATTTTCTATTAAAAATATTTGAATTATATTTAAATTTTCTTTTAAAATATTGGTAATTTTCTGCGCAGTTTATCATAGCAGCGTCTCCATTGCCTCTGTGCGTGGCCCCTCCCACCAGAGCAGCACAAATGAAGACTCGCCTCTTTCCAAACGCTCTTAAAGGACCATCGTTTTGACTGTTGACCGTGACACCCTCATCAGCAAAATGTCAAAAATGAGAAAAGTGGACGCCAAGTGCAGGATTTTCCAAGAAAAATTGGCTAATTCCTATTTGTTCAACCTGTATGCTCGGTGTGTTTGCAACAAGTGGCGTTTCTCAAGGAATATAATCTTAAACGCCACTACGAGACATGGCATTTCGAACAATACAAGAACTTGGACGGAGAATTGAGAAGACAGAAGATAAACAAATTATTGCTGGGACTGAAGATACAGCAGTCTGTAATAGATTTGTGTTTCTCTGCACAAATATTTAGACTTATTCCTATTTTTGGGGTATATTTGCCATGAGTTTTCTGATCTGGCCCCTTTGGGACCAAAGTAGGTTGGATACGGCCCCCGGATCAAAATGAGTTTGACGCCCCTTTTCTAAACTTATGAATATGAACATACAGCATTTGAATAGATACTAGTTTGGGATCAGATAGGATACCAATATCAGGTATTATAAAGTCCCATCCATGTAACTGAAAAGTATGAATAGTACAACATGTTTTTTCTAGAGTAAATAAAATATTTCTTAACATTATTGTGTCTAAGCCCCACCCTCCCTCTCTGCAGCGCTGTGTTTGTCTTGAGTGTGTACGTGCTTTGGTATATGGAGGATGTCACCCTCAAGGCCCCGCAGGCCTCACATTTCAGCCCAGAGATCATGAGATGTGACAGTATGTGACTTTTCACTTTCCTCTCTTTATCATCTCAGGGATCGCTCTGCAGCAGCACGCCTTCAATGCCACTGAGCAGACACAGCGCTCCACTGCTCATTTCCAGTCCAGCAGAGACACAGGAAACACATCAGCCACGTCAGCCATGTTGGATCTGCTTTAAGGAAAGACGTTTAACCCAAGAGAGCATTTGTTAATATCAGCTTTAATCATGTCATAAGCCTTGTATTGATGCTGCATTCAAGGATGTGTTAATGGGGAATTTACATTAAGAAGATCATTCAGATTAACAACAACTAAGAGGATGCTAACAGAAAGGGAAAAAAGGCACAACAAGGAATGATATGAAATAATTCCAACAGCTGTAGTGTGCTTGTTGTATTTTGAGCTCTCACATTATATAATTTATGCCTCTGGTATATTTGAGGTTAAATCAAAGAATTTTCCCTGTACTGACATAGACAATAGACTAAAATAAAATAGAATAAAATAGACATATGGAGGGTTTACTTTGAAAGGGTAAATTAGGACACATTTTATTCATTAAATCAACTATGTTTTTTGTTGGTTAGTTAGAATTAAATCAAATAATTCCAGTTGTTGTAGTGTTTTTTTTGTATTTTCAGCTCTCACATTTCATAACTGCTCCAAATAGGGACTATGGCTACATCCACACGGCAACGCAACGTAGGATTTTTTCTTACTGGGTAAAAAAAATATCACATCCACACTGGGAACGAATCAGTAAAATATCACGTACACATGGCAATGGAACGCTTGCTGAAAACGACGCAATACACATGCCATGCCTCTATGTGCACTGTAAGCCCATCCCACCGGACCCCTCTGGACATCCGAAAAGTTCTCTCTCCATTCTGCGTCCACGACAACGCCATTCACAAAGTTGTCCCACCAGCTACTTGTTCTTCCAGGTCTCACCCAAAATCTCCTTCTTTTGGCACGTCTAGTAACACACCGTGGCTGGTTTAAAAGAATCTGGCGCATGATGTGCTGTAAGCGTCTTTGCTGCTCGCCTAGTTGGTATAACTGTAGTACATTTTCTTTCAATAACGCAAGTAAACTTAGCAGTGACTGCAGCACTGCTACTACTGCTACTCTGGTGTCCGCCATGGTCGCTGCCTTGTTGCGAATGAATGTTGCGCGCGAGGCTGCTATTTGTTCTGGCCATGTGGTTGTGACTTAGGCGTAAAAAAATCCGTTCTACTCGTCCAGACGTCTCCGCAACGGTAACATTGCCAGAGTTTCCACTCTGGAACCCGTTCCCAAAAAATATCGTTTTGGGGTACCCAGAACGCTGGTGCCATGTGGACACGAGACCGAAACGATAAAAAACTTTATTGGTTTCACTCCACAACGTTGCCGTGTAGACAGGGCCTATGTTTATTATTATTGTTTATTATTTATGACAGTTTATTACATGTTTTAAATTAATATAACTATTTAAATTAATTAACTATTAATAAACTACTTGAAACATACATAACTGAAGTAGCAGTACATTTTAACAATAGACTACTCTCAAAGCCTTTATCCTTTGTATGTGCTCTTTCATGAGGACATAAATGATCTTTGCCTTATCCATCCACCGAATGTTACTGATGCTAAACACACACACAGAAACACGTCTGGAGCACTCAATCCTTCCCATTTCCTCCATGACAGTAAAATATTTGAACATACGGCTGCATTTTCTTTATCATGTCCCATAAAAATAGTAATTTGCCCGTGCCTCTTGTAGCACAATATGGTCGGTGGTGTGTTTTTACTGATAATGTAGAGATGACAGATAGGTCCATACTGGGAGGTTTCACTTCACTGTGGATACCAGTGTAATAAATTGCATAGAGAAGCGAGCGAGTGAAAGAGGTGCCCAAAAGAGATAGACGAAAAGAGATAGGCCCACAGATAAAGACCGCTAAGACATCTCTCTTCACTGGCCAGTAGAAGGCTGCACTCTGGGCAGTGATTATACGCTATGAAAATGTAGGATTAATTAGGCCGGTGAGGGAAGGCAACCCTGTCTCATTACTGGCACACTATCCCCCCTCAAAGATATCACCGCTAACATGGCCATCGCGCTAATGCCAACAGACAAAGTCCTCTCTTCTTTGCCCATCGCCCTTATTATCTTATTTAAAGCCACTTAAGAAGGGCCCCAAAGGTGAGCAACATGCTAGCACTTCTTCATCCTCCTGCTATGTGCTTAATCACAGCCTCTCACCTACTCCTCTATACTTTAAATGTATGTGATCCACAAAAGAGAGTTTCCTACAGGCGCTAACATGTGTGACTGGGCGGAGCGAGGACAGTGGTAGCACACTTTCCACTTTGTCACAGGAATAATTAGTCTATGGAGACTCTGGCCTCACAGAGTGTTGATCCACTGTTCCTCTGGCCTTATCCTTTTCTCAGATAAAATGTGACACAAGCAGAGCCTTCTCTCCTCAGAACATCTGCGATTCTCCATCATAGTCCAGGTTTATCTACACTATGTGATCAGACAGATTACACAGACACATTCAACCTGAAACCAGCATATTTTAGTTACTGAGTAGTCGATAACATGATAACAATAAATATTAGAAAGGTTTCGATGTTTTCATAATAACTGCAAGACATCCACAAATGATTTTTCCAGTTAAATCCTGAGCATAGAAGAACTGGCAGTTTTCAGATTCTGTGATTCTGTGATGTTACTGTCAGGTGCTGCCAGATTTCCCTATTGCATTCTTATAAGAAATATCTAAAATGTAAATTAAGATTTTACACACAACCTGAGAACAACCCTAGACAACACAACCCTAGAACCCTAGAAAACAACCCTAGAACTTGCTATATCACTACAAAAATCTGCATTTTAACGATATTCATTTTAGCTTCCCTCCTCTAAACTAAATACTATTGACTTATCCATGGGTTTCAGATGAAAAATGATCACTATTGCCATAGAAATGAACAATTTGGCACGGCTAGCACTCACGCCTCACAGCAAGAAGGCTCTGGGTTCGATCCCCGGGTTGCGCGGCCCTTTCTGTGTGGAGTTAACATGTTCTTCCCGTGTCTGGGTGGGTTTCTTCTGGGCACTCCGGTTTCCCCCATCAACTCAAAAACATGCTCCATAGGTAAAATGACTTGACAAAAGCCTAGCAATAAGATCATGGAGATGGGTCCCCGGGCGCCTGAAAGATGAGCTGCCCACTGCTCCTGAAGGATGGGTCAAATGCAGAGAAATAATTTCCCTACGGGGATAAATAAAGGATAAATGATAATTAAAAAATTCAAGACCCCACTATATACCCACTATACCAACTATAGCTATAGCATATAGCACTATACATTTCAGTGTTTCTATAAAAGGTAAGTCCAGTCAGTGAGCAAAGTTCACGCCTCATAGCAACAAGGTTCTGTGTGGAGTTTGCATGTTTTCCTCATGTTCCAGTTTCCCTGACCAAGC
Source organism: Paratrypauchen microcephalus (assembly GCA_036785185.1). Classification (NCBI taxonomy): domain Eukaryota; kingdom Metazoa; phylum Chordata; class Actinopteri; order Gobiiformes; family Gobiidae; genus Paratrypauchen; species Paratrypauchen microcephalus. The sequence continues at coordinate 17,044,100 of JAVJIX010000002.1, read as the reverse complement.
CTAGCAATAAGATCACGGAGATGGGCCCCCCGGGCGCCTGAAAGATGAGCTGCCCACTGCTCCTGAAATGATGGGTGACATGCAGAGGATAATTTCTATGACTACAGAGAAAAAACTACTACTAAATGACATGACAAATTGGACCAGAGCATTTTGAGCCGTGGAGCTGTAAACAGACTTATAATACAGAGTTACTCAAACATGTGAGTGAAACAAAACACAACTTCAGGTGTGTGTTTGATGACGCAACAACATTCAAACATGATGTACACTGCCTGACAAAAGTATTAGGACAATTGTGTATTTCTGAACTCTGGACGAAATTTCTGGTTCCAGCAAGATAATGACCCAAAGCACTCGTCCAAACTGTGTAAGGGTCATTTGGAGACGTGTGAACAGCGTCATCATCTGCAGGTTATGCCATGTCAGTTTCCTGACCTGTCACCCATTGAAAGTGTGGGATTATTTGGATATTAAAGTGTGCTCCAGGAATCCGACTAACGTTAAACACCTGTGGAAACGTCTTCAGGATGAGTGGAAAACTATGGAGGATGGATATCTTGAAAAATTGTTGGACAGAATCAAATTTGTAAAGCTGTGATTAAGGCCAAAGGTGGTTATTTTGATGAAAAAGCTATTTAACTTGATATTGTTAAATATTTTGCAATAATATGCCTTTATACATGATGAAATTTGCTTTAATATATCAATAAATTGAGTTGTTGTCATTACCAATACGTCTTGTTATCAATTATCATTGAAAGTTCAGAAATACACAATCGTCCTAATACTTTTGTCAGGCAGTGTAGACCTCAAAAGAATCAATTTTGTGTAATATGGGACCTTTAAATAGACTGAAAGGAGACGTGCACATTGACATTGACTGCATCCACTCATGTGTGCTGCTTACATGGTTTGACCCTCTTGCCCTGCGCTGCTCATGTCTCCATCTCCATTGTACGTTGTTGTGAAGCCGACATCCCGAAAACTAATTGGATTGTTGAGTCAATCAGCGTCCCACAGGTACATAACATGGGTGCAGACAACAACAAACCTGTCTAATTGCCCTGAACATGATTACACCTCTCACTAGGACTGAGTGCTTTCAAATGTGCTTGTTTTTGTTTTTGATTGCAAAGTCGTTACATATGCTAATTGTGCTGTGCAATCCTGTTTCAAGTGAGAGTATGCTGCTAAGATACAAAAGCCTTAAACTGATAAATATTCACTGCAATAAATAGACCTTTTCTCTTCATCTTGCGTCATGATGTAAGTATACAGTTCAGCTAATCATCCAAATATGTGCTCTCAAAATAAAGTTCAAAATATACACAACTTAAAGGGACAGTGTGTAAGATTTTTACCCGTTAATTACTGAAATTGAAGATACCCATTCAAAAATACATTGTTTTCCAAGCCTTTTCACTTCCATCATGAAATCAAAGTATTCTTTTGGACTTAGATATAGTCACATAAAAGGGGGATCTTCCCCATGCAGAGGCAGCCATTTTGAATACGAGAGCCGTAGAAGGACATTTGGGCTCCGCCTTCGCCTTCGGCAAGGCTCGTGGTTTTGGGTAAACAACACAAGCATGCTGCCGGATCAGACGTCGTAATGGATCTAACACGTGTTTTGGACTAAATTGTTTTACTGGATTTTATTTGCTGGATCCTTACGGATAAATTGAGAGCAAGTTTATGGTAAAATACAGAGTTTGACCTGTGCAAAGCATTCTAAGGTAAGCTAACCTTGTTTTGTGCTTTTCCGTATAAAAGCCCCATGTGCTCGGGGAGTGATTATTTTGCAGGGAAATGAATTGCATAGTCAAAAAGAGGAGACTGTAAGGTTTCATTTGATGTGTAGAGTGTCATGGTACATGATCGGGAATGTGTGTTTTCATGAGAAAAGAAGAAAAAAAAATAAAAAATAAAACGGGACCGCGGATCGTGCGCGCGCCCGGGTGACCCTCGAGGTCTGCCGTAGCTAAAACAGAAAGTGCAATAGCACCATCCACCTATGTGCCACGAATCCTACACACTGGGGCTTTAAAGATCCTATACAAACAAAATGGATTCTTGTGAGCTTTAAGTCATGTTATAATGTTGTTATCCTAAAAAACAAACATGGAGTTGTGTTTTGTTTCATTCACACGTTAGAGTAACCCTTTATTATTAATCTGTCTGCGTCCCCAATGCTCAAAATGCTCTGCTCCACCTTGTGATGTCATGAAGGGTAGTTTTCAAGTTCAATAGAGACTGGCAATTCCAAGTCTGAAATGATCCAAATAATTCTTGTGAAGGTGTTTGGAGTTTAAAAACAGTGGAGTACTTTTTGTTTATTACTTCATCACTACATGAAATCACACAGTGCAACAGAGTGTTTTCTGTTATGAATATGTAGGGTTTTGTGTGTTAAACATGTGTGAACAAAATACATCTCCTGATATGTTTTTGATAAGAAACAACATTATAACACAGATCAAAAAATAGCGTAATATGGCCCTTTAAGGACACAGTTTAGTACATGTTTTGAATAGAATGTTTCTGTATCACAATAAACTACTTGAAACATATATAACTCAAGTAGCAATACATTTAACAATGGACTACTTTCAAAGCCTTTATGCTTTGTGTGCATGCTTTCACGAGGACATAAATGACCTTTGCCTTATCCGTCCTCCATAATGTAAAATACAGCTCTGGACCACTGCCAAATTATCAGTTTTTCTGATTTTACTACTTATAGGTCTGTGTTTGGGCAAAAGGAACATGTTTGTTTGAGTCTATAAACTACTGACAACATTTCCCCCAAATTCCAAATAAAGATATTATCGTTTAGAGCATTTATTTGCAGACAAATGACAAATGGTCAAAATAACAAAAAAGATCCATGTTTTCAGACCTCAAACAATGCAAATAAACAAGATCAAATTCATTTTAAAACAACATAATACTAAGGAATACACTTAAGAAGAGTTCAGAAATCAGTATTTGGTGCAATAACCCTTATTTTTAATCACAGCTTTCATGCGTCTTGGCATGCTCTCCACAAGTCTTTCACATTGTTCTTGGGTCCTAGTTTAGATTTGGTTTAGTCTTGGTTCAGACCGGCTTAAGTCCTAGTTTAGTCCTGTTTTAGTCCTGGTTTAGACCTGGTTTAGTCCTAGTTTAGACCTGCTTTAGTCTTGGTTCAGACCGGGTTTAGTCCTGGTTTAGCCCTGGTTCAGTCCAAGTTTAGGCCTGATTTAATCCTAGTTTAGTCCTGGATTAGTCCCCTTTTTAACCTGGTTTAGTCCTGGTTCATCCCTGGTTTAGTTCTGGTTCAGATCTGGTTTAGTCCTAGTTTAGACCTGCTTTAGTCTTTCTTCAGACCTGGTTTAGTCCCAGTCTTTCACATTGTTCTTGGGTGACTTTATTCCACTCCTGGTGCAAGAACTGAAGTAGCTCAGCTTTGTGTTTGTGTTGGAATTCAACAGACGCTGGAATGGAATGGCTGTAATACATGTAGAGATGCTGATTTCAGAAAAAAATGCAGTGGTCTCTTATTTTTTTCCAGAGCTGTATTTGAACATATGGCTGCATTTTCTGTATTCACTTCTGTATTCACTGCATTCACACTCTTCGGCTTATGTCATGGTGAAAGTATAGGATTCAATCATTTAAATATTTGCTCTTGAAATAAAGTAAAGCTAACAAGCTAAAAATGTACACAAATTAAGTATGCGTGTCTTCCTTCTATCTATCTAGACGTAATTACCCAAGGTGCACTGTGATAACGCCTACAGTCACTCCTTTCAGGGCCGCCTGGAACTCCACTCAATTAAGTAATAAAACATGTTCTCTACTATTAACCTCTATCCCATGAACATTTCAATAGGGCGCATCCATAATTGACGTGAGCTTGGCAAGACATTTGTGACTAAGAGACAGACGAAGAGAGAAACAGAGGGGGGAGGGAGAGAGTAACCGAGAGAGAGAAACAGAGAGTGAGAATCAGAGCGAGAAGAGAGAGGAGAGAGAGAGAGAGATCATTTTGTCAAAGTATTATAAGAACAGATGTTTACACTTCTGCTTTTCTTCTCCATGCTTTCACACTTGTACAGGTTCATCTGCTGGTAACATTCAGCAACATGTTACAGACATTTTATGCCTAATTAAAATCAGTATTACTGGTGATGCAAAACAAAAACAAAAAAAATTTCACATTAGTTGTGTACATTTGAGAATAACTATTAGTGTGTGCACATATATTTATTTTACTTTTGTATCCTAAATAAGGTTAACATAATTTAAATCAATGGTTACTGCTATAATAACCACATATAGCCTTAGTAAAGACTATTTGTTCATTATGAATTAAGTCTTTGTTCATGCTTTATTAAAGGGATAGTGCGTTTTAAAAAAAAATGTTAATCTGTATGGGTTCCCTTCTAAAAGTGTTGTGCGTTAATACTGGCTTACCGCTGACAATCTCGTTCTGCTCGGGTTTTGGAACTCATGTAAGTAGGTCCGGTAAGTTCGCAGGGACAGGTAATAAAGCTTGTTTTTCTTTGCAAAACAACATTTGTCCAAAAAGTGATATATATTTCCGTCACAGACAGTTGTCCAAAATAATCCAGCAGCCTAATTCGCATTCACATATTTTCTCTAGATTCGTATCACTCCGCCCATGTTAGCTCTATTGCCTGTTCACTTGTAAGTGGATGTATACAGCAGATGCGGTACGGCGACGGCGGATGATTACAAGTGAACAGGCTATAGGCTAGGCTACGCACGCCGCGATACAACTCTGAGAAAAAAGGGAACCATGCGAATTAGGGAAAATAGGCTGCTGGATTTTTTCGGACAGCTGTTTGTGATGGAAATATATATCACTTTTTGGACAAATGTTGTTTTGCGAAGAAAAACAAGCTTTATTACCTGTCCCCGCGACCTTACCGGACCTACTTACGTGAGCTCCAGAACCCGAACAGAACCGAGACAAGAGCAGGTAAGCGGTATCCCATGAACATGTTAAACACTGTTAGAAGGAAACCCATACAGATTAACATTTAAAAAAAACAAAACAAAAATGCACTATCCCTTTAATAAAGCATGAAGAAAGACTTAATTCATAATGAACAAATAGTCTTTATTAAGGATAATGAAGGTATAGTTATTAGAAAGTGGTGCACAACTTATTCATGAATTTTAAAGTAACAAAAAGTGCACTAAAGGTGAGTTGTGGCCTGATGCAGATACAGTTCTTTGTAGTAACACTGGTCAGTGGCAGTGAGCAGAAGTACAGTGTGATGCAAGCATTGAGTTGGCCCGCAGTCAGATCAGGAGAGGCCCCGGAGGCATTCAGTGAAGTCCCAGGCTGCCAGTGCACTCCTGCAGCCTACTGCCAACGTGCTACACTTACACTGTGATACACAATAAAGAGTGTGATACACAATAAAGAGCGTGTGGGTCATCTGCGGTGTCCCCTGCAGTGATGTTTGGGACCACCACTACAGGACGCTACCGCACGTTCACTGCGCTGCTCTTCCCTTTTCCTGACAAATTCTCAAAGGCAAGATTAAAAGGGGAGCATACTGAAATTACAGAACTTCACAGCTGATGTCATCAAGATTCCTTGGGGATGTAATGCTAACTGAAAGCACTGCTCTGTTAGAAGCTCTGTTAGACATTAATTTGAGCATTATTTTAACACAATTTGACCAGAAAGACTTGACTTGGTTGGAACTACGTCAGGTCAGATGATTTATGCGCTTAAACAAGTCTGTCACATATCTTTTTGTTGAAAATCACACACCGAAGCAGAACCATGAACCTGCATATTGAAAATAAAAATTAATTTTCAGACTATATTAACATTTTTGGCAGTTTTTGCAAATGTGCAGCTATTGCAAAGTACTGCAAAGTATCAATATTATGATTCAAGATAAAGTGATCCCCCTGTGCCCGTGACAGGTTACCCACTGACACAGCTGGGTCATTCTAGAATTGTAGGACAATTTACATCCCACCCATCAAATATTAAATAATGCACATACAAAATACTAAAACATACAGTTTCTGAGTGAATTTACTTGTCCTGAGACCAAATCTAATAAAAACTAAGAGAAAAGAATGCTTGAAAATAGTTTTTAAAATACCAAATAAATCTGGAGTACCCCCCAAAATGCCATTTCCTCTTCCTCTTTCCACTTTCCTCTTCCCACCCCTCTAATGACCAAATTAAATCTCAAATAAATCAGTTAAAATTGAATTGAAATTTCTTGTTTTTTGTATAATTTGTTTCATTGCCATCTCTTGTAACTGTGGGAACATTTGTTTTAATAGACATAATATTTCAAATAATTATTATTATTCATGGAACATGTGTCCCACAACATGCACGCAACCCTGTTACCATAACATTTTTAGCCTGGTAGAAGAAGAAGAAAGCAGAACCACATGATCCCCTGGACTCGACATCATCAAACAGTTTTCCAAAAGAATGGGCAGAGCAAAGGTTTGTCTTCTCTTCTATTTTTCATATTTTATCAAATAGTTAGCCTTGATTGAATGTCACACTCTACCTCATGCAACCCTGTTATGCAAATGATCAGAATAAAGAATTTTTTTTTTTCCCTTTACTCATTTGCATAAATACGTTTTTCCTCTTGATTAGCAGTAACAGCTAAACAGCTTCTACTCCTGAGATAAAGCGAACATTAGTGCGGCTTTGCAACCCTGTTACCTGCAACCCTGTTACTGTGATTAGAGTAAATAAATAAATAAATAAACCATATAAATCATGTAATAAAAATTTTACCATTGACCGTAAGCTGAGCTAATCAAGCATTTGATAGTTTATTACCTATTATTGATGAATATGTAGCAGAAAATCAGAAAAGTGAGGGTTTATTTTTCAAGAATTTTAAAGCCAAAATGTCCTCCAATTCTGGAATGACCCAGCTGTTAACAATTCAAAACACTATATTGTTTTTCCAAAATGGTCAAAAGTCCTCAAAATGGAGCCTGTACAGGAATCTGAAATTCATAAATAAAGACAATAACCCGCACCTATACCTGCCTACCAATTTATGTAATACAGGCTTTTGATACTTAAACTTATTTTGAACTGTGCCCTTAACATTTTACAGAAAAAGAAGGCCTCGCAGATAGTTTGAAGTCACACCTGAAATACAATATAGCGCATTAGGTTACAAAGTTTTTGTTTTGTTTACTACCTTTTATTCCTCAAACTTCCTTGATCTTTGGTTTAGCTTTGTGGAGGACTCTTTGTCTTGTTGCTGAGGTCACCATATTGGATATTCATAGTACAATAACGGTTTTGTAAATATTTCAGCTTCACAGATGTCTGCATACAGGCACTGCCAACAAAAGATACTGGGGAGAAAGAATAAAGTGGGGCATATAGGTTTCCAAGTATTCATTTTCAAATGTCAAATGCTATGGTAATCAATCAATCAGGCGACCTACTTCAGCGACAGTGCAGCGCTATTATTGGTTCCATTACAAAAGTACGTCTCCCGTCCCAAATTTCTATGTCCTGTTTCAGACCTGGATCAGGCTCTAGCCACTGATTACAGAGTCCCGCCTTTGGGAGCGACTGGTTTAGCTCTCGTGATGTCACTGGCAGTTAGCATCGGGGGGAAAGCCTCAGCAGCGTCTCTAACTGTAGCCTGCTTTGACTGCTGTATGTTTGTGTTGGACGTCTGAACCGTTGGCCTGATGCTAAACAGACACTGAAAGCAACACTGTGCAATGGGAGTGTGCGGAAGAAACTGTGGCATGCTGGGTAACCGGATCTGGAAAAGTAAAGGGCTGACTGACAAAAAGTCACTCGTCACAAAAGGCTGGCGTTAGGGTCTGAGGGCAAAGGTCAGTAACTAGGCAAATGGTATTTATACATAGATTTGAGGATCTGGTCAAATAAGGAGGTCATAGTGAGGTTGTCTGTTTATGACCCATCTGTTATGGCATTGAGGCAACTGGTCATGAGGAACAGTGGGTGACCGCAGTAAAATAGCCTCCATGATTTTTGATCTTTCTTTAGTACCAGCGTCAGAATGTAGTTGATAGTGAAAACAGGAACACATAGAACTTCCATAATAGGATTGCACAAACCAAAAGCTAACCACTAATCAAGAATCACCAGTCCAATGTCATCTGTTTGCTTGTCTTTCGTTTGTTCTTTTGTTTGTTTGCCCATCTGTTTGTTTGTTTGTTCGACTGTTTGTTTGTTTGTTTGTCCGTCTGTTTGTTTGTCCGTCTGTTTGTTTGTCCGTCTGTCTCTCTGTTTGTTTGTTTGTCTTTTTTCATTTATTTATTTATTTATTTTTCCTCCTCTGGCAGCATGGTGGCTGAGTGGCTAGCACTCATGCTTCAAAGCAAGAATGTTTGGGTCGCCCGGGCCTTTCTGTGTGGAGTTTGCATGTTCTCCCCGTGTCTGGGTGGGTTGCCTCCGAGCACTCCAGTTTCCCCCACCAACCCAAACATGCGCCATAGGTAAAATCCTCCAGCTTGGGTCCTGACCAAGCCTAAACAACAAAATCATGGGGATGGTCCCCGGGTCAAATGTAGAAACAACTTCTCCTGTGTGAGATCAATAAAAGTCAATCTTCTAATCCTTAATCACTGTAAGGTGCTTTGTGTTACATTTTGTATGAAAAGTGCTTTATAAATATTGTTTGCTTGATTGATTGATCATAGATAGGCAACCTTGTGATTACGTGATCATGTAGTAACTTTCTTCTCCATATAGTTTATGCTAAAACTTTATACATTAAATTGCAAAATAAGCCAGAATGGGAAAACAACAACTTATTTACATCAATAATGCCTCCTATGACATACGAAACGTGACTAATGAACCGCACAGAGAGTAAAGAGTAGATATTCTCAGGAGGAAGCGCTAAGATGGCTGCTCAGGAAACAAGGCTGGACAGAAAAGGAAGATGTGGGACCTGGCAGGAATCAGTGTTGCATGTCAAGGCTCCCATTATATCTACAGTAGTGCCTGTCCATAAACAGCATTGTCTATCTACTATGACCACGAGTCAGTGGGAATTATAATTTAGAAAATCTCTGACTCTGGGTGATTCAA